>QKWP01000632.1:79794-163618 GCA_003550325.1 Gigaspora rosea
ATATAAAGAATATAATAGTTTATTTTTTTTGGTTTCATTTTTTTAATTTTTTTTGGTTTCGTTTTTTTTGGATTTATTTTTTTTGTCATTTTTTTTATAATAATATATAATATATATAATATTTAAAATATAATATATAATAAAAAAATAAAATTTTATATTAAATAGCAAAAACTTGTGAATATTGTATAATTAATAAATTAAAATATTATATAATAATAATAAATAAAAAAAAATTTATAATTAAATTGTGAAAACTTGCGAAAACCTGTAAAATGTTCAAAAAGTATGATTATGTGAATATAATAATTATTAATTGATATCATATTCGATATAACCAGATATATATCGATTACTATCACTATCGATAGCTGATAGTAATCGATAGGGTATTAACTGGATATTAATCGATTACTATTACTATCGATAGTAATTGATAGGAGTGTTGATAATCGATATATATCTTACCGATTAGTAATCGATATATATCTATATATAAAATTTGCTGATGATAGGACTTCAGATTCATGCGAGATGACTGAAATAGAGCTGAAAAAGATTTCTCCTTGTGGGTTTGGTTCTCCGGGCGGAAGACTTCGTTGCTATCAAAAATGTAGTAGGGCTAAAACCCTAAAGTTTTTTGTCAAAAATGTGGAAGTTTAGATGGAAACATACTCTTGGTTATTTATACTTTTCTACAAAACGTAAAACTTACACTCTTTTCAAGTTTTGATATCTTGCTATTTCTTTTTGGTTTTTTCGAAATTTTGCCAAAAAGTAGGCAATTCAGCTTACCCTCCAAAAGATCAACGGTGTTTACTCCTTCCAAATTAGGAATATGTCTACCTAATCAGAATCAAGTCACAAGTAAATTTAGAATCCTGCGAAATAAACAGTGACACGTGAGATATTTTGGTAGAAAATTCGAGATAAAATTTCTTTTTAGAACTTTCTTATAGGCGTAATTTTGTTTTTTTCAATGTACATAATACTTAGGCAGAATTTGCTGCACAGTATTATAATTTTTACTACTATTAGTATTAGTATTAGTATTAGTATTTGTTATTTCTTTCTTTTTTCTCATTTTTTTTATAGGATTAGTCAGTTCTGCTTTGTATATAGGCTTTTCTTTGTTTCTATCGTCTTACATCTTTTTTCTTTGTTATCATTTTTGGTCTTTCGTTTAGATTCGAAGTTATTTTCCTCTTTTTTATGTTCCCTTTATTTCTTTTGTTTTTTATTTTTCTTGAATAGTAGTAAACAGGTAGTAGTATATGATATTATTACCTGACCCCACCATTGACGTTAGGTGGGAGGAATTTGAAGAGAAATCCTATAAACTTGGTGGCATTGACGTTGAGACTCTATTTTCTCAGGAGCGTGGTGTGATAAGTCATATTTGGGCACTCATAGAAGTAGCCAAATAATGTTGGACCTATATATTAGGTATAATATTAATTAGTTTACAGTTGTAAACTGTTTGCAGAATTAATAAACTAGTTAGGCTTTAGCGAGGCCGTCAAAGTTAAAAAAAAAATTCATTTTACTTGAGGATTTTAAACCTTGCCTGTGATTCCTCAAATGTCCATGGTGTTAAGCATTGCATGCCAAACACCTATTTCGCGATCACTAAATTGATAATCTGGGGATAGAGGCTTTCAAGGCTTGAATAAAGCTCAATAATATTTTTTTGGCCTTTATGCCAATTAAGAAATAAGGTGTGCCAATTTATATCAGCAAGAGTTCTTCGTTTTAAGTGATAGTCAAAAAAAAACTTCAAAAGGGCATAATCGGACCAATTATTTGGCAAACAGGAAGGAACATGATATTGACGAATAAATGATTGTACTTCAGGGTTTTCAAGTTCAAAAGTTGCATTTCAGTATATTTATAAATCTTTAGCCTTTGCCACACTTCATTTGGAAACGAACCTTCGATCCGGTCTTTAATATTAAAATTCTTATAAATCTCTAGAGCACAAAAATTATTATCTATTTTTGAAACATATAATACACGTTTTCTACTTGCAGTTTGTAAAAGAGACAACTTATAGCCCGATCTAGTATAATTCCATTCAGAGTTTGAAGATGAACTAATTCCAAAAATAATTTTATATTCACCAAGTGAAAAGGATATAGGAATAAATTGTACGTTTAATAAGATTATTAATTCATTTGTTCATCCAAGTACCAAAAATCCAGAATAGCGCATTTGATTATTAAAAATCTCCTTATATACCATTGAAATTGCTAATGTTAGATCCGGTTTTATGCTAGAAAAAGAACCACTTTTACAATAATAGCTAGGCAAAAAAGAACTTTCGGAGTAGTTAATAATAACTGTCATAAAAAATTTATGTTCTTTAAAATTATTTTAGTCTTTTGACCAATTCGAATAGGAAAATATACTTCTTTTTTTTTATTAATACTAGAAAGTCGCCACCAATATTGTGAGTAGGCACCATAATGGTGTTTTCGTCTAATAACCCATTCTCTACTAACGTAACAGTAAGATTTCTATTTTTTTCTAATCTCTAAACCCAAACTTTGCAGATTTGCAATATATTATAAAATTACTATTAATTATACTTATCCCTAGATTCTATATATACTTATATATAATTTTATATTGATCTTATCTGAATTGGCAATTAATATAATTATTAGATTACCGGATTGATAAAAATAAAATTATTTTGATTATTTATTGATAAAATAAAAAATGTGTGTTATTTATAGCGATCTGTTAGTAATCCGTCGCCATGGCAACACCATAATCAACCAATCAAAATCTATCGTGTGATTCGCATGACAACTGATACAATCAGTCGTCACATGAATCACATGATCGATTTTGATTGGTCATCATATATAGAAATTTATTAATTTATTATAATTAATTAAAAAATAATACAAACAAAATTGAAATCTATCTAAAAGCAAATTGTTACTAAACTAAAACAAACAAAAACTCCCACGGTGCTCTTCCGTCAATTCAGAACCCAAACACTTTGTTTTTCTATAAGACGCCAAACAAAAATTAATATCGACATCAGTAGCTCCAATTACGACAACTCCAACAATGATGACTCCATTAGCGATAAAGTGCATAATCACAAATTCTAAACAAAAACTATCTAAAAAAAAGTTAGTTTCAATAAAAAAAAACCAAAGGAAAAAAACTAAAGTAAAAAAAAACCTTATCTTAAGCCATTAAAGTTCTATTTTACTGGTTTTAAACAAATTATCTAGAGAAAAAAAATTAAAAAAATAAAAAACGAAACATATAAAAAAAAATAAAAAAAACCAAACCAAAAAATGAAAAAATGAAATAAAAACGAAATAAAAAAAAATACAACACAAAAAAAAATAATAAAAAATAGAAAAAATGAACCAAAAAAATAAAAAAAAACCAATCCATAAAAAAAACAAAAAATATAAAAAAAACAAATAAAAAAAACCAAATAAAAAAAAAGAAAATAAAACTAAAAACAAAACTAATAAGATGAAAAATATAAAAAAATAAAAAATAAAAAAAAGCAAAAAAAACAAAAAAAACCCCAGTTCAAAAAAAAACTAAACTAAAAAAAAAAATCAAAAAAAAACAAAAAACAAAAAAAAAGATAAAAATAAAATTTTAAACTAAAAAAAAAGAAAATAATATATATATATATATATATATATATAAATTAAAAAAATAAAATAAAAAAAGAAATCCTGACAGACTAGCGAAATTGTCTTTTTTATTAAACCAGAAAAAAAAACTCTCCAAAAAAACAAATACTGAATATAAAGTTTTTTTGTATAGTCATTTCCCAAACTACCAAAAAAAATTAAAAAAATTATATAACAAAAAAAAATAAATAAATAAAAACCAAAAAAAAATAAAAAAATCTTTTTACTTTAAGTCCTAGTGAAAAGAAAACACTCGTAAAAGGGCAAAAAGCAAAAGCAGCCTCAAAACAACGAAATTGCACAACTCCAAGACAACTTCAAGACAACTCCAAGATAGCTCCAAGATGGCTCCAAAATGGCTCCAAGAAGACTTAAAAAAAAAGAAATATTATTAAAGACAAAAAAAAAAAGAAACCAAAAAAAAAGCTTACAGAAATTTGGGTCTAGAAAAAACAAAAAACAAAAAAAAAAGTATTCAAAAAGGACAAGATTTGCTAACTAAATACAAAAAAAGAAGAAAAGCAAGAAAAGAAAAAAAAAAGAAACCAAAAAAAAAGCTTACAGAAATTTGGGTCTAGAAAAAACAAAAAACAAAAAAAAAAGTAATTATCATTGTTTATATATGATCGGTAATCTCTAAAATAACTGGTTGATCATTTAAGGGTCGCATAGCAACAGGTCGCATTTCCTTTTTGCTATAAAAAATTTATTAATAATAACTTTTTTAAAGAGAATAGAAATTTGTTGCACCCGCGACATGTCGCATCCCTGATTCCGACCAATCAAATCATACGATTTTGTAGACAAAAAATTTTAAGTTTTAAAAATTAAAAATTTTACTAGTAAAATATAAAATAAATAAGCGATATCAAAGTATATAATATAAAGTTTTATTCTAAACATCTGTTTCTAAGTCATAAAGATATATTGTCTCAGTAAAAAAATAACGTTTTATAAGAAAAATCAAAAATTTTGATCGTTAGTACATGGGCTGCCATCAATAGAAATAAGGCAGATTGACATTTTAAAAAAAATTAATACCTTAACTTTTACAGCGCATATTTCTATGGATTTTGAGGCTATCTTGATGATTTAATATTCAAAAAAATGCTTAGATCGTAGGCTTTCTTTTGAATATTAAATCATCAAGATAGCTTCAATATTCATCAAGATATGCGCTATGAAAGTTAAGATATTAATTTTTTTTAAAATATCAATCTGCCTTATTTCTATTGACGGCAGCCCACATATAAAACTTTTTTTTACTAATATAATCTATATTTATGTTTAAGTATTACATGTATACATGAGGACGAAATTATTTCGAGTTCTAAAACCCGAAATTAAAATTTGAAGACGAAATTGTTTTTGACCTATTTTACTTGAAAAACGAAATTATTTGATACTTTTTTTGAATAGACGAAATTATAAGAAACATATCTATATAAATTTTATTTGCTCTTCCTTATAAAAAATTTTAATTTTCTCTAATGAAGACGAAATAGGTCTTTTTTAAAAATCAATTTCGGTGGCATCACTAATTACATGTAAAATTTTATGCTAAACAACTTTTTCTAAGTTAAAATGGTAGATTGTTTTAGTAAAAAAAACTTTTATATGTGCTAACTTTGGAAATTTTTGATTTTTTTATAAACCGTTTTTTTTACTAAGACAACCTATCTTTATAACTTAGAAAAAGTTGTTCAGAATAAAATTTTACGTTATATAACGTGCTATTTTATATATATTTTACACTTTATTAAGTAAAATTTTAAATTTTTAAAAAATAAAATTTTTTGCCTATAAAATCATGCAATTTGATTGGTTGAAGCAGGGTGTGACATGTCACAGGTGCAACAAATTTATTTTCTCTTTTTTAAAAATATTTACTATAAGAGAATTTCTATTTGTACACGTAGTGTATGTACACGGGTAATGTAAAAACAAACTGATATCTTAAAATTTTGATTATGAAACCATCTTTTATCTTTTAATAAAAAAAATTCCTTGAGAAATTTTGGTATAAATAACCCTCACCATAATCCCAAACCCACCCTTACCCTAACCATAAGCAAGGGTTTAATTTTTCGTTTGTAAACCTTGTTTTGATTGATATGTTACACAATTTGTAAATCAATAAATTATACTCGTATATAAGGGGCGTGCCATTTATCACGTGATATTTTTTACTTAGTAGCTTTCACCATCCATATATGGTGTGATTACTTTATCTAATTCTGATTGATTAATATAATATATAAACGTGATCACTATTTCTGACCATGTATCCATGGTAAAAATCACGTGATAAATGGCATGCCCCTAAACACTACGTGTAAATTAATAAATTTTCTTACTATAATTTACTATAGTAATTTATATATATACGTATATAGTAAAAAGATCAAATTATCTCACTTTAAAGCTAAATTTCTTCACAACTAGTGATTCAATTTTGCTTAAATTTTAACTATATCTTTATCATATGCACCTTAAATAGACAAGCTCATACAACTGCATATTGGTTGCAAATTATTTAAAATATCTTTTTTTTTAAAAAAATTTTTTCTTTTTTTCAAATACAGTAAATAGTACATACTTAATTATTAAAATAAAACAATGTTAAGACAATAAAAATAATATAATAAGTTAGATTAAAACCTATTTTATTTAATAATAAAAAATTTTTAATAATTAATTAATAAAAATAAAAAAACTTTTCCTTAATTGTCATAATTATGAAATTTTTTGAGATGCAAATCTTTTTGCACTGGCTCTTAACTCTTTTATACAAAAATAAATAAGAGTTAACTTTTTAAATAAGAAAAAAATTACAAAAAATTTTTTAAAAATATATTTTAATTAATATCTTTATGAATTTGAAAGTTTAAAAATTGCTACTATGCAAATAGCTTTAGATTTTAATAAAACTATGTTTAAAATTTTATAAAAAATAATTATTAAGGGAATAGAAATTTGTTGCACCCACGACATGTCGCACCCCGATTCGGCCAATCAAATTGCACGATTTTGTAGGCAAAAAATTTTATTTTTTAAAAATTCAAAATTTTACTAGTAAAATGTAAAAATAAATAAGCGATATCAAAACATCTAATGTAAAATTTTATTCTGAACAACTTTTTTTAAGTCATAAAGATAGATTATCTTAGTAAAAAAACGTTTTATAAGAAAATCAAAAATTTTGAACGTTAGCACATATAAAACTTTTTTTTTACTAATATAAATCTATCTTTATGTTTAAGAATTATATGTAAAATTTTATGCTAAACAACTTTTTCTAAGTTAAAAAGTAGATTATTTTAGTAAAAAAAAAGTTTTATATGTGCTAACTTTGAAAATTGTTGATTTTTCTTATAAAACGTTTTTTTACTAAGATAATCTATCTTTATGACTTAGAAAAAGTTGTTCAGAATAAAATTTTACGTTATATGGCACGCTATTTTATATAAATTTTACACTTTATTATGTAAAAATTTTAATTTTTTAAAAAAAATTTTTTTTGCCTATAAAATCGTGCGATTTGATTGGCCGAACCAGGGGTGCGACATGTCGCGGGTGTGACAAATTTATTTTCCCAATTATTAAATATCAAAGTTGATATAATAATATTAAAATCATTAATTTACTATATATGTTGTAAGTAGAAATAGAATTTAAGTAAATTTGGTATTTATATATAAAACTACCATTTTGTGATTGTTTTATTATATGTACACCCTAACTCTATTTTAACCAAAAAATTTCAAATCTACTTAAATTCTATTCCTACCTATAACATATATACTATATATAATTTATTAGTAAAACTAAGTTTAAAAGAATTTTTATATTTTATACAGTGCAGGACAGTATAAATCAACACCCAACGTGCCAAATTTTGAAATACATACTCAATTCTGGTTGGCTAGTATAATGTAGTCAATTGTGATTGGCCAAAAATTACATATGAGTTTTTTTTATATATATTAAATACCAAATTTTCAATTTCATAGTAAACTTTAAATTAATATAACCTTTTAAAAATAAAATAAAATAAAAATCATTTCTAGCCAAATTATAGCTTAGCCTTAAAGCTACAAATTGGTAAAAAATTCTTTAAAAAATTTTTATTTTTAAGTTATATCAATTTTTGTAAAATACATATGAAAAGACGTTAGTTTATAGTATTTTGCACTGTATAAACAAATATTTAAAGTTTAATTTTTGTTTTTATTTAATAAACAAATTAAATTAAAAAATTAAATTTTAAAATAAAGAAAAAATGTATTAATGCAGTAAAGGTTTATATAATTTAGTGCATGTGTGTTGTAATGCACCCATCTGATAAACCAATCAGATTGTAGAATCAGGTGTAATATAAAATTGAAAAAATAGCAATATTTTAAAATTCACTAGTGGCCCATAATTTGCTTATAAAACTACTTTTTATAAAAAATTCCTTGCAAAATTTTACTATAAAACACTTTTTTTTACCTATGGAACGCTCTTACCCTACTCTAACCCTAATTAACAAAAAGAATAGACTATTTGGTTGGTTTGATTTCACATTACACAGATTTTATAGGGTCGTTACAACTCACTTATGCTAAATTATTAAATTCTTTATTAATAGCTTACAATAAATTTATTGTTTTTAAATAGCATATTTGTGCATAATAACATGCAGGGGTGTAATTTCAAATTTCAGCCTAAATTAACCTTAATTCAGACCATTACTCAAAATAACACCCAGCATGCTATTACACACAAATATGTGTACTAAAATTTAATTTAAAAGCTACTGCTAATAAATTTTATTTTTTTTATATAAAAATAATTAAATAAATTATATTAAAACCTTTTTTAACTTTCAAAAAAAAAAATCTAAATTAAAAAACTTTAAATTTTATTACTAAAAAAATTTATTAATTTTTATTTGAGGTATCAATCTTTTTGACTGACCTATATTTAATTTATAAATATTTATAGTTTAATATTATAATATATACTTCCTTAAAAGGTATACTTAAAATATTATTAATAATATTTTTTTAACTTGCTATATTACAAGTGCTGTATTATCATTAATAAAACAATCTATATTAAGTATGGTAGATATACAGTCAACTCTATCTAGTCTGAATTGCCAGGACTGCTGATTTTTACTATGTAAAAATTTGAAAAAGTTCAGTTCTCAAAAGGAATTATATATGGCTAATCCGAACTTTATAATAAAATTTACAAATGTTCTAGAAGATTTTGTTCGGATTAGAGAGAATTTAATAGGTCCGAATTAGAGAGGGATCAGAATAGAGAGAGGCGACTGTACCTAATTCGGTACACTAATGGTATCTTATGAACTATTGATCAGAATCGCATGATTTGGTACCATTCGATTCATCTCATCGGACAAATAGAATGATACCAAAATCACACGATTCTGATCAATAATCCACAAGACATCAACCTTTAACTAAAATAAACAATATTTAGAAAATTTTGAATTATACATTAAACGGAGAATACTTTTGCCGTTTTCAATGATCTTTCCACCAAAATGATCGCCTTGAATACACGAGACTAAAATCGCTAAAATCTGGTAGATTTCATATTGTTTTTATCAAAAATGATACGAAAATCCTTAACCACATGATCAGATTTTATCGATTTTAAACTCGTGGAATCATGTCTTCAAAGGCAGTCATTTTGGCGGTAAATCATCGAAAACAGCCAGTCTTTCAAAAGTTATCCATCATCATATATGAATTTCAAAAATAGCTTATTTCGGTTAAAGGGTACCGTATTATCTCGAGAAGGAATTGCGTGGTATTGGTATCTCGATTCGTCTAGATGAGACAAATCGAATGGCACCAAAATCATTCAGTCAAGATTGATGGTTCGCGAGATATCGTTGGTCGTCAAATTAGGCACTGCGCCAAATTAGTAATGTATTTTTTAAATAAAATTTAACAAATGATATCGATATAGTGTGATCTAGTTATTAGAATTAGGTGATTTTGGTATCATTCGATACGCCTTGACGAGTTGAATCAAATGGTGCCAAAATCATGCAATCCCGATAACCAGATCACAAAATATTCGTTGTAGAACTTAGCTGCGCCAAATTAGACAGATCTACTTTATACGTATAGTAACATATCAGATATTAAGTTTTTATTCATTTGATGAAAGCAAGTTTATTTTCAAGTAATTGGACAAACAAATAAATAAATTCATAACTATTAATTGAACTGATTTGTTTCTTGAAAATTTAAGCGTAGTTTACCATTTTGATATTTCATAAGAAACTGCGGGTAATATATCTATTGCTAATAGGCTTAATTCCTATTATTGAAAACAAATAAAAATTAATTTAACTAATTTATAATAAATAAAAATAACTTATTTTTGTTCAAATATTACACTAAATAAAATCACATTCTGAATTTTAAACTTTCAGAAAATTATAATCATGCCGCATACATTGTCAGGCTATTTCATGTCGTGGAGGTATACCAGATAAGGAGGTAAATTGTCATAACTATCACCATATACAATAATTTTAACTTTTTTCTTAACATATTGCAAAGTATATTCTTGTTCTTTATGATCCGATAATTCTGAGAAGTCTTCTACTTTAGGAAAATCAGTACCTCTTATTACAAGCCAATAGTGATAAGGGTGGCTATCTGCGTCATCCATATAAGCCAAATCTCTAAATAAATAACTCATATGCCAGTCTGTCCAACCATCTGCACTGACTCCAATAAATACTAAGGATCTTTTCTTTTCTAGAATTAATGTTTTCATAAATCTAACAAATGAGTTAGCAGTCTCTTTATACTCCTCTTCAGATATAACAATAAAGGATCCTTTATCATAATAAAGACCATGAAGATGAATAACAAAACGATTGTGAAGTTTAGAATCATTTCTAAAATCATCTGGAATTATGAAATTTAATTGATTTGAGTCAGCCAAATCTTCCATGTAATCTAATGCATTACGTATTAATGCACTTTCCAAGAAAGTATCGTAGTTGGAAGTTAAGAGTACATTATTTTCGCATATAATATTCAATGCATTGGCCAAAGGTGAAAGTGGATCTGACTAATATAAAGAAAATTTAAGTACAAAATTGATCAAAAAAAAAAAAAAGATATTTTTTATAATGTATATTTACCCTCAATGGACTAAATACAAGTTCAGCAAGACGTCTAAATGTTTGAGTCAAATTATTGTCACTTACAGACATCACACCGGCTAACGTATATTGAAAATCTTTAATGAACTTTTTGGCATAATCGCTTTCTTCGGCATTGTCTGAAAAAAAAAACGAAGGAAAAATTTAACATATCTTTTAAATAGACTGTCCAAGATATATTTAAAAACTAACAAAAAATACCTCTAGAAAAATTATCAAATAGTGGTTTTAATTCAGTATAACGATCTTTAAAATATTTAAACATTTCTTTTGCATTTTCATTTTTAACTTGGTCAATTCTCTTGTTTAATTCGTCAATCCTACGTTGAACTGTTCTGGAACCTCGTTTCCATACATTATCGGATGGAATAACTTGAAAGAGAAATTATAAAAATTAAAATACGATTACAATATGTATGATTCCTAGTATATTACTTACATCCTAAACTATCATTCATTTTATTGATAAGTTGTGCAAGAAGTTCTGTTGATTTTGGGATTGCAGTCGAGTTTCCCCATGGAATTAATGCTGCTTTTTGTATAAGAGTGAAGAACTCATTTTCTGTTTGATTTTCTTCTGTAACAAAATTGGAATCTTTATTTTTTTTTTAAAAAAAAAAGAGAAAAAGAAAAAAGTTTTATTACAACTGTTTAATTTTTAATAAAATGTGTGGATCACTTACTTTGAGGGAATATTGCATGGTAAACTCGAATAATAACAAACTTAATTCTTTGGATTTCGACGCTAATTTCTGAAGCCAGTAATTTATTGTCAATATTTTTTAAAATTGATTCATTTTGTAAAAATTCTTTTCCATTTACAATATCGTCTTCAACAGCTTTAATTGCATCAAATTTTTGATCTTTGTTTTTTCCTTTAAAAAGTTTAGTAAATTTTTCGTCAATGTAATATCCGAAATCAAAAAAGTCGTCAATATCCTCGGAGGAAAGCTCTGATGCCTTATATGTTCTGACAAATTCTACAGCCACAGAACGAACTATTTCATGTACAGTACCATAAATAATATTAATATAAGACTAAAGCCTTAAATGGTATAGGACAAAGAAAACATACGAAAACCAGCCCAACTTCCAACAGTTGACTTTATAATGTTGGCATTTGCTTCAGAAATAACTGGATCAAGGTGGATAATAGCCCTAGATACTCCAGCACCTGTAAATATACAGCATTTCCCATCTTTCAAATCCTTTGCAAGATCTAATTCATTTTGTTCTAATTTTGGTTCCAAAGGCATTCTTGTATTAAAGAGCTTTATGAGGGCTTTATGCGGTTTATAACGATTTAATGAGAATCGGCGCTTGTAAAATCCAAGGGAGGGAGCTAGTTAGAAGTATTGAAATTTAGTGGATATGAAGTAGATTCAGAATCCACTTAAATGGATTTTAGATCCTAAAACAACTTATGATAGATGAATATACATACGTACATATGTCGCTTACCAGTATAGATTTTTTGATGATCACTCTTATCGCGACAATGTTTTTTAAAATTATCATTATTTTAACAATGAGAATCAAAAACTTTATTGTCGCACTGTTTGCAAGATAGCTATAATCAAGATTTTATCCTGTACTTTCCAGATATGGGCAATGGACTAGGAAAACCCGTCTTTGAAGGGGGTTTTCCATTTTGAGAAAATGGCGATTATTTGTCTGTGAAACCTAAATTTTACCCCTGAAATTTTTGTTTATTTTTAGATATCAATTACTGAATAAACAATGTCATGTGATTATGAAACACTGATTGACCAATCTAATTTAATTGAGTCGTCAATCTTTGGTTGTAAATCTATTTTTAGAACACGATCGTTAAAAAATTAGTTTACATTCAAGTTAAAATATCTTGATAAACTATTATATTAACGTAGGGTAAAAAGCGAAATACATATAGATATAAACCGGAACTTTAATTTGAATCGAAAATCTCGAAATTGATAAAAAAGTGTCAAAGACGGGTTTTCCTAGTCCATTGCCCATATATGCTGGAAAAAGGACAAAATTAAAGATCTTCAGAAGATCGCAACAAAATTTCATTAACGCCCTTTTTAGTGCCCGGGTAATACAACCCGATTTTGTAAATAAACTTCGTGAGATAAAAATTTAGGATTAGGGCCTTAACGTTAGAGTCTATAGGGTTAGAATGATGCTTACTTATTAAAATTTAATTCCCGTCATTTTTAATTAGTGCACCAAGATCGATTTAATTGCATATTTTCGCCTTTTTCTTCTTTTACGCGTATTTGGATTCTTCGTCGGGCTGATCCGGAATAGTCAAAATTTGCTCTCTTCGATTGGCTATTTCCTCTCTAGGAGTTTGTAATACCCGCGCAAATAAGTGGATGCCCCTTTTTAGGAGCCTGGTATGTTTAATTATTTAATTAATTAAAATTAGGGTAAGGATTAGTTAGAAGTTTGGGTTAGACTTTTTTATAAGTAAATTTGTCTTCCCGACATTTTTTATTAATGCTTCTAGACAGGTTTATACACTCGTTTCTTGTATTTTCAGCGGTTTTCACTTTTTTTGTCTCGTCGGGCCAGTGATTTTATGTGTTTCACATAATACCACAGAATTCACATAAATACGCCTATATCACATAATTTGGTGTTTATCACCGCAGAATAGCACATAATATGCCAATTTATAAGAATTGTCATATAATTTGGCAATTTATTGGCAAGTCGATCGATATATAAAATCTAACAGATCCGGTATCTCCCGACGTAGAATTTCAAGATCATGAAAATTTTTTCGAAACAGAGTCCGGAAAGTTCCGACAAATTTTAGTTATGAATAGCGCAGATTTACACATAATTTCGTAAGCCATGCCACAGAATCGCAAATAATTTGGCCAAGTATACCGCAGAATCGCACATAATTTGGCAAATATGGTCCAACATCACATCACATAATTTAAATTCTGTCACCACATAATTTTGATTTTGTCACCACAGAAAATCACTGGCCCTGCGTCGGGCTGAATTTTACGATTTGATTGGTTTTTTATCACGTGAATGCACCTTGCTTTAGATGACCCCGCTTTTAACCCTTCAAATTAAATTTATTACAATATTAATTAATTGTCACGGCTGATGCTGAAGTTGGCTGATGCTGAAGTTCACATGACATATTAGTTTAATAGTTGCAGGATCGTCAACAGCTATAAAATTATTTAAAATTATTTATGTTAGGGTTAGGGTTAGAACTAGAAGTTAGCATGTTGTATAGTAAAATCGTTCAGGAAAACTTTTAGTTAGTGCATGATGAGTAGTTTCTATGCGAATTTTTGATTTTTTTTCAAGAAGTTGATGTTGTTTTGATCCACTAAATCGTGATTTATTATTCATCAGCAAGTACATTTTTTATAAAATCTACGTAGATCTACAACTTTACATAAATATTATATAGAATACTATATAAAAATTATATATGTTAATTTTTAGAAAAAATGTGCTTGTCACCGGCGGTGACAGTAACCAGATTAGGGTTAGGGTTAGTTTTAGAGTTAGAAGAAGGTTTATTATATAATAAAACATCTTATGAAGCATTTTTAGCTAGAAAAAAAATATTGGTTTCATAGGCACAATTTGAAGTTATTGCATTTGTAATTTTTTGAATTTTTTTGTCATCCTAATCTAGCAATTTGATTGGCTCGGAACTGTAACCACGGTTACAAATAGATTCGCCCTAATTTTTATATGTTTTTAATATAGAATTTTATGTAAAATTTATTTGAATATATATAAAAATAAGAATTTAACTAATTTTAACACCTGGTTAAAGTTATAAATTTTAATCACCCTTTATTTTTATAGAAGTTTTTTATATAAAAATTATTCTTTAAAGATTAGGGTTAGGGTAAGGGTATAGGTATATTAAGTTATAGAATGGATTGATTATTTATATGCAAAATTAGATACCAAAAACTTTTATTTAATAGCCCAAAGCTAGTTTTTGTAATAAAATTTTGCGATATTGATAATTTTTTGATTTTTTTTTAAAATTTTCTTAAAATGTTCTTTATTTTGTTACACAAGATCCTGCGACCTGATTGGTAAATCATAGGGTGGTTACATCACCAGGGGCAAGTTAGCAATACTCTAAAAATAAATTTATAAAAAAGGCTTATGTAAATGTTATATATTTATAAATGAGTAGTCTTATCCTAAACCCAGGGTTTACACTAATAACCTAGACCCCAAAGAGGTCTACGTTAAGACAATTAATTTGATCCTAGACATATATCTAGCCAATCAAATTTAATCACATGACAAATATGCCATGCTGACCCATAATCAGCCAATCAAATTTGGTCACATGACCGACAGTTCAATCAAAAAAAATTTAAGTTTTTTTTAGCTTGGATCTAATCAAAAACGAATTACCAAATTTTTATTATTAAAGTTTTAATTTATTATTTATTAATTACAACATAATAACGTAATAATACAGTAGTAATAATACATTAAATACATATAATAAACCCATGCGCAATTTCATGCTCTAACAAGAAAAAATCTACATCCAAAACAAAGTATTTCGCAGCACTAATAAACGTTTTAGTCAATGCTGCTTTCTCGACAGACGGCAAAAGCTTGAAATCACCAACAATACCAAAACAACTTACGTATACCTTATTCTAGCAAAAAAAAGAGAAGAATTAACCTAAGTCAATAATGGAAAAAAAACAAACCAATAAAGAAACCATCTCAAACGAACGATTCTAAAATGATGACACCAAAACAACCGATTCGCAACAGAGCAAGTCCCAAAGGCTAAACCAATAAAGAAGAGAAAATTAGTTCAAGCCAGGAAAAGAAAAAAATAATTAAAAAACACTTTACATATCTCACAAAGCACCAGTTCCAATGAAACGAATCTGAAAAACATACTAGGAAAGTATCAACAACGAAGCCTAAAATTTCCATAAATGCAGCACCCAAAATGACAAAAACCAACAATGACACCAAAATTTTCATATTCAAACAATGACACCAAAATGACGAAGTCTAAAATCTCTACAAACGACGATGAAAGTTCAAAATCTCCACATCCAAACAGTGACACCACTACAGTGGCTCCACTAACTTCACTATCAGGTTTTCTAGTGAAACAAGCCTACAAAAGAAAAATTAGTTCAAAAAAAGAAAACAAAAAGGTGCAAACAACGAAAAAAAGAACCAAAAAAAACTACATATCTAAGAACCCGGTTCTAATCACTATTCAGTATTTTAGGAATTTAGAAAACAAACCTATAAAGTAAGAAATCGTTCAAAGAAGAAGAGAAAAAAAAAGAAAAAAAAAAGAAACTAACAAAAACTACTTACAAGATGGCAAGCTAATCTTTACTACCGGTTTCCTAGTGAAGCAAAAAGATAAAATGCGAAAAACAAAAAAAGCATCAAAAACTAAAAAAAAAACAAATCTCAAAAAACAACAAAAAATTGATTATCATAGTGCTCGAAAAAAATTTATATATGATCACCAATCACAAATATGATTGGCTGATCATATAAAATTTGGGTTTAGGTTAAGGTTTTTCTATATTTAATATAAATCTCATTGAGACCAAGAATAAAAAAAAATTTTAATATAAACCTCTATTAGGTTTATATTAATTAATATAAAACCCGGGTCTAGCCTAAGGTTTCTCTTTATAAATTTTATATATAATAATTAAGTAACTTTTATTTGCTATAAATATTTAAATATAAATTTTACATAGAAAAAAACTATTTATACACTACATGTATGTACATGGGTGTCACGGCCCCGTGCACCTACTAATGAGAGATGTTTCAAGAGGACCCCGAAATATACATAGATAGTCAGGTATGAGTTTGCTTATTTTTGAGGTTTTTATGCAGATCTTTTCTATTTATAGTAATTTATTTGCTTATTTTTGAAGTTTTTTATGCAGATCTTTCCTTTTTTAGTAACCCTATAATTAACCTGACCTATCTATATATATTTCGGGGTCCTGTTTCAAGTCGTCGAGTATTTCCTCATGTGCCCCTGCCACGCACATGAGAGTCGTAACCATCTATAACTTAGTTACGTCCTTTTATATGCAAAAGGCTCCTTATATACTTATCATTCGACTCTGGATTAATTACATCATAATTAATCATACGATATTTAACTTTACTGCAATTACATAATTAATTAATCATCCGATACTTATCTTTTCTTAATCCTGCATTTTTTTTTTATGCGGCATGATCGATTCTTAATTGATCACATTACACGCATTAAACTATCAATACGATAAGGCCATAGATCCTGTTCGGGATCAATTTTGCTGTAGAACCGATGTTGGCTGTGACAGCAGCTAGACCTCGCTTGACTAATGACCTCGTAGTCAACAACTCCTCTAATCGGTTCTACACTTGAAATTGGCACCGGTTTTTCATCACATAACTATCTGCTGCCCTTATCTGAGCTAGATCTCCCTGAATCATAACTATTTCTTCATAGTTTTCTGAGGATCACATGTTCGGTTTATTGAGTTAGTCCATATACCTTAAGTTTTCTACTCTCAAATTACATAGGACCTTTAAAGTCTTTCTGGCCAATCCCATATCCATAGCGAATAGCAGCTTCACAAATTCCTACAGAGTTACCCGCCTTCGCAGATTTCCGACAATATCTGAATTCTTTATGCTTATTGATTTTGACCATGATTCATATGTAATAACAATGACAAACTTGATAATTTCGTTAGACTCATTCATGCTTGATAATATGTAAATGACCTTTACAATTTCTTTCCTATATCATATAGGCAAGGACTATTGCACCGAAATCCTTACCCACTTGGTACATTCTAAGAAAGGTAAACGGTATCTATTACCTTCACTCTTATCACTGAACTACGCCGGGGTATTGTTTCGATCACCAAGTCTTTTGTCACAAGCCCCAAGCCTTACGGTACATGCAATTCACCTAACCAACGTCTCAATACGTAGGTAATTTTTTTTTATTTTTTAATTTTTTTTGTTTTTTTTTCTTATCACTGCGCAGTACTTATTTACGCCCCAGTACCAGGGTATTTATGCGACTTTGGGGGGTTTTTTTTTTTGCTTTGCTGCGCAATACTTATTTACGTCCCAGTACCAGGGTATTTATGCGACTTTGGTTTTTTTTTTTTATTTTTTCGTTTTTATCACAATGAACAACCGTATAGGCTTCATCAACATTCTTCATTTTGTCTGAAAATTCTGTAGCTTTGGGTTGAGACTCTTTAATACACTCGTCAATCTTCATTTTCACTAGTCTATTCTTGAGCTGTTCTCTGAGGGTCACATGTTTGATCCTTAAGCATCATATCGACTGCACTTCTACATTTTCCATGAGACCATATTCTATTAGAGTAAAATCTATCAAATACTTTCATATATTCATTTGTGACTGTATTTTGTGTTATCCTATATCCTCTAAGTTTGTTATCTTCTAGCTGCATATGATCTTTATACTTTTTTAAAGAAATTCTGAGAGCTAGGTAACGTTTTAAGATCAACTCTGTATGATGGTATACATGACTTTGTGCATTTGTGAATTTTACCCTAAATTATTCGTATATCATCTAACCATGTTGGATCCTTATGGTCAGTTGCTATAGACTGAAATTCTTCAACACAATCGTCGACATCTTAGTTTTCACTTGGTTCATTTCATCCAACCAATGGACCACCTTGTTAGCTATTATAGTAGCAGTCGATCGTTTATCAGGATCATTATCTGTGCAACACTGGCTGATCCAATATAAATTCTGGAGCATGAGTACATCCAGGCCTTGTTCTATCAATGATCTTAAATTGAAGATTAGTATTAATCAGAATTTTATCGAAAGTTTTTTTTTTGCATAATGATCACACGATTGTAATTATCTGATGACTTCATATATGATTGATGTGATAGAACTTCAGATGTTTATAGAGTGTTCCCAGTAGTGAATTGACTCGATTATATAATACTCGATCATTGATCGACTTAGATTAATGATCAAGCACCAATTAATGGGCTCAAGCAACAATAGATCAATCAATGATCGATAATACTGATTGATCAAATAAGTATATATTTGATCGATCAAAAATTTTTAATATGATTCCATTTATAGTTTAAGAACCTATTATAGGACTTAACCGTTTTTCTTGTTTTAATGGATTATAAATAGAGATACAGACACTTAAAAATATGAAGGTAACTACATCAGCAAAAAAATAATGACAATATGATATAAATAAATATGCCGTAAGCTGTATAAGCAATGTTAAGCCGTATAAGTGCTGTAAGCAGTATAAGGTGATAAATTTTGCAAAAAAATTACTGCAAATAGCGAGTTACATGAATCAAATATAATTCAATTTTTACGTATACGAAAAAAAAATAATACGACCAGCGCTTTCTATGGCGAACGTTTTATACTGAACTAAGAATAAGATGGATATTAAACAGTAAATGAATTTTTTTTATTGTGTATTATTGATTTTATATTGAAGATATGATAACTTCATTGATACAATAATATCAGTTTTTTTTTATTAATTAGACTTATACGACAAATAACATTCAAGATTATTGAGAATTGAATGATATTAAATGGTTGCGTGGATGATAGTCCAAAATTCTAGTGCATTTTTTGATTATTCGATATTGGAAAGTGATTGAGCAATTATTTAGCAGATTAAATGATTAGATAGTTAATTAAATGATTAAAAGTATAATATTCTGATGATAAAGGTTTTTTTACTTACTATGTAAAAACTGGATACAATATCAAGTGATAATAAGTAATAGAATATCATAATCGAATTGATAAGTTACCACTGAATTAAATAAATTGTCGGTATCAACAATTACCAAATCTTATCGATTATTCATTGGCAATTTTTTCTATCTTTCTAGAATTTTGAAATCAGTTGTAATAACAGTATGATATTAAAAATAAAGTTAACCAGCTTTAAAAAAACTGAATAAACTGAGGCAGTGAAAAAAAATGCCAAAATCATAATTAAAAACTTAACTATATAATGTTATAATTTATTCAAAAATAATTTTACATTTTGATTCTATTTCATTAAATGAGTAAACTTTATAATAAAATTTATCAATATTATATTTTTGATTTCAGATTATAGTTTTGGGAATCTATTTCCTTCATATAATACTCAAAAAAAAAAGAAAAGTGAATGTTGTTTATTCATTTGTCGATACCTTACTATGCGTGTTGACAACTGCAATAGCATCTTGTTTTCTTAAGAAACATTTGCTTTGGGATTACATTCGTACTTTTTTTTAACATGCTCCTTGTATACCTATTTTTATAGCGGTGCATTTAGTAATGTCTACAAGGCAGTTAACGTGTGACTAGTGAAAAAGTTGCAATTAAAGTTGTAAGAAAGCATGAGCTAAATAATGCACAGGTAGAAAAATAAATTGATATTAATATAGCAACGGAATCACGTGCAGTACCTATACAACTTAACGTACACTAGTCGAATGCTTGCACAAGATGAAAGATCTATAATAATTCATCAAAAACTTTGGCATCATTTTCAGGAGAGGCATATTCATCGTGATATGAAACTTCGCGTTGAGCACACAACTATTGTGTTTGTTAATATTTCTGTAAATTACTTTTGTTCATTAACAAAAGGTCTAATTGATTTTAACCTACAGCAATGGGAGATTCAGTGATATTATTTTGCCGACTCATAGGGTATTAAAGACAAATCGCCATTTATTGACATAGATTTGAGTGGTTCAAGTGGACTTAAAGTGAATTATATGGGTAATACGAATGGGTAATGTATTAGTGCACAAACTAACTGGTTGGAGCAGGATAATATCCCTATTGAGAGCATCTACGTTACATAGATACCTAATTTTTAGTTTGATAAATATAATATAATCGATCAATGATTGACCCAATGATTGATTGATTATATATGCTCGAGCTTATAAATCATATGCTTGATCGATTATACTCGATTAAATATGCATAATCAATTTTTGATCGATCATTGAAATTTTTTTTTAATCAATCATTGATCAATGATTTTTTTGTCAAGTCATTTCACTAGTTCCCAGTATGTAAGTCCCCATGAACAAGTTCCTTTTCAGCTCGTTTTTGATATTTGCCCACGGTTTTGACTTAATGATTCTTTTGACGCATATCTCCTTGTAATGCTATAATCATTATTTTTGATACACCTTAGCATTTCAAAAGATGGTTTCTTATAGCCAATTTCGCGAGAACTATTCAACTCGTTATCAAAGTGAGTGCAATAAGTACAGCACTATTATTAATTCTATCGCCCCTGGATTTTCTAATTCAGCTGCTTTCATATAATATTCGAAAACCTTCTTCTCAGCTTCAAACCTATCCATTACGGCTTGAACTGGATATCGTACAAGTTCTTCCACTGTCGTTATATAGCACCGTACACAGGTCTCATCAAGTCGTTGGTAGTTCTATCTACAAATTTTTCTTTGTGGACTCACTCTTTGTTATTAACCTTTTTTTTTTATATATTTATAATTTAGCAAAATCCGAGTTCGCTTTTTGTTGGTTATGGCCTATTTGTGAGAAGGCTTTTTGTACCCAGGTTCTTCTGTCGCAGCCTGTGCGCCTACTAATGAAAGATGTTTCAAGTTGTTGGGTATTTCCTCATGTGCCCCTGCTACGCACATGAGAGTCGTAACTATCCATAACTTAGTTACGTCCTTTTATATACAAAAGGCTCCTTATATACTTATCATTCGACTCTGGATTAATTATATCATAATTAATCATATGATATTTAACTTTACTGCAATTATATAATTAATCATCCGATACTTATCTTTTCTTAATCCCGCATTTTTTTTTTATGCACCATGATCGATTCTTGATTGATCACATTACATGCATTAAACTATCGATATGATAAGGCCGTAGATCCTGTTTAGGACAATTTTGCTGTAGAACCGATGTTGGCCATAACAATGGGTACTAATTAATTGATTTACAAATCTGCATAATATATAAATTATAGACCCGATTTAAGGTTAGGGTTAGAGTCAGCTTTGGGATTAGAAGAGGTTATAGTTTATAATAAAATTTTGCAAGAAATTTTTTTTTGTTAGAGCTAGTGTTTCTATGAACCTGAACTGAACTGAACTTAGGTCAAGTTCAGGTTCAGGTTCAGGTTCAGTATTGAATCTGAACCTGAACATTTTTTAAAACATATTCAGGTTCAAGTTCAGTATTGAACTTTTAGAGCTGGTTCAGGTTCAGTTCTGGTTCAGTTCATAAGTTTATGAATATGTTCAGGTTCAGTCTGGTGTTCATATGAACTAGTAATTCTAGGTTTGGTCCGGGTTTGGTCTGGTCCAGACCAGACTCAAATTCTAAATTTTATTATTAAAACTTTATACTAAACTCAAACTCAATTATAAGTTTGGTCGGGCTAGTCAAATTTTGCAAACTAGCTTGAATTTAAATAAAAATATATGTATTTTTTGATACTGAACAAGTTTACTTAAAGTGAGAAGTATAAATCAGTTAGTAAAATTTAGAGAATCATAGCATTTTGTATAATTTTATTAATAAAATTATACAAATTTCTATGATTCTCTAAATTTTACTAATTGATCATAACTTCTTGCACTAAGTAAACTTGTTAAGCACCAAAAAATACATCAAATCGGCATATTTTATTTTACTTTTCTTAAAATTTGAAGAAAAGATGCTTAATTTTGGAAAATTTCATCAAAAATTCAAAATTAAGCATCTTTGACGCAAATTTTAAGGAAAATAAAATAAAATATACCGATATGATGTATTTTTTGGTGCTAAACAAGTTTACTTAGATCAAGAAGTTATGATCAATTAGTAAAATTTAGAGAATCATAGAAATTTGTATAATTTTATTAATAAAATTATACAAATTTCTATGATTCTCTAAATTTTACTAATTGATCATAACTTCTTGCACTAAGTAAACTTGTTAAGCACCAAAAAATACATCAAATCGGCATATTTTATTTTACTTTTCTTAAAATTTGAAGAAAAGATGCTTAATTTTGGAAATTTTCATCAAAAATTCAAAATTAAGCATCTTTGACGCAAATTTTAAGGAAAATAAAATAAAATATACCGATATGATGTATTTTTTGGTGCTAAACAAGTTTACTTAGATCAAGAAGTTATGATCAATTAGTAAAATTTAGAGAATCATAGAAATTTGTATAATTTTATTAATAAAATTATACAAATTTCTATGATTCTCTAAATTTTACTAATTGATCATAACTTCTTGCACTAAGTAAACTTGTTAAGCACCAAAAAATACATCAAATCGGCATATTTTATTTTACTTTTCTTAAAATTTGAAGAAAAGATGCTTAATTTTGGAAATTTTCATCAAAAATTCAAAATTAAGCATCTTTGACGCAAATTTTAAGGAAAATAAAATAAAATATACCGATATGATGTATTTTTTGGTGCTAAACAAGTTTACTTAGATCAAGAAGTTATGATCAATTAGTAAAATTTAGAGAATCATAGAAATTTGTATAATTTTATTAATAAAATTATACAAATTTCTATGATTCTCTAAATTTTACTAATTGATCATAACTTCTTGCACTAAGTAAACTTGTTAAGCACCAAAAAATACATCAAATCGGCATATTTTATTTTACTTTTCTTAAAATTTGAAGAAAAGATGCTTAATTTTGGAAATTTTCATCAAAAATTCAAAATTAAGCATATTTGACGCAAATTTTAAGGAAAATAAAATAAAATATACCGATATGATGTATTTTTTGGTGCTAAACAAGTTTACTT
Organism: Gigaspora rosea; assembly: GCA_003550325.1. Taxonomy (NCBI): domain Eukaryota; kingdom Fungi; phylum Glomeromycota; class Glomeromycetes; order Diversisporales; family Gigasporaceae; genus Gigaspora; species Gigaspora rosea. The sequence continues at coordinate 103,530 of QKWP01000632.1, forward strand.
AGATCAAGAAGTTATGATCAATTAGTAAAATTTAGAGAATCATAGAAATTTGTATAATTTTATTAATAAAATTATACAAATTTCTATGATTCTCTAAATTTTACTAATTGATCATAACTTCTTGATATAAGTAAACTTGTTTAGCACCAAAAAATACATCATATCGGTATATTTTATTTTATTTTCCTTAAAATTTGCGTCAAAGATGCTTAATTTTGAATTTTTGATAAAAATTTCCAAAATTAAGCATCTTTTCTTCAAATTTTAAGAAAAGTAAAATAAAATATGCCGATTTGATGTATTTTTTGGTGCTTAACAAGTTTACTTAGTGCAAGAAGTTATGATCAATTAGTAAAATTTAGAGAATTATAGAAATTTGTATAATTTTATTAATAAAATTATACAAATTTCTATAATTTTCTAAATTTTACTAATTGTTTCTAACTTTGTGATTTATGTGAACATGTGCATATATTATGAACCTGAACATGTTCATGAACCTTGGACTGAACCTGAACTGAACTTTTTTTAAGTTCATGTTCAGGTTCATGTTCAATAATTTTAAGTTCAGGTTCAGTTCAGTATTGAACTTTTAGAGCATGTTCAGGTTCAGGTTCAGGTTCATTAAACCTGAACCTGAACCTCTATTGAACTGAACTGAACTTCGGAACCCTATCTTTGACGGTCTCGCTAGAGCTTAGCTAGGTTAATTACATAATTTATATCTAAGAAGAAAAATAAACTATCTAATCTATCCACCTAATATATAAGCCTAACCTTATTCGGCTGCTTCGAGGAGTGCCCAAATACGACCTGTCACACCAACTTCTGGAAGTTGGGTCTCAATGTCAAAATACTGTCAAGAACCATACTAGTAGGATTTCCTACCAGTTTTAATAAAGTTTTGCATTGCAACTAATGTTGCATGGTTTATTTCTAACAATGTAATGTCCCTTTTCCCTTCCTTCTGTCTCACTATCAAATTAGGAGTTCTTTGTTTCTTATGTTTACTCGATCCTACTCCTACTCCTTTATTAATGTTCCTCTGTACTGGCGGGTTGGCTTCACCGTTAGTAGACCTACATGATTCTGGTCGTTTTGACTGTTTTATTATCCCTAGTCTTTTTTCCCAATCGATTATTTGATCACACCTTTTTTTCCAGATGTCTTCATAAAAATGATTCCAGTACCCCTGGAGGACTGCCATTATAGCAACCTTGGTGTCTCTGTAACTTGGGAAGAATTTGTTGAGCTTGTCTACTACCTTTTGGCTTATCAGACCTTTGTCCATATTTAACCTAATACCAGCTCTACTATTTATGTCCCTTCCAAATATAATCCTAGAGATTGCAGATAGGTTAATTCTGCTTTTAGCTTCTGAAGTGAGCGTTTCCAAGCATTTTCTCCTGTGAGTGCTTCAATTCTTTTCCATTTTAACTTGAAGGCGGTACATTTTGTGATATGGCTCAGTGTTTCAATTTCGCTTTCCTGGCAGAAGATACAGTTTGGCGAGTTGTAGATATTCGGTTTTCGCTTATATAGTACTTCAAGAGTTGGAGCCAAATTCATCAGAAATTTAATCTGTGTTAATACCTTTTTGCTTTTGGAAATAGAATTACACCTGGTTCCGAGCTGGATTTTATACCTATCCCAGAAAATTTTCTAGCAAAAGTTATCTTCTTCATCCTCCACTTTAACTGCTTCGAAGGCTTTTGTTTCACTCCATGTAAAATTTAAGTTCATATTATGTAGTATACTAAGAAATTCGCGAGTGGGCATTTTAACCAGAATCCTTTTCTAATATAATGCCCCACATATCAAGGATCTGTTTTCTATAGACACCGTGCTTGTAGCAGAATCTCTGATTGCTGTTTTTGCTAGATGATCCGCTCTATCATTCCATACGTTATCACTATGGCCTTTAACCTTTTGCATAATAAGTTCGAGTTGTTTAATCATACATAGTTCGACAATTTGTGAAACTATCATATAGTTCTTTTTCTTGTACCAACCACTATTGGATACCTGTTTCCAACCCTTTTCAATGCTATTAATTAGGGGCTAGACTATCAGTACAAATTGTAACTACACTCCCTTTCGGACAAACCAGAGTGCTGACCAAATTGCTAAAAGTTCTGGTTTGGTTGAAGACGGCCATAGGCTTGTTTTTCCATAGTATTCGTCTAATGCTATGTTTCTTTTTAGATCTACTAATGCCCAACTAAATTTCATTTGTGCTATATTTGGGTTTGACTCCTCTCTTATAACCAAAGAACCATCCATATAAAAAACCAAGTTTTTTCCCTCCTATTCAAAATCCTTAACAAACTATCTATTAAATCTGAGGCTACGTCTAAATTTTTTGTTCTATTTTTAACTATTTCTACTTCTAATTCCTCTATAGTTTCCAATTCTTGTAGAATCGATTCCGTACCTTCTGTTTCATTAAACTTTATACCTGATCTTTCAAACATTTCTGGTGATATTAGCAGGTGCCCTGCTTCAACCAACTTTTCTGATAAGGGAAAAACTCTAATTATATTGTGTTTATAAATTCAGCTAACACAATTTGGGCTAGCTTTGAGCATGTTTAGTGCACAACACTTACACTTACTGGCCATTCTTGTTGAAGGGTTTAATTTTTTACTATTAAAAGTTAATTTAAATTATATAAAATATTAATTAAAACTAAATGCAATCGAATACAATAGTTGTTTTATAATTAATTTATAAAAATATTAAAAATGTTGAAATTTTTGTTGAAATTATTGTTGAAATTAAAAAAAATTAAATTAAATTTCACTGCCATCTATATTGATAGTAGACCTGTAGGTCTATTGTATGGATAGGGTCCAGTTAGGGTTCCAAAGTTTGATCCAGGTTTGATTTAAGTTTGATCAAACCCCAAATCAAACCAAACTCAAACTACAAATTTTATAAAGTTTGAGATCAAACCCAAATTCAAATAAAAAATAATCAAATTCAAATCAAACCCAAATACTATACTAAGTAGAGTTCTGCAATTTAATTTGATCTTCAAATATTTAAATCAAATATTTGATCAAATTCAAATTCAAATTTGACTATATTTGATTTGATCAAATTCAATATGGTCAAATTTGATTTGATTTGACAAATATTTGATTTGATTTGAAAATTACTATTAAAAATTCAAATTCAAATCAAATTCAAATTCAAATATTTGAATCAAATCAAATTCAAATCAGGGCCAATTTGATTTGATCAAATTCAAATTGATCCAATATTTGATTTGATTTGGATTTGAGGAACTCTAATACTAGTTTGATTTGAGTTTGATTTGAAGTTTGCAAACTAGTTTGAGTTTGAATGATATAAATATATTTTTATATTTTAAACAAGTTACTTAATTGATAATCAGCCTGTCAACTAGAGAGTGATTATAGCCAAAATGTAGCATGCTTCTATTTAAAACTTTTTTCTTACTAAGTTAATGATACTTGTCCACTAATTAAAAGTTGTAGTGCTCATCAAGACACATCTAAACAGTAGTTAGATCATGCAAATTGGCCTATGGATAGCGAGATATTGTCAAAAAACTATTGGCCGACTATATAAAACTCAGTAACAGATTACATATGAAAATCACTATAGGCAAAATGTACATGCTTCCATCTAAAACTTTTTCTTACTAAGTTAACGACACATGTCCACTAATTAAAAGTTGTAGAGCTTATTACGACACATCTAACAGTGGTTAGATCATTCAAATTGGCCCAATAGATAGCAAGATATCATCAAAAAACAATTGGCTAGCTATATAAAATCTCTATGTAAACAATATTTGTTTACATAGAGATTTTATATAGTCAGCCAATCGTTTTTCAACAATTTCTCACCATCCATTGGGCCAATTTGGATGTTCTAACCACTGTTAGATGCGACTCGATGAGCTCTACAACTTTCAATTAGTGAACATGTGTCGTTAACTTAGTAAGAAAAAAATTTTATATAGAAGCATGCCACATTTTGCCTATAGTGATTTTTATATGTAATTTGTGTTACATTACACTATGATCACTCTCCAGTTGACTGGCAGATTATCAATTAAAATATAAAAATATATTTATATTATTCAAACTCAAACTAGTTTGCAAACTTCAAACTCAAATTCAAACCAAACTCAAATTTAACTAAAAAGTTTGTTTCAAATCAAACTCAAATATTTTTTTTAATTATAGTTTGGGTTTGGGATTGATTTTAAATCAAATCAAACCCAAATCTGACCTAAAGTTTGATTTGATCCGGGTTTGTAGAAACCCTAGGTCCAGTACCAGTCAATATAAATATAGCAAGTAATACAAATTACCTTTTATTTTCAAGCTATCCGAATGTTTATCCTATAGTATTAGAGATGTGATCCGTTATCCGGTTTCATCTGTTTTCATATTAAAATCCACGAATATCTGCGGATTTTAATATAAAAACAGATGAAAACGGATAACGGATCACATCTCTATATAGTATACCTGGGTCTTTATCATTTTAGATCCTATAGTATACCTGGGTTTTTTATCTTTTACAAAAATCTCAACCTATATTGTAGACCCAGAAATAATACATGGTGGTCCAGTGTTCAAAATTAGTGTTCTCTAAGTTCTCATGAGAACACTGTTTTAAATTTGTGCACAGTAAAAATTTTTTACTGTTCACTATTAAAATTTTTTTGAGAACAGTAAAATAAAAATAGTGTTCTTATATAAGTAGTAACTAATAACTACATAATATTGTAAAATAAATAAATATAACTAGTTATTATAATTTATTATCAAAATTAGTTGTTAAACTTACATACTAGGGGGTCTTAATGGGACGGGTTGGGTCAGGTTTGGGCCTGACCCGGGTCTGACCCACTTGGGTCAAAACCTGACCCGGGTCTGACCTGCCTCATATCAAACCCGACCCGGGTCTGACCCACCTCATGCCAAACCCGACCCAGGTTTGACCCGCCTCATGTCAAACCCGACCCGGGTCTGACCAAACCCAACCCGGGTTGAACCCGGGTCAACAGGTTATATAAAAGGCTTACAAATTTTATTATGCATTTAAATAAGCCATTCGAGTTATGAATAGTTTTATATATTTTACAACACTTAGGAATATAAAAACATTTTTTAATCTATATCTGACTAATTCACCATATTTGCATTTTTTTTTGAGTCCCGTAAGTCCTGTGATTATAACACAGTAGTCACTTCGACTTCATGGAATTATTCACCATATTTCCCTTTTATAGATAAATAAATTTCATAAAATAAACACAGGATGGCTATTTATGTTGTATTCGCGGACTCATGGGACCCAAAAATTACAAAGATTGTTTGATCCAAATAAATCAAAGTTTGATATTCTAAGTATTTAAAATAATCTATTCATGAATATTGCTTTTAATTTAATCGGTAAGTTCATTAACCTAAACGTTTAAAATAAGCTATTCATAAGATATACTATTTAATCATATTAATGTTGTAAATATAAAGAATTTTTATTAATTTAAGTTAATTCATGACTATTTAAATATTTATTTATTTGCATCCGGTTAGTTGGGAGCATAAAAATTATTTGCATTTTACATATATTAATACGACTAAATACCCTGGTTAATTATATACAACACACATGTTTGATTCAAATAACCGATTAAGAAGTTGTGACCAGACCAATTAAATTACTACTAGTGTACGACCTGTGCCTTTGGCACGTAAGTAGCACGTATAACTATAAAATTACTATATGTTGTATAATTTGTAATATTCTCATTTATAAATAAAACAAATCTTAAAATAAAATATGCCATTAAATAGATCGTTTATAAAAATAGAATCCTTTCGCAAAATAAAATAAAGGGTTTACAATATCAATTTAAAGATTTGCCATCGAGAAATTTAGTAAGCTTTCAAATGCATTATGAAATGAAAATACAGTTTCAGAATTAAAAAAATAGCAGATTTCAGAAATACAAATAAGAGTATAAAAAATTATATTTATGTATCAAAATTTTGAAACCGGCAAATGAAATGGGAGTGTTTAGAGACTTCCATTTGATGAAATAAGTAAAATTTTTAGATAAACAAACAAATAAATAATAAAACTTTTGCTCAAATTATTTAATAAACCTTTGCTCAATAATTACTTACAGAACCTTTGCTCAAATTACTTATTAAACATTTGCTCAAATTATTTTTTATATAACATACTGAACTTTGCTCAAATTATTTACTAAACTTTCACTCAAATTACTTACTAAACCTTTGCTCAAATTACTTATTAAGCCTTCGCTTAAATTAATCTTTTATATAACTTGCTGAACCTTTGCTCAAATTACTTACTAAACATTACTTACTAAACCGCTTAAGTTATTTTTCCAAATAGCTTACTAAACCTTTGCTCAAATTATTCTTTTAGAAAACTTACTAAACCTTTGCTTAAATTGTTTTTTTGTATTACTTACTAAAACTTTGCTTAAATTATTTTTTTATATAACTTATTAAACTTTCGTTTAAATTATTTTTTATTTAACTTATTAAATATTTGCTTAGATATTTTTTATATAGCTTAGCAAATATTACTTTTAAGTTATTTTATATATTAATATGCCACCAAAAAGAACTTCCAAGCAAACTAATAAAGATCAAAAACTTACGATAGTGGTGTTTATAATTATTATAACTAAGCAAAAGAACTTGAAAAATTCACTGGATTTAATTTGTTCTTTCATGTATAGTAAGTTATCAGTCCAGTTCTATGGCTTGTATTTAACTCCAATAATTCGTCAATTTCTTTTATCCAGAACTTTAGTAATAACCTTATTCATGCTAGCTAAGTATTCATTCAAATGTGTTTAAAAGGTTATTTATTTGTTTAATTTGACATTGTCGATATGAAATTTTAAACATGTTAAGCATAAAACGATATTAGAAGCAGTATTAATTTTTAGATATGATTTTTTTGCTTAAAATTACTAATTTTGATTGATCGGACAATTATTAAAAGTTTTTTATCAATTTTTGGGGCATCATAACATAATATGCATCATAGATCAGAAGTTCACCAATCAGAATGCATGTTTATCTTATCACCCCATAGTTCCTTAATAATAGATATTAACACATTCTGACCCGGGTCTGACCTAACCCGGGTTTTTTCTGACCCGAGTCTGACCCGACCCGGGTTTTTTCTGACCCAGGTCTGACCCAACCCGGGTTTGATCTGATCCAACCCGACCCGGGTTGGGTCTGACCCGGGTCGGGTTGGGTCAGACCTGACCCAGCTAAGACCCCTATTACATACTATAGCATGTATGATGCTCTAATGTATTTTCATAATATATAGATGCATTAATAGAATTATGTCAAATTTTTATATTTATCTGGTACCATTTATAGGTAATATTAGAACATTAGATATATAATGTGGAGATAAAAGGTACATATATTTCAATACATGTACATTATATGATATATTTATTAGTTTTTTTTTTTTTTTAGTGAACATAAATGAGAACATAAACAATAGGTTGAGAACACTCATAGCTATTATGTTGTTCTCATGAGAACAGTGTTTGAGTCCAAAATTTTGAACACTGGGTGGGTCTACTATCATGGGGGATCTTTTATATGGAAGTTTATGGTAACAACACAGATTTATGAATTTTTTGTTTGAATTTTATAAACAAATATTTGCATAATCAAATTAATTATCCAGGTAGCTTTTTTATATACTAAATTTTTATAATATATAGATCTTACCTGTAACTTTTGTCTTTGTCTTTTTCTGATATATAGTAATACTCAATATAACAGGCTCTTGGTAGATCAATAATAAGGTAAAATCTTAACACAACAGATCAAAATTTAGATAATACCATAAAAATAAATTCTGCTTGATATAATAGATTTATTAATAAATTTAATATTTCAGATTTTAGTAAATTTCTTTATAATTGTCTAAGCAATACATTATATCAAAAGTCACTAAATATTTACTAATTTTTTTTATTTGCATCAAGTTAGTTGATAGTAATTATTCATAAATCAAGATAAGGTATTAGTTAATTAAAATATTTCAAGATAAGAATTTATAATTTTTTTTAAGTTGTTTATAAATCAACTGAGGTTTTTAAAATAGACAATTTATTTTTTAATTTATTTTTATTCTAGACTAATCTTATTTTACTAGTATTATTAAATGTTTTTCTTATTGTTTATCAAATAGTTGGAATATTTAAAAATAATTAATTGCACTATCCATCATATTATCTATCATATATACATCTTTATTATATGCTTATATTTCTCAATTCCAATTTTATAAAGATAACAAGATCCATCATATGTCTCATCATTGTTGCCTATCATATGTTCATCATTTTTAGCTATAATTCTATAAAGATAACAAGACCCTTCATTATATATTCCAACATTGTCACCCATTGTGGGTTTGTCTTTTCTAGCTTCAATTCTATAGAGAGTAAGTAAGATCTCATTTCTCATCGCTTGTTCATCTTTTCATCTTCAATTCAATAATGATAATAATAATAATATTATATTTTATTGGTATTACCTATTATAACTTATGCTTTCCATCCTCAACTCCCAACTTTATAAAAATAACAAGATCTATTTCATCATCGCCCATCATATGTTCATCATTTTCAGCTCCAATTCCATGAAGATAACAAGTCCTATTGACTTCTACATGATGATCAAGATTTATTACTATATACTCTATCATCGTTTCTTATTATCTGTTCATCTTTTTATCTTCAATTCCATAATAATAACAATATCCAACATTATATTTTCTATCGGTGTGTTACCTATTATATGCCTGCCCTTCTCAACTCCAACTCCATGAGATAACAAAATCCATCATATGTTCAATTATCATCGCCTATTATATATTCATAATTTTCAGCACCGATTCCATGACCCATAATTATAAGTTTAATCATCATCGCCTATCATATGTTCGTCCTTTCCAACCTTATTTCCATGAAGAGTAAGGTCTATTATTATATGTTTTATTGTCATTTCTCATCATATGTTCTTTTTTAGCTTCGATTCTATGAAAATAACAATACCCATCATTATATGTTCCATTGACATTATCCATTTCCAGTTCCAACCCCATGAAAATAACAAATGTCCATTACTATATGTTCTATTGATGTTACCATCTAGTAAGCTCCTTGAAACCACCTTTGATAATAGGTCTAAAGAACATTTATTAATCTTTTGTTTTAAGGCAAATAATCAGGTTCTTGAATATTTCTATTGTGCACTACTTTTGGCTTAGGAAGTTCTCAAACACCTCACTAAATGGATCGGAAGAAATTTTAATTAGTCGGAAATTGAATAAATGAATCAAGTGAGTTACCATTGCGATGAACAGATACAAACCACCACTTTTCGTCAAAAATTTGTCATTGATAAAGAACGCTCAAGCATTACAAACATAATAATAAACAATAAATTCTCACCAGGTTTCTATCCATCCAAAAAATAAATATTTTATTGTTAAGCTCGAAGCTTTTAAAACAAATAATTGATACCTTGATACGAAAATAATAAATACAGCACATCTTTTAAAAAATAATAATAAAAATAACATAAAAAACAAAACTTCTTCTTGTTGCTGTAAACAACTTTCGCTGATGATTCGATAAATTGATTTTGTTGCTGTTGCAATAAAAAATTTAAATTGTATAATCATTAAAAGGAGAGGCCGATACAACTAAAGTTGAAGCTTCGGAGTCAGTTGAATAGAATTATTTTTATTAGATTTTTTAGTTGTTTTAGGTGGTATAGTGAAGATTACAAACAAAAGAAAAGGAGGATGCTCAAGCATTTAATTCTATTAATATCATCATTGATTTTGATGCTTGAGCATAATTACGATCATTATTAAATCAATTGATTGAGATGCTTGAGAACACCTTTAATAAGTAGTATTATGCAACAAAATATTCAAAAACCTGAATTAGTGTTACGAATCGGGCAAAAAATAATAATCGATTAGTTAGTTGGAAATTTTTAAAAATCTATTAATAGCTGATTATGTTTAACTAATCGATTAATCGATTAATCGATTAATCAGTTAATCGATTGGTCGATTAGTTGATTAATCGACTAATCGATTAGTTAAATATCTGATATGTACTACAGTACGTACGATCGATCTCTACATATATTCATAGGTATATAGACAACTAATCGATTAACCAACTAATCGAATAATCGATTAATTAGTTAATCAATTAATCGATTAGTTGAAAATCGATTAATCGATTAATCGATTAATCGATTAATCGATTAGTTGGTTAATCGATTAAGATCGTGTTTGTAATAGTCAACCGATTAGATTAGTTGCCAACTCGATTAATCGATTTTCGATTCATATCACTAGCTTGAAATAACTTACCTTAAAAGATTAATAAATGTTCTTTAGACAGTCGGAACTACGATAATTATGCTTTATTTAGGCCATTCGAAGTTAATTTGTCGGTTAGCAACACCCTCCTCCTTCCTCTTTGATGTCCCCCGGTAAAATGAACACACACACACATATATATATAATAAGTATAACCACGAAATAACGCTAAGGGGTGTGGTTTCGAATTTCGGCCTAAATTAAGCTTAATTCAGGTCGAAATTCGAAACAACTCCCCTATGCGGGTATACGGGGTATATGGAAAATATAAAAAAATAATTTTTAAATTTTTTTTTTTTTATTTTGAATTTGCCGTAAAAAAAAAAAAAAATAAATAAATGTGGCAGATTATAATGAAATCCAGATTAAAATGAAATTATAGTATAAAATCTCGAAAACTAAATTTTTTTGGGTGCATTTTTTAGGGTAGGGGTTTAGGGTTAGGGTTAGTTTTAAAAAAAATTATAATAAACAAGTATTAGTGTGTTTTAGAAGGCTAGCAGGTTAAGTAGAAAATGTAGATTTCATTTTAAATTATGATCTGCGGCAATAAATATATAATTACTGAATTAAAAAGAACTACGTACGTGCGTACGAATTTTATTTATTTGCGCGGGTAATACAAAAACTGATTTTGTAAATAAACTAAGTGCGTTAGATAAAAATTTAGGGTTAGGGCCTTAATGTTAGAGACTATAGGGTTAAAATGATATTTACTACATGTAAAATTTCATTCCTGTCATTTTTAATTAGTGCACCAAGATCGATTTAAACATTAGTTTTTGCATATTTTCGCTTTTTTCTTCTTTTGCGCGTGTTGGGATTCTTTGATCCGGAATAGTCAAAATTTGCACTCTCCGATTGGCTATTTCCTCTCCAGGGTTTGTATTACCGCCCAAATTCGTGATCTAGTGATATCGAAATTTTGGTCCAAGTTCCTATTGGCCGAATGTAAATTTTGTCTCTCATTGAATGAAATAATGAAATAGGATGACTTAAAAATTAATGTAAAAAGTATCGATTCGAATAATTGATTTGTAATTGCTATTTCCGTAAAAGTTACATGTTTATTTAAATATTTCTTCTTACTTATTAATACTAGTTTAGCTCTTCACAATCGAACAAAAAAGAAACGCATCGGAAGCTCTTTTTTCAGCAGTTTTTCTTGAATCATTTCATTGCTAACTGAAATATATATGAGAGGATAGCCAAGTAGGAACTATATTTTTATTTTTTATTTATTTCTCTGTATTTATTTTTTTAAATTATTTTTTTAAATTATTTTTTTTATTTTTTAAATTATTTTTATTTTTTTAAAATTATTTTTTATTTATTTTTTTCTAATTCGTTTTAATTTATTTTTAAATTATTTCTTTTTTATTTTAAAAGATAAAATTAAGACGAATTAAAAAAAATAATAATAAAGTAATTTAAAAAAATAAACAATAATTTAAAAAAAAAAATTAAAAAAATAATTTAAAAAAATAATTAAAAAAAAAGAGAGAGAGTGCGAGAAAAAAAAAAAAAAAAAACCGAGAAAAAAAAATAAAAAAAAAGAAGAAAAAAAATAAAAAAAATGAGAAAAATAAATAAAAAATAAAAATTTTAGTTCCTACCTGGCTGTCCTCTCATATATATTTATTTCAGTTTGCGATGAAATGGTTCAAGAAAAACTGCTGAAAAAAGAGCATTTTTTTTATTCGATTGTGAAGAGCTAGAGAACTAGCATTAATGAGTAAGAAGAAATATTTAAATAAACATGTAACTTTTACGAAATAACAATTACAAATAAATTATAGGAATTGATACTTTTTTACATTAATTTTTAAGTTATCCGATCAGTGATTTATTTCATTCAATGAGAGACAAAATTTACATTCGGCCAATAGGAATTTGGGAATTAGTAAACCCAAAGTTCCGATCTGTGATCGCTGCTGTTACGAGGAGAATCGTACAATCCTTCACTTTACGATACAAGAGATGACAAGAAGGCGACTCGCCAGAGGTGTGACTTGGTGATTTAACACGATTTATTGTAAATACAAGGGGATACAGGGAAAATCTGACTTTATAATTATATATGAAGTCCAGATATAAGATAATCCGAAGATTTCTTCTGCAGAAGAACTAAAACAACCTCCTTTTTGTACTTTACAAAATGTTATGGGAAACACTAATCTAACAATTTAGAATATTATAGAAACTACAAGATGGTACTCTATCTACGACGCTATCATGCGTATAATACGATTGATTGTTTGATTTCTAAATCATTCCGCCGTAAGCTGAACCCTGAGCATGCATGATGATTATGCACGATTAATTATATGCAGAATCAGTTCATACCGATTGTCATATGAAATGTGGCGCAGTATAATTTAGATAATCATCAGGAAATATCACGTTTACCCTGTAACACTCGCCCACGCTTATTTTATGCATCCCACGCATAAAAATCTGAGTTTGATTAACAACGAAGAGACTGTGACCCAGGCAATGACGTAGTAACCAGTCGGTAAGTATGGGGTGTGGAAAGGAATAGAAATGGGTATGAGATATTGCTGACGTATTTGTGGGAAAGAATTGGGTAAATATTACAAAATTTTGGTTAAGTAGGTATGCGGCGTAAGGGGTAGTTATATAAGAGATAAAGGGTGAGAGGTTGTTCTTCTTTTCTTTGCAACTAATTCATCGTAAGTTCTAGTAAGACTTCGGTAATTGTCGTCAATTGGTGATGTTATTTCTCCATGATCACGTGTATAGTGAACAAAGTTCACGATCGAACCAAAATTCAACTTCAAAATCTTGAATAGTTGATATGTATATTTGATGCCCGATTCTTGATCTATCTTAACTGAAAATAAAAAATCAGTGAGTAATTACTACAATTATACAATGAGTGGGCTAATACTTATCTATGGACCAGGGGCCGTATAAAGACCTCAAGCTAATGAACTACCAATTTTCCTGTTTTTTCTTTCTAGTGCTGTGCCGCGTACAGTACTATACGTACTGTATTGTACGCTAAAATTTTTTCAAGTATCATATAAATAGCACATCATTATTCCTTTCTATTTAAATTTTGTATAGTTCTCTTTTTCTTATTATATTTTTACTATGCATTCATTAATATCATTTGGATGACTCATTACGATATTCGTTTACTTTCCTTTTTCCCTATTAGACCGACAAGAACACATATACACCTGTGTATACGCAATATCGGAGACTATCAATGCGGGCTTTTTGTATCAGTCTATGCCGTTTTAACACTCCCCCGGCAGTGCCTTTCACTACCGCATGTGTTGCAGGTTCTTTGGCAAAGGCTTTTATGCCAACCTGGCCACTCTCTTTCTGAAAAATTATAGTCCAACGAATATCAAAATCATCTCTCTCTTTTTTCAATAGTAATAGGAATTATCGTATGAAATCCTTTACCCACTTGGTACATTCTATGAGAGGTGAACGGTATCTATTACCTTCACTCATATCTCAGAACCACGCTGGGGTATAGTTTCTTGTGACTATTCCCTTGTACTTCGAAATAATTATGTCCAGGCAATGCACTTNGAATTATCGTATGAAATCCTTTACCCACTTGGTACATTCTATGAGAGGTGAACGGTATCTATTACCTTCACTCATATCTCAGAACCACGCCGGGGTATAGTTTCTTGGGACTATTCACTTGTACTTCGAAATAATTATGTCCAGGCAATGCATTTTTCTTGATCGTAACATATTATCAATTTCTAGAAATTGCCTTTTGATTTCATGTATTTTTTCATTCCAAAATCCTACGATTTATCCCATTTGACATAATTTTATCCGCCAATAATTTCATCAGTACTGTTTAACTTTTATGACAACCGAATTTTTCTACTTATCACATAACCCCAAAATTACTCATTAGTAAATCCATCTTTGCTTCTACGAATAAATAATTTGAATTCGTATGGATTATCCATTATGAATAAATAATTCCTTTTCTATCGACCTATTAAGTAATTTTCTGCTGCTTGCGCTTCACTGATAACCGTTGGAAATAGTTCTGTATTTCTGGTCAGTAATGTTGGTCTTAAAATTTACGGGGTGGAAGAATTGTTGATGTATTTGTCTGTTCACCAACTTCGATAATTAAAGAAAATCTTGCGAAAATTCGTCATGGATCCATGAATATGACCAATTTGTTAAAGCATCATAGCCGGATTTTGACCCAAAAAGTATATAATTAAATAATTTTTTTTTTTTTTTAAGGGTCAACTTCTTTGGTAAACGCGAGTAAAATGTAAACGAAGCCAATGAGCTTCCTTTTTTAATTAAATGAGTTCAAGGTATTTTGCTAATTCATCGAAAAGAGATTCATAAGCAATACGCATAAGCTCAAAATTTAATAGTGCATTATAGTTTCGAGTAAGAATATTCCTCCATAGATATAATAATTTCAAATTGTTGTACAAAAAAATTTTTTAAATTAAGTGTTTTAATGTTATCCTTGTCCTTACTAATATTTACCAAATCAATACGAAAGCATAAAGATCTATATTATTATTTTTCTGCAAGGCAATTTCTTGCGAAATGCCCAAATTCCTCGCAATTAAAACATTGTGGGCCTTTTCGTTCCACTGGGAATCTTTCTTTCACTGACCGATTATTATTATTACTATTTAGCTTTTCAGCTAAATCTGCATAGTTTAATGACATTTCCTCGATTTTCTTCTTAGGCATACAATCTCTAATGTAATGCCCTATTTCCCCACATTTGTAACACTAGGGCCCCTTTTTCTGAAACAACGATTGGCCTTCATTTCCGGATTTTTCTAACTTATGGGCTAATGCCGCGTAGTTTAGCGCCATTTCATCAATTATCCTTTTCATATCACTTAACTCGTTCTTCGCTTTAGTTGTTCTAAATTATGCTGGCCATAATAGTTGCCTGCTTCCACCCTCCTAGCTGCAGCTACTGCATCGCTCAAACTTTTGGGTGCGGTAACGGCGACTAATGCAGCATTCATGCCCTTTAATCCACCTAAAAATGTTCTTACTATATATGCGTCTAGGAGACCGTTATTAGTATTCACACGATTTAATAATCTTTTAAACTTGTTAGCGTATGTATCCACCTTTTCATGTTCTTGTTGGGTCAAGGAATTAAGCTCAAGCTGCCAACGATGTTGTTTTTCCAGAGGCGCGAACTGTTCCACAAAAAGGTGATAAAAACTTTTTCTTCTTTCAACTTCATCCTCACTTCTGGTTTTCCAATAAGAAATATTAATTCTTTCTTCTTTATACCAATCAGCTGCTGCTTCTTTTAGGTATCCCAAGGCAATTTTTAATCTACGGTCTCCATTCCAATTGTTAGCTTCGGCGGCTCATTCGAAATCATCAAACCATTCAATGGGATCCTCATCTTCTGTACCAAAAAAACATTTAATTCGTACGTCCTTGGAACTTGATCTACCGGACATCATTTCCATAAACTCCTTGAATTGTTCGGCGTTCATATTTACGATTTCTGTAGATTTTTGAAGTTAGAAGTTCTAATCTCACAGTCACCACCAAATGTTACGGAGAGAATCGTACAATCCTTCACTTTACGATATAAGAGATGACAAGAAAGCAACTCGCCAGAGGCATGACTTGGTGATTTAACACGATTTATTATAAATACAAGGGATACAGGGAAAATCTGACTTTATTATTATATCTGAAGTCCAGATATAAGATAATCCGAAGATTTCTTCCGCAGAAGAACTAAAACAACCTCCTTTTTATACTTTACAAAATGTTATGGGAAACACTAATCTAACAATTTAGAATATTATAGAAACTACAAGATGGTAATCTATCTACGATGCTATCATGCGTATAATACGATTGATTGTTTGATTTCTAAATCATACTACCATAAGCCGAACCCCGAGCGTGCATGATCGATTATGCACGATTAATTATATGCAGAATCGGTTCATACCGATTGTCATATGAAATGTGGCGCAGTATAATTTAGATAATCATCGGGAAATATCACGTTTACCCTGTGACACTGCATACAACACTTTAAATTGATGCAGATCCCAATCACTAGATCATGAGAATTTTGGCTGTAAAAAATTGGTACGTACGTACTAAGTTCTTTTTCCTGGATGAATGCATTATAAAATTATTTATTTATTCAATTTTTTTTTTTTTTGCTCCTCTGAGGAATTTAATCTGATGAATTTAACGTTAACTACTGAATCAAAAAAATTTATAATAGATTTACTACTTTAAAAATAATTTGTTTATTTTATATGTTCGTTTTATTTGCTCCCTTCCTCCTCTCTTCTGAGAACCCAGGAAGGTGATGTAAAAAAACGAAGAGTAAAATCAAAAAAAAATAAATAAAATAATAAATAAATAATAAATTAATATTAATTTAAATTAAGATAATTGTTTATTATAAAATATGTTTATGACTATTTTGCACCTATTATATGTTTTTCTTAGTTTTTTATAAATTTTAGTACAAATTTTTCATGTTTGTGTTAGTACTTAACGTTATAATTAAGATCTGGGAAGGACCAATTTTAAAATGATGCAATATAAGTAGTAAACTGTAAATATCAGGGATGGCATGTCACTATGTCCAATTTGTTTCAATTTTTTTTGGACATATGTCCATTTTCAATTGGAATATGTCCAAAAAAAATTGAAACCAATTGGACATAGTGACATGCCATTCTAGGTAAATACATTTAGTAAAAGTAAAATTAAATATTAAAATTAAATATAATAAATTATAAATTGAAATTAAATAATAAAAATAAAATAAAGTATAAAATTAAAAGTTATTTATTATAATAAATTATAAATATTTTTGGTTTATAATAAAAATTATATTGTATAATACCTAATACTAAATAACTTTTGATATAATCACATATTTGTGTAAAATAAACTGAGTGATTATAGACAGTGATGTCACTTGGTTATTTGGCCGGCCAATGGCCGCGGCCATTGGCCGAGGCCAAAAGGCCAAAAATATAAATTTCATTTTTGGCCGAAACGGCCAAATAAAACTAGTAATTTGATTGGTTAAATCTTCACTTAAGTAATTTTTCTATATAACTTACTAAACCTTTGTTTATTAAACCTTTGCTCAAATTACTTATTAAACCTTTGTTCAAATTATACTTTTATATAACTTTTTAAACCTTCGCTTAAATTATTTTTATATAGTTTATTAAACTTTCACTTAAATTATTTTTATATAAGTTATTAAACCTTCACTTAAATTATTTTTTATATAATTTATTAACTTTCGCTAGATTTTTTTTTATATAGCTTAACAATTATTACTTAAGTTATCTTATATATTAATATGCTTTCAAAACGAACTTTCAAGCAAACTATTATAATTAAAAAAGAACTTGAAAAGAATCGTTAGATTTAATTATTCTTTCACGTATAGTTAAATATCGATCCGTTCTATAAGTTTTATTAATTCCAATAGTTCGTCAATTTCTTTATCGCAACTTTAGTAATAGCACATGAAAATAGATAACTATAGTGTTAATTAACTTTTTTTGGGAAGGTAATATACAATAAATACAATTCAAGAATATTGGTTCTTATAGTTAATAGTGTGGCTTTAAACAAAACCAGTACGTATATGTAATATATATTAACATTAGTATGCATATAATACAGTATTTTTATATACATTTCTTTTTTATTACTATACAGAGAAATTTGGCCACTTGGCCGTTTGGCCATTTGGCCATTGGCCAACGGCCATATCGGCCAAATAATTTTTATTGGCCTGGCCAATTGACATTCAACTTTGGCCGCAAAATTTTGGCCATTTTGGCCAAATAATTATATATTGGCCGATGGCCAATTAAATTTTCTTTGGCCGATTAAATTGCCATCACTGATTATAGAGGAGGAAAACTATTTAATTGACAAATAACGTAAATCCATGCAAAACATAAATATAGAATACTTTTTTCTTTACAGTATCGCAGGTTGAATAAGTATTAGGTAATATCGGGATACAAAATTTCCAATATGTACCCAAATGTTTACTACAGATCCGCCAAAAACCTGTAGAATATTAATACATTTCGGATAGTGTTATTAGTCGAAATTGGTTTAAGTTACGTAGAAATATTTCGACTTTCTAAATTAGTGACGAAATTCTAAAATAATGTCGAAATTCCAAATAGTGTCGAAATGTCTAAATAATATCGGAATGTCTAAACTAATGTTGAAATGTTTGAATTAAAATTTATACAGTAGATTTAAAAATGTATTATTGTATATCAAAAATAGGATAAAATTTAAAATTCATTTATCGTTATTTGCAAATTGATATTGTCATTGACAAAGATAAATTACAGAATTTAGCAGATTACATTCTACACTATAATTACCAAAGATTCAACAACAATTGATTGAACTTACAAGTTGACTCTTAGTCATAATATTTATTTAATCAAATATTCAGGCATTTAGTCATACGTACAATATTCATTTAATCAAACATTTTAGCATTTACATTTTGAAATATATTTAGACACTCAACTGTCTAAATATTTGACTAAATGTGATAAATGTTATATGAATCTATGTAAGAAAAATATCGGAAGGTAGATAGATTAGAATCAGTTTCTCTGATATCTTATTCTTAGGCTAAGAGTAAGATATCGGAAAAACTGGGTATTATATCCACCTTCCGATACTTTCCGATTTATTCGATCTGCTTATATCTGATATGTTGATATGATGTTAAAAAATTTATGTCCAAGTTTCGGAAAAAGGTTTCGACATTCGATGAGGTTTCGAAACTATAATCCAAAACACGAAACTTCTGGATTTGCAAAAAAAAAAAAAAGAATTCGGCGCCAAGTATAATCCACTTATACTCTTTTATATCAAACTAACCAAAAATTCATATCTATTTTTTTTTTTTTAAAAAAAAAAAATACGCCCCAAAAATTTGACTTCAGGCGTGACAATAATAAAATAAAAAAAAAAGATAATAAGATAATACATTATAAATAATTTATTTATATGATTTTATTTTATTTACAAATATTGTGTAACTTTTTACTTCATCTAAAGAACTCACTATTTTATATACATTATAGATATTTTATTTATATGATTTTATTTTATTAATTATATAACAGATCTTGTGTAATCTTGTTGTTTTCTCTAAAAGAACTCACTTTTTTATATACAGTATAGCAAAAATGAATTATCCTATTTCGGTTGTATAGCCTGAAACGGTGATAAAAAACTATTGGTGACTGGAGCTCATATAATGTGGGACCGATATTTTGAAAAAAAAATACAGTATGATTTTATAGTCAAAAATGTCTATTATTAAGATTTTGGTCTTATACGTGTAGTAATATATCTATTGCACAAATTTAATAGTATATCACAAATTGTACTTTCAATCGATTTTATACAAGAATTATTTTTTATGATAAATCGGAGATAACTATAGATTTCGATTCAAATATGCCAGTTTGAGTTATTTATAGCTTGGCAATGTAAAACACATCAATGAAATAAGGAAATACTCTCTTAAAATTTTCTTTGGACGACACGCTAATAGTTCAGTTAACGTCGCATCAGAATTTTTTTCTCATCATAATGACTTTGAAGAACTCCCTCTTGCATTTCTTTGCGATAAAAAACGGCAAAACTTATAAGGATGGGTAGTTTTAGTTGAACGTAAATAAAGTTACTAGCAAGCTGTAGCACCAGTAAACAGCAAAGAAGGAAACTCAAGAAGAGCTGAAGAAAGTTAATGTTTATTATTTTATTTTTTGTTACCTTTTGATAATTCTCTAATAGTTCCTAATAATTCCTAACAGTTAAATCAATTACTCTATTTATTTTAAAGCGTATTTACGTTTTCAACGCAATATTAAAGCTAAGAAATCTATACTGAACACAATGCTATCATTACTTTTTGGTATGTACCGTCTTTTAGCATCTTTACGAGTAAATTCATGACTTATTCGCGTATAAGTTAAATTAATACTATACATACCTGATACAGTAAGTTTAAATCAGCACAATAAAAGCTTTTAGATATTCGGAAATTACTTATTATAATCGATAACATATATTAAATTAACAAAACTCGGAATTTGGTAGCTCTTGCATGGTGATTCGTAAGTTATCACCCGGCAACTTTATACGATCAAGCTATTAAAACTTATTTTCAGTGATAATGCAATCTGCCAAATACAGTAACTTTTTTTTATTTAGCAAATAACGTAATTACTCTTAAAGGACCGAGTTCTGGCGGCCCGATCGCGCAAGCTATCGTTGTTACGGACGGAATTATATTCATCACCAATTGTTATGAACGGAATTATATTCATCACCAATTATTACGAACGGAATTTTATTACGGACGGAATTATATTCACCGACAAAATTCGACATGAGTGAACCAAAACATCGAAAATAGTGGTAAGGCAACTCGTCAAAGGCGTGACTATGGTGATTTTGAGATGTTGTTTATATTTAGCTCTTATGTATCCCTTCCTCGCATATGAGTCAGAGCCAGTGAATTTTAGTGGTAGCAAAAATAGCTCGACCGATATCACGACAACTACATAACCAAATCTGACCAAAATTGTTTTATTTTAATTTTATAGATCTATAGAATTAAAATAAAACAATTTTGGTCAGATTTGTTTATGTGGTTGTCGTGATATCGCTCGTGTTATTTTTTTGCTACTACTAAAATCCACTGGCTCTGATATGAGTATCATCAATCTTATTCGAGTCCTTTAAGTAACTTTAAAAGGCTTAAACATAAATGTTTTACCGTTAATTTTTAGTGGTTCGGTCCGATAAATTTCCATATGCCATCTATATTTCCGAGACATGATTTGTGTGCGTGTGTGTGACTAGATCTTCAGAAATGACACTTTTACCCCGTGACATCGGATTCTCGTTGTGACTGTTTCTCATCCAGTCACTATGCTTATGTGAATTCTTATTGTTCTTATTATGGTTAAGTGCTGGTCATACGTACGTACGTACGTACAGTACTGCAGTACGTATAATATACCCGTGATCTGATTTTTATTTATAATATCATAAGCCTTAAAAAGGAAATTATTTACGAGGTACGTATTTAGGTTGTTTTTTGAATAAACGAATTTATCGAGGACTCGGATACTAAAATTGTTAGGCATTAAAATAAGAGATAAATAATTTCGATAAAAGTTATAGAACAGGGTGAAGCCTGAGAAATTCGCTTTGTAGGTCGGGTTAGGGTGAAATCAACGTTTTATTGTTTTTTATAATATAAAACCTGTCCTGTGGTGATCATAGCAGATTTACTAGGTTTCACCCTGTAATGCAATACGTATTGTACGTACGTACGTACTTGCTTCGGACAAATTAACATAGTGTCGATCTTAATACCAATTCGGTACAAGGTAAGAATTTTTTACTGTCGAAAGAATTTATGATGAAAAAATTTCTCGGATAGTGGTTCGAATAGTTTCTTGAAAATAAACGAGTTAACGAATGTTTTAATGTAGTGAACTAAAAGAGGCCATATTACATACAGCACTAACAAATGAAAAGGATCTCGTGATATTTTAAATAAAGAGCATTTAGACTTTATTATTTCACATAAATAAAAACTCTTGTATACTGATCTTGATCATATTTAAAATGGTAACAAGTTCGTTTTTGCTTATCAAAAAATAGCTAATGAACATTATTTTAGCATTAGGTACTATTGTTCATGCCCTATCTCTACGCAGTTCGTAGAATTGACGTAGATAAAAATTTTTTTATTGATTTTGGGTAGGTAACTGTTGAGATTCTTCGCTCAAAATTTACAGATTCCTTTTTAAAAGTTAGTTTAGTTTTATATAAAAACATACCTATGGTCGCTTATTTTAATTCAATAAAAATTTTTATAATTTGCAGATTGGATTAAAGAATTTTTATCAATTTTGGATAAACGATTATCAAGGTGTTAATCGTGGCTCCTTTTAATAGTTGGGATTAAGCTTTTTCTAGTCATCTATCCTAATTCGATAAAATTTTTATCGATTTTGTGTAGGTGGTCGGAAAAATTTACATTTAAGGCCACGCAAAGTTAATTTTTCGATTTGCATAACATGGGGGCTCGTCAGTAGAAAAGGGGTAAAAAGTTTTTACCACTTTTTTTTGAAATTTTAAATTAAAATAGTTCAATAACTACAATATCAAATTAAATAATTTTTTTTTATTTTAATTTTATAACTAAATATAATTAAAATAAAAAAAAAATTATTAAATTTAGTAGTTATTGAGATATTTTAGTTCAAAGTCTAAAAAACTTTTACTTAGAAACTTTCTACCCCCTTTCTACTGACGAGCCCCCACATGGTGTTCCAAAATTCTAGTCGGCGGGTCGGATTTTTTTTTCTCGAATCTATCGGAAAATTAAGGTCACCATCGGGCGACATCGGAGAAAAAAATTAAATAGCAAAAACGGAATAATTGGCACAATTGGAATTTAAAAAAATTTTTTAAAATTTTTTTTTGAAAAATTGGTCGGCGGGTTATGCAAAACGAAACATTAACTTTGCGCACAGCTTTTTTTTTTTTTTTAAAAAAAAAAAAAAATCTACAATTTGTAGAATTGATTTAATTTTATCGAATTTGGGTAGGTATCAATATATATATATATTCAAAAAAATATAATAATAAATAAATAAAAAAATAAAATAAAAAAAAATAAAAAATAAAATAATAATAATATTAATAATAATAATAATAATAATAATAATAATAATAATAATAATAATAATAATAATAATAATAATAATAATAATAATAATAATCATAATAATATAATAAAATAAAAATAAAAAATAAAATAATAATAATAATAATAATAATAATAATAATTATTAATTAATTAATTAATTAATTAATTAATTAATTAATTAATTAATTAATCAATTAATTAATTAAAAAAATAAATAAATTGATTTAAATCAATTTTGGCAGGTGGATATCGATATATTATTCAGTTATTAGGAAATATTTATCTGGCTTTTTTTTTAAGTCAATTCTATAATTTGTAAAATTGATCTGAGTTTTCAATCTGGTCAAGTAGTAATCAAAATATCTTTAGGTAGAATTTAACTACGGTTTCTGCAGTTTTTTCTTTAAATAGCTAATATTTTTAAATTTTTTTAGAATTGGTATATCAATTTTGTCAAGATAACTTTACTCAAAGTTTATATCACATGAGTGCAAATAACAAAATTTGGTTATAAATACGTAACGCGCTTATTTTATGCTAGATTAAGAAAAATATATACAAAGTAAGAAATCGACAAAAAAAAAGGCCAAAAATCTGATAGCCTTGCAGATTTGCACCGAGCCATAATTGTTAATAAACTATTAATGAATGACTCGCAGAAAAGCGAATTCACTATTTACTATTTCTAATTAAGGGTAATTAAGCAGGGATGGTAAATGACTTTAAATGACCCAAATGACTCAAATGACAAATGACCAGTCATTGGTCATTTCACGGCTCAAATGACTTAAGGTCATTTAACTCTGGTTAATTTATTATCTAATAACTTTTAACCAATCATAATTAATTATTGTTCTCTGTAAAACGAAACGTTGCTAGATGCTAACCAATAAATATTATTACACATGATAAATGGCTAAATGACCAATCTTTATTCGATAAATGAGTGGCATTTGTATTTTGGCTAAATAACTAAGTCATTTACCATATCTGTTGTAAAGCGACAATATCAGGTATAAAGTGATTAAGAAAAAAAAACACTAGACAAAAGATAATGTACAGTATTTACTTTTTTTTTAAAAAAAAAAAAAGGTTTGTGAATAATAATTTACCGATTACAAAATTACATAAATCATTTTCGAATTTACAAAATGGCATGTTAATTAATAATCGATGTGATTGAACTATATGTCCAAATGACCCCGGTCATGACCGTAGTCATTTGGCCACCAAATGACCCAAAATTTGAATGACCTCAAAATGACCGTCATTTAGTTCATTTGAAAAATTGGCAAATGACCAGGTCATTTACCATCCCTTTTTAAAAAATCAGAGTTAAGTTTAGCGTTAGAATTAGAGGGTTTGACCCAAAATTTGAATAACCTCAAAATGACCGTCATTTGGGTCATTTTAAAAATTTGCAAATGACCAGGTCATTTACCATCCCTTTTTAAAAAATCAGAGTTAAGTTTAGCGTTAGAATTAGAGGTTTGAGTTTGGTAAAATTGTCTTCCCAACATTTTTTGTTTCTTTTTGCGTTTCTTTTCTTTTTTTTTTTTTGATACGTGTGTGGCTTTAGACAACCCCTAATTAAGAAAATGGTTATCATGCTGAATATTCCATGTACGACGTACACAAATTATTATTAATTCACGTAGTGATAATAATTTTCAACTTTGAATTTTTAATTGCTTCGTCCATTTAATTCTGATATTAAACATATAAGAGTGTTTATTAATAGAATGTTTATTTACCATATTTGTGAACTTTTATTATAAATATATATACAGTATTACAAATGTATTAATATTATTATATTAATGCAAGTTACGTGTTTAGTTATTTTGAATCAAAATGTGTGCAAATTTCCATAAAATGTAAATGCATAATCAATCTATCTTTTTGAATGCACGTTAAAGTCGTATAGTGTGTCCCGTTAAATTTCAAAGAATCGTATATTAGTAATCAGACTACAATCGTAAATTAGTAATCATCTGAATTCGTACTCTCTAATTGCATACGAGTATACTCTCTAAATGCATACTTTCTAAAGGGTATGCTCTCTAAGCGAATAAAAATTTGTTTTACAAAATTGATTTTTATGATCTATAGTAAAATGTAATAAAATTATCCCTTGCACCGTTAAGAAGACAAAATATTGTATCTTTTCAATAAATCATAAAATAAGGGTATATGACTTCATAAAAAGATTAAATCATTGGCCTTCAGAGAATGATATTCTTGTATTTGTATTGCCGACATTAACTGTAGAACTACGCAAGCAATTTTTGGGGCTAAAAACGTGAAGATGATTGGGTATCTATGTACCGGCAATTCGGCTTACGGTGTATAACAAAATAATTCAGATTCGGTGTCTTTGCCGGTTTTTTCTTTGAACATAAGTTATAGTGATCCGGAATTTTAATTTAATTTAACCGAAGTACTGCTTTAGCGAAGTTATGATAATCACTGTTTTCATTGATTGGTTTAATTTATTGTGTTGTCGATTACATATATATCCGGATCTACTAATAAATAATTTTAACTAACTGTTAACGGTTCGATCCGGATATATACGTGTCAAAATCAAGTAACAGACTCACATGAGATAAAGTTTGAACAATGCCAAACTCAAAATAACAAATAGTACAAAATATATTAATATGAAGTGTCAGTTGTTTTTTTATGAGCATTATCGCCGATATCAGGATCAGGAATTACTCAAAATTAGTATCTTCACAACATGTTGCGTGCAGTGTTCGAAATTTCCGACTCAAACACTGTTCTCGTGAGAACAGCATAATAGCTATGAGTGTTCTCAATTTATTGTTTATGTTCTCATTTATGCTCATTAAAAAAAAAAACCAAATTTAAAATTATATCTTATACCATAAATATATTAAAATATATGTAACTTTTTTTACTCTACATTATAATAAAAATGAACTACTTTTCTAATATTCCTATAAAAGCATTAATAGTATCAGTTAAACACCTAAATATAAAAATACATTAGAGCATATCTTTTCATCCTGTAATTATATATTATAAGTTCAACTAAATAATTTTGATAATAAATTATTATAATTAGTCTTATTTATTTATATCTATTTGATATAATAATATCATATTGTTACTAGTTACTATGAGAACACTATTTTTATTTTACTGTTCTCAAAAAAATTTTAATAGAGAACAGTAAAAAATTTTTACTGTGCACAAATTAAAATAGTGTTCTCATGAGAACTCTGAGAACACTAATTTCGAACACTGGTTGCGTGTCGTTATCCCGAGTTTCGGCGGGTATATAATACCTTAAATTCAGATACAGGGGATAATTTGAAACTTAGAACTTTTTTTATGTGAATGGTGACTTCAAAAAAAAAAAAAAAAGTGATATATCTAATTTAATATATTGCTTAATCACGCTTACTTTATTAGATTAACTTACATTGATTGTGATAATCCTGTGATAAATTTTTTTAAGTAATTCCTGATGTAAACTTCTTTTTTTTTTTTTTATCAAATTGTATAACCAAGGGTATATTACACGTATTGTCTTTCGATTTACTTAAACCTTTAATAGAATCGTCTTTGAACACAGTTATCTCTAAAGGTCACACTGGAAAACATTCTTCCTGCACTTCCATGTGGATGAGTTTAGAATAATATTGATGTAAACAAAATTTATAAATGTAAATTGGAAAATGATATACTTGTAAAAAAGCAATTGGTGGTGTATTCCGATATAAACGACATTCTTGTCAATAATTCTTCTCGTTGTGAACCTATTATGGCATAGAATATCATTTATATGATATATCATTAATGATCAGGTAATAATTATACAAAATGATTTAAAATTGATTATATATTAATCTATAACAATTCGGCTAATCCGCAATATTTGTTTCCCTTTAAAGGAGTAACAGTTTAAAGGAGTTGCAAATGTCTGAAAATAGGTTGGTTACCCTTAAAAAAAAAAGCCATGTCTTCTCGGCTTAATACACATTACGAAGTATAGTCATATGACTTCTTAATTGAATGAACATAGAGTGTAACACAAAATATCAATCATGGTAACGTCTATTATCAACTATGTATTGTACGACGCGAGAGAAGTATTTCACACGCATATGCAGCAAATTTACGTGTTCGTGTACAATAATTAATCTTTTTGTAAGCATAGTGGCTTTTAAATAAACGGGCACCTCTTCGACGTGTGTTACGAAGTTATACTAAATTTAATGATTCCACAATTCTTGAGAAGGTAATAATATTGGAAAAATACTATAAGCTTTTGGAAGGATATGCTAAAAGATATTTTTTCGACATTCGGCTCTAAAATTCCGAAAGAATGAAACATCAATGAATGATAATCTTAAATCAAAATAGGAGTTAAACACATTATAAATAATAATCAAATTTTTTATGAATATTTTTTAAAGTGTTTTTATTTACTGCCTCATCTTTCCTGATATATTATTCATAATGCATACACATAGGCCATTTATTTATTAATGTAACTTTATCCGACGTGATGTGGAGACTATAATTTATTTACTAATGTAGCATAAATACATAAATAATTGAATATAATTGAATATTTATTTGAGACTAATCAAAAATTATTATAATGCGTATAAACTACTTTACAATTTTGTCACGTCTTGTGATAGTGATATATTGTCACGGTCAAAATCTGTTCTACGGCAAAATTAGTCCCGATAGTTTAATGCGTGTAACGTGATCAATCAAGAATCGATCACGGCGCATAAGAAATGCAGGATTTAAGAAAGATAAGTATCGCAGTTCGACTAGATTTCAAAAAGTTCCTGGTCATAATGATTTTGAGGTCGGATGATTAATTATAAAAGGATGTAACTAAGTTATGGATGGTTACGACTCTCATGTGCGTGGCAGGGGCACATGAGGAAATACCAAACGACATACTATCTCTTTGGACAAGCGAAGCAAAGAAAAGTAAAATACAAGAGTGGGACACCAAGACTACTTTCCCATGAAGCGTCTGAACGTCGTATTAGGAAGGAATTGGATAGTCCTGACGATTTGAAACATCTCTCATTAGTAGTCGCGTAGGGCCGCGACATATATTAGTCACTGTTTTTTAACATATTATAACTAGGATGGTCAATAAAATAATTTATGTAAGCAATATGAATTTTTTAACCGTTACCTATTATTCTTAATAATTCTGAAATTTAACCTTTGTCGATCAAGGTTGCTTTTGCAAATACCAGTATTTTTTTTTTATTACTACGTAAAAACTGATAATAAATATAATACTTATAAAATTGCCCATCTCTAATTATAACAATACAAATTACTATAAATGGACACGTTCAATCCCAGTTTAAAAACGTTTCATTCATAAATTGATGCACTGTACGTACAGTACGTGCATGTGTAAGTACAGTCTACTAAAATCTTAATTAAACATAGAAGTTCTTTGATCGTAAGAATATGCAAAAACTTATGAAATCACTTTGTATAGGCTCTTTGAATCAATTTTTGAGGGCTTTTACGAGCAAACTTATGTTCATCCACTTAAAAAAAATATCTTACATTATTTATTAATTTATCCTCCAATCTTATTAATCAGGGAGCTCCAATAATATATATATATATATAACTATTAATCAACCAACTCCGATTAATGAGATTAGGGATAACTTAGTAAAACAAAACTTAGTAAAACAAATATGGAAAACTGATATGCCCCCAAGAAATAGTATGTCAGATGATAGATTAAACAAAGTGTATCATCCCATGTTTAATTATTAGTGCATAAATTTAAACTCATATTTCTTACTAAAATTAACCAATAGTTTATTTTTTTTTTCCGACAACTAGATTCAGTGATAGATTGACAATGCTATCATAGAACGGTTTAGGGCAATTTAAAAAGTTTATTAAGACAACCCTTTTGAAAATCCAACGTTAAGTAAAAAATGGTTAGCATAAGATATAATTAAGAGCTTGGACATCAAAAAAACGTTGTACAACACTAAATACAGTACGAATATATTTTTAGCACTCAGCATTAAACTGACATTAGAAAGATGTCAAAATTTATGTATACAACTGCATAGTGTTACGCAATGAATGCGCGCTTTGTTCCGGCAATGTCAAGAGTTTCAAAACTATCACATCAGTTCTCTATTAATGTGCATATCCTCATTACTGGGATTTCGATAATATTAACCCTAATATGTAAAAATAATAATTAATAGTCAAATTTTATCGGTATTACTACGGAATTCCGACACCCAAAATCTTGAATACAAGTTGAAATTCCGACAATACTAAAATCTTGATATAATATCAGGATTTTATCATTGTCGGGATTTTAACTTGACGGGGTTTTTTCGAGATTTTGAGTGTCAGGATTTTAGGAGTTTGGAGTTTGGAGTTTGGATTAAGGATAGGCAAAGTAATAATTATGTAATCGAATGGCTAAAATTTAACCCTTGCATACTATTATAAATTATTATTCTAAATATTATTAAGTAAGGATGATCATCGGCCCGAGTTTTGTGGTCCTCCTTGGGGTCGTCATTAAGTAAGAGTCTTCGATTATAATAAACATCATAAATCGATTACGTATTTCGATTACGTTATTTGTATATAAAAGTTTTTTTTTTATAATTAAATAAAAGATCGATGGTTTGAACGTGATAACATATTTATATATAATGTCAAATTGGCCTTTAAAAAATGAATGTGCAACAAAAATGGCATATTTGGTGGCATATTGGTCAACCATATTATTCAAAATAAAAAAAGAATAAATAATTTAGAACAAATTATTCAAATTAATGCAATTAATCCTAACTATATCTAATGTCGAATTTGATGATATGAATAATAGTGATAATAAGTTAGAACAATTTGAAAAAGAAATCATAAAGCAGACGATTGCAAATATTGCTGTATAATTTCAATACTAATGATCCATTCAAGTTACAATAATAATCATGTGACAACTTTGGAGAACTGGTTATTTCTGAAAACAATTGATAATGAGGATTTCAAAAATAAGTAACGAATTTCGAAAATAAGTAAGAATTTTTAAGTAGCATTTTTACTATGCTGAATTTATAAATCGGAAAAATAAAATAAGATTCTCTGATTTTAATTTTGAAACCCCTATTGAGGGGTTTCAAAATTACCAAATAAGTTGCGTATTTCGAAATAAGTAGGATTTTTTTAAATAGCGTTTTTACTATGTTGAATTATAAATCGGAAAAATAAAATAAGATTCTCCGTTTTAATTTTGAAACCCCTATATATTTTAATTGTATTCGCATTTGCGTAACGATATTCAACAGTAATTTAAAAATTTAAAAAATAAATATTAAGTTTGAAAGGTATCTGTATTTGCAATAACAATACCAAACAATAATATATTAAAAAAATAAATATTAAATTTGCAAGGTTTTATTTGATATAACGATAATAATATTTGTATTTAAACATTTAAATAGATTATTTATTACAACGAAATTTGAGAATTTAAATGTAAAAATATGCAAGAATATGTAAGAATATTTAAGGGTATATAAAAATTTTGCCCATCCCGGGAATTCAATAATATTAGAAGTCTATGACCCAATACTTTAATATATAATATGATAATTAATAGTCAAAATTTATCAACTAAATTGTTAATGTTTTAATTATTGACCAATACATCACAAGCTCACTATTTTGTTACATAATGATTAATTCTTATTAGTATTCGGACCGTCTTCCCGGAAATGCTTTATATGTAAAATTGGTAATTAGATATAAGTATAAAAGAAAATTTTGAACTTGATATTATATTGAAGATCGTTAACTTGTCTAACTGAAGCTAGACTTTATTGAAGATTGGTTTGTAGTACATATTCCTTAATTATTAAAGGCTAAATTCTGTTGATTGCCTTGTTCTTTCAATATGAGATTTAATAGATAAGTGAATGCAATTTTTAAGAGAGTGAAGTATGATATCGAATAGGAACTTGTCTAACTGATGTAAGGCTTTATTGAAGATCGATTAGAAGTGCATATTTCTTGACTATCAAGGACTAAATTTTGTTAATTTCCTTGGTCCCTCAACATACTAAATCTTCTAAATAAGTAAATACAATTTTTAAGAGAGTGAAGAACTACCTCAAACATTTGAATCATACGATTTCTCATTGACCCGAGTGAGTTCTTTGTTCAAATTCGGATGATTATACTAGAAATGAGTGATTGTAATATTCATTATTATTATTATCATGGGGTACAAAAGCAACTTTTCGAAACTCAACCAAAGATCGTGATGATGAATGACATTGAATTAGTTCATGGAAACCCAAGGTGAGTCATAAAACTTAGGAAAGTTAAGCTTCTTTATCTCAATTGGTCTTTTAAAAATTATTTTTAGAGGACGTAACTTGTGCAAGGTTGGTTACGTTCTTATGTGCGAGGAATGGGCGCATAAGAATACTAACTTATGATAATCCCAAATACATTTTTTCCGAATAATAATAAAAGTTTCCCCGTAACAATATTATCAACAAACATGTGAAACTAATTATAATAACATGACAGAGTGAAACCTGAGTCGCAAATAAAATCTGTTATGATCATCGCATAAATCAAATGCTGGTTTCACCCCCATTCGATTTACGTACTGTACATAACAGGCAATAGATTTTACTCGTTCGTAACTCAGATTTCTAATAATTAAAAAAAGACAGAGTGAAATCTGTGAGTTGTGAAATAATTACATGAGGGTGAAATATAATAAAAAACATAATAAAATGCGGATTTCACTCTAACACGATCTATAAAACGGATTTCACCTAAAAAGTTGAGGCATTTGCATCTGATCAGATGTCAATCATTCAAATTATCGTAATAAATAATAAATAATAATAATAATAATAATAATTATTATTATTATTATTATTAATAATTAATAATAATATTAATTATTAATAATAATAATCTCTTGGTTATTATATACGTAGTGACTAATAATTCTAATAATTGCAATTATTTGGCGAAAATTTTTGAAGGATAATTTTTTAATTATTTGCCATTACATGGCCAATAATGAATTCTTCATCAAAATTTTTTCGCAAAAGGTCTTTAGGTACATCCAAATAGTATCTAACAGGTCATTGACGAATAATGCAATTACTGTCATTTATGACTCTTTTGTTAAATAAAAAATACAATTGGTGATTGATGAAGATCAAGGCATATTTAAGGATGATATAAGAATAATAAGATAATAAAATAATAGAACAAGGTGAAACCTTAGTGAAATCCGCTTTGTAGATCGGGTTAGTGTGAAATCCGCTTTGTAGATCGGGTTAGTGTGAAATCCGCGTTTGATTGTTTTTTATTATATAAAAGAGGATTTCATCTTCATGTGATGATCATTGCTCATAGCAGATTTCACTATTTCACAATTTCACAACTCAAATTTCATCCTATCGTAATAAAATTATTAATTATTTTGTTACCTTGCCAATCTCTAAATTATATATTCTTTAAAATCAAATATGGTAAAGTAAATTTTTCTTTTCCCTGAATTTAATATGTTGCTATAGAATTGTGAATACTGATATTAATTTATGTAATTTATGTAAATTAAAGGGATTCTCATTAATACGCGCGTAATTAAATTTAGTAAGTTAAGAAAACTGAACTTTAAAGACTTATATAATATAAATCTAGTCTTAGAAATGATAAGCATGTTCATCTCTGATAATCATCTACAAGTAAAAAATTTGATCATGATATTTTTAAAATTTTTGCCTTTTACATATCATTTATTATATAAATGCTCCTTTCTTTTTTTTTTTATTGTCACCAGTTCTATCAATAACATTAAATTGTTCAATGTCTTGGCACATTTAAGTCAAACGCAGTGTAATTAGTCAATTAGAATGCTTTTAAAACGAACAGATATCAGGGCTTTGTAATAGCATACATACATATATGAATCGTACCTCGAATTTGAATCTGCCTGCGGTGATTGACCAACATAAGAATTAGTAACGGTAAAGATAGGGTTAGTGATAGAATATTATTATAATTTATTATATATTCTCGGGTAACCCGATGACAATCGGGATCTGTACTAACGCTAATTCGAGGTACAAGATGTATATAATGATAGACCAAAATAGACAAACAACTAAGTATACACCATTAAGCCCATATATTAAACATATATTTACCTTTAATGCCCCTTGGCAATAGATTGCATTTATGTATAAAAAAATAATATACGAGAAGTATGAGTTGGACTTTAGGAAAATTTGTTGGCGATCCGACAGAATTGTCATGAAGTTTTTCTTTTCAAAGGAAGTTCATTTAGATGACATTACAATATGATTAAACATATAATATTATATTGCAGTTAAGAGTAGTCATATATATTCTAGATGAGGGTATATCCGGCCGGGTTATAAAACCAAAATTAATTCTCCAATTAATTTTGCATTAAAGATGTATTAAAATAGTCGTTCCCGTTAAGGTGAGGACTTGCTTATGACTTTATTATAGTATGCGACAGCAGAGTTGTCCAATATATATTATATATCAAAAATAGTTGCTAATTTTTTGGTTAATATATATACTATTATATATACCTTTATTATATAAATTTAGTATATACATTTAGTATATACATTTAGTATATACATTTAGTATATACATTTAGTAAATACATTTAGTAAATACATTTAGTAAATACGTTTAGTATATCAGATATCAGATATAGTATATACATTTACGAATTTTTAGAATACCGTACTGATATTTTTATTAGTAATTACTTTGATGCCAAAATATAAATAGTATTACTGATTAATTTGAAATTGATTTGATTTATCGTTACTAATTTTAGAAATTTTTTTTCAACAAAGATTGGTGAATTTTTATATAATTTACGTTAGTATCCTAATTTGTATAAAACGACTATCTTATACTATGCAATATAAAAAAGATCATGTGAATAATTTGAAGAATCAATATTTGACTGTTTTTTTTTAAAAAAAAAAAACAATAATAATAATCATCAATAAAGATTCAACGTTTAATAAAAAAAACATGAAAATTCGGACTTAACGAATACAATTTAAGACTTATTTTTCAAAATTTTATTATGTTAATAATATTTAATTTTGCATGAATTTGAATTTAAAAAGACCTAATAAGTTTCTTTATTACGAAAAGGAATAACAAATCATTATTTGAATCAATATAACATTAATGATTAGTGCATAGATTTTCATAGTCACCTGGCCGGAAAAATAAGGCTGTGTTAACTATTCAATCAGCTAAAAATTAGAAAGAAAATAAAACAAAATACTGCGTGACACCCGCTTGAGTACATCTTTCATAGATAGTTGTACAAAAGGTGATACATGGTTAAAACAATATCCATATCTATCATTTTTAATAAAATAATAGGTCAACTTAAAGTTTAATCGAATAAAAATCATCTGAAAAAGTTTTTTTAAAGAATATTATAAGATTACCATTTTGGATTCATTCAGGATGGTTGCATTTCTTAAATGTATCATAATTTATTTCTTATAACTTAATCTCATACAATGCGTTTGTAAATTTCATAGTAACGGGGGTTTTTTTTTTTTTGAGAAAAAAAGAAAATAACATACATACTTTTTTAATTAACAGGTTAATGAATGCTAGTCCATATAAAGAAATATAAATTACTCTCTTGAAGAAGAATATTCGATAAATGCATACGTAATTGAAAGTGGATTTCAATTCCTATATATGTAAGAGTATTAGGTAATTGCATACTGATATTTTCAAATTGGTGCGTTACCAGCATTACATAGATGCAAACCATTTAAACTGAGGTAACGTGTCATGGTTGGAATTTTCCAGGTAAAGATAACAAAGAATGGCATCATGTAACAACGCCTCAGTATAAAAAAAATGAATTTGGATTACAAAAATAAATAATCGTAAGTTAGTATGTATGGTATATATTATGATGCAATATATTTTTTAATGAACCAATCGTTTTCTAAAATCCATATTCGATATGTGTTAGATATCATAAATGTATGCACGCGCTTGTCATAAATGGTTACATCGATTGGAGGTTTGTTTTTTTTTTCTTGTTGTCAATTTTTTATTCAACAAAGTAATAAGGATAAACTAACTTAACTAGCATATTATTTTTATTATTTTTTGCATTAGTGAATGTAACTAGAACCAATACTTTTTGAATCACGTGAAATCAATCAACAGTTTTGATAAAAGATTCGGTTAAAAAGAATAAACAAAATGTAAAATATGGAAAAAGTGCTGATATATTAGTAAGACGTTATGCTAATTTAATCCATTGAAAGAAAATATTTTTGCCTAAAGTAGCATTTAGCATTTATTTACGTGATTGATTTGTAAGTACATCGCTTATTTTTAACTTTCTTGGTACCTATTACCACTATCTTGAATGCATATTTATTATTATGCAAAACAAGGCTGATATTACTGTTTGGGTCGTGGTTTTCTTGATTTATTGACGTCAAGTGTGATAATCATCATGAGTTTTCATATATGGATAGAAAATCAGTCCACCACATTGTTGAATCCATATATCATTGGAGTTTTCGATAAACATTTTTGACAGTTTCTTGAATTTTTCTTCGCAAAGTTCGGTAGTAACCGCCGTGTAACATTCTGTAGTAAATCACCGAATTACACTAAATAATTAAATATGCCGAAAAGAACTGCACATCACTTGACAGAAGATAATATGATTTCGAAACGCAATAACGTTCACAATATATTAAATTTTATTCTTCACATAAAGTAAATCATACTTTTCGTGGGAAACTTACTATCACACAGCGTAGTGTTGAATAATAACCTGGATAAGATTTAACTTAAATCTTTGATCCTGAATTGAATGATATTGAAAAAAAGTAATTTCGGTATCTGCTGGATTTTAAATCTATGGTGAGCATAGCTTATTTATTTAATGCGTCATAAACTGTTAAAAATTAAGGTGTTATTATGTGTGTCATTTACATTATCAGTTATACTCAGGGTTGTCACGTTTACTATACTTGTTTTATTGGCTTCTAATTCTATTCACTTTTTTCGTACTAATTAAATATAAAAATATTTTAAATTTATTACTTTACTAATAATCTAACAATATATATTTAAAATAATTGCAAATTATTAATAAAAAATTTGGTTTAATATAAAAGACAAAAAATCAGGAAATAAATTAGGGATATTATCCGATTTGAAATCCAATAGACCATAGTCCGTCAACGGATCAGTCTGGGCCGAAAAAAATTGATCCGCATTAAGTTTTAAGACCGGACCAGTCTGGACCGGTCTAGTCTGGACCGGTCTGGGCCGAAAAAAATTGATCCACATTAAGTTTTAAGACCGGACCAGTCTGGACCTGTATAGTCTGGACCGGTCTGGAAATTTGCAAAATGGCATGCCACACTAACAAAGTCTTAAAATTGGAGATCATAATATACCAACCCAGAACTGGACCAGACTGAACCAGACCGAACAATACCGGACTGTTAACATCCCTATTTCGGTACTTTCTTCAAAATGGTAAGCTTATAATTTTTTATAAATAACTTTATTGCATCTAATATTAACTTAATCAATAGTACATCAACTTGTTGAATGATTTATCCTGATCACCAGGTCTAAATCTACAGAAATGCACAGATACATATTATAAAATTATATAAAGTAGTTCCTAATACTATACATTGATAATATATTATAATTATGTTGTAAATTTACTCGAATAATTTTGTTCATAGATTTACTTATGCACATCGATATTTCATATAACGGACAATACTAGTTAAAATATCAAACACAAATCATAAATGAGAAAATTATTGTTTAAGAATGTCACATTATCTGCACTTGGACTGATTTGTCTAATCATTGAGTACTCGGTTGAGCATAATAAACTGGAATTAATCCCTGGTTTCCATTTATCTCGCATCCATATGTAAGATATTCTGGTTGCATATTAACAAACATGGATGAATCCGAATTCGGATAAGCAGGAATGTGAACAGAGCAATCGACATGTTGCGGAGGAAGATAACACATTGGCACATAAGAGCTTTGTATGCTCCGCATGTAATAACTATTGCTGTCGGGATGATAACGTTGTGCATAAACTAAGTTAACTGCTTGTGCTAGTAAGAAAAAAATAGAAAAAAAAGTCATTATGTATAAAAAAAAAAAAAAAAAAAACAAAAAAAAACGAATATCTAATTTTTTTTTCCTTTTTCAATATGAATAATACCTAGTTGTTCATAAATCTCTTTCTCCTCAGCAGATGCTGTTCTCCAAAGAATGCCTGTTACTTTGGAAATCACACGCATATTGCAATGTCCTTGTTGTTTAGCTTCGAAATGAACGTTTTTTCTACATAAAAGAAACCCGTTAGGGGGTCGCGTAGGAGGGCTAATTCGATTACAATGAGCAGATAATAACTCTTCAGGATTGTTTAACTGAGGTGGAAAAATCTTCCTACGATCGAGACTATTCATCAATGCATTTGCCAGAAATTCTAAAGATAAATTAGAAGCCATAGTATCAGCGTTTAAAAAATTTGTAAAGTTTTGAATAATCTCTAAATAGCCAATTTTCAAAGTAGGAAGATATTTTATTTTCGGTATTTATAATTTTTTTAAATTTATTTATTTCAGAAGGTGCAACCATCCGGAGAATATTGCATAACCGAATTAAATTTAACTTTTATATTTTAGTTTTACGCGTATTTTTTTTGCTACTAGTCCTATATATAAAAAATTTGTCATTATAAGTTATATATATATATTTTATAGGGTTATATATATTTTTAATTAATTATAATATTTATAATATATATAATATAAAAACTGAACAATGTGAACTATACATTTTCCATGTGCGAACTTATTTATTCCTTATTCGGTACGATGAATGAAAACCCTAATAATAATTTGTTTATCTGAAAATCGAATGTGACATTATGAGATTAAACAAGTTTTTCTTTTTCTAAATATTTAATAATACATTATCTATATATTACCGGTATATATATTAATAAGTTGAATTTTTTAACGGCACATAAATATACAATGTAAGATCTACAGGGCGGATGAAACCATAAAAAATCGGATTCCAATTTATCTGTGACATTTCCGTATCTTTTTTTTTTTTTTTTTTTTTTTTTTTTTTTTTTTTTTTTTTGTTTAGGAACACAAAAGTTTAACCGATAAATAATTCCTTTAGTACTAGTACTAGGTGATATATTCCTGATCATCATATAGTCAGCCCCGGCATATTGCATCATGCTGCATCTTATTTTTTTGGATATAGCTGCATCTTATATCATAATTGTCATAACCAAATTTATCTATAAAGTATTATATAACATTATAATTTATATTTATTTCGCAATAAGCCGAGTTTTCTTAGAATCTTTTTTTCCTAATACCATATTACAAGGGAATAATATTAATCCTTATTCGTATGTTAACTGCTTCGATTGTAACTTATGTTATTTACTTATTAGAGTTATTTCCCTAGTTTACTAAATCTTATCAGTAAATTACATAGTACTGTATCAATAAAATCGTTTACGATCAAATAGTTTATTTTCTTTCATCCCGTGTATTCCAAAATTAACGTTAAACGTCGAACAAAAGCCTCTCTATAGTCACTCTTTCTACAAACACCTTTTATGACATAAGCACATCGCACATAATTTACATTTATTTTTAAATTTAATTACAACAATATATAGGAGAAAAAACCTATATATTTTCACAATATTTTATAGGCACTTTTATTTTCACCTAAGATCCGACTATGTGATTATATAATGTATATTGCTATTTGTTAACGATCGTCGTGGCTGATACTATATGATGCTGAAATTGGCCAAGTTATGCTTTATTTTTTTTATCGTAGCTAGCCAGAATTATCAGTCGTTAGAAGTTTTATAACTTATAAAATGGTTTTGTATTATACTAATTTAGATTAGTATTTATGATAATCCTATCTGTTAATATGTTAAAGTTTTTAATTAGTTTATTTAATTAATTTACAATAACTGAACCACATTTTATTTATTTTTCACACGATATAGAAATAAAATGGCGAAGTTTTCATAGAGCTGGATCCTTATTTCTTAGGTTCTTAACTTCGAAGTAAAAATTTTTAGCACTGAGCACTAGAACATACCGTAAAATCTGGACGCGAGTACCCCCCATGGCGTGTACCTCTAACAGTTTTAAGTACTAGACGGTGATTCATGCTCAGGTACAAAAGCATTATATAAACTATACATATCATATCAGGTGCATATAGTAAAACATATTGTCTCAATACACTGTATCCTCATAAAGGTGTACCCGGGTACTCGGTCTGGATTTTACGGTACTGTATTATTAGTCATCATATATGTAGTTTACTTTATTTATCGCTAACGTTAATGATTATTAGTCTTCTGATTAATTTCTACAGGGATCGACAAAATCTGTATATCATCATCACAGGGACGGGAGCCGGACATCGCCTAAATCTAGAACACTATAGATAGGCTTTCACTCCGCTTCCCTCCGCTCCAGCCCAATAAATCCAGTTCACCATAAATAGGTCGCTTCCCTCCGCTTCAGCAGATATATAGATAAAGCAGGCCGGATTTGATCAAAGTTAATTTAAGCCGAATTAAGCTTAACTCGAGCCAAAATTCTAAACCACACTCTAGGGAACAAAAGTAAGTCATACAAATTTAATAATTTAGTTCTTATAACCCAGCCGGGTCAAATTCTGCAAATTTCAAAAAATTTTTTATATTTACTACCCGAGTATTTTTTTTTTTTTAGGAATTATAAGAAAATTTTAGATGTTTTTTATACATAAATTTTTTTGAAAATAAAATTAAAGGCTGGGTTGTCACCATTTTTCAAATATTATTTTATGAGAACCAAGAAATCAACTTTGTATAGCCTTAGATATTTATACAACATCTAAACCAATATGGACTGTCGTCAATAGAAATCAAGCAGATTGGCATTTCGAAAAAAATTAATGCCTTAAATTTCATCGCTCATATCACAATGAATTTCGAAGCTATTTTTATATTTCAATAATCAAAAGAATGCTTAATTCTTGAGCTTTCTTTTTTGACTATGAAATCATGATAGTTGCCTCGAAATTCATCAAAATATGAGCGATAAAAGTCAAGTCATTAATTTTTTTCGAAAGGTCAATCTGCTTGATTTTTATTGACAGCAGCCCATATATAGACCGGTTTTTGAGTAAGGCTAATTCAAAGTCTAGCATCTCAGAAAGCTAGTACGATGGGTTGTATCTGAATGCTTTGCGTTCGAATAATATCGGGCTTTGTATTATTATAGAAAAAAGTAAATACAATAAAGCTAAGAGGTCAAGTCATGGTGAGATTTATCAAAGAGAAAAAAACATGATAAAGATAAAGGCGGATGTTATTTATACCCCCATATTTGCTATTCATACCTATAGTTGGTGGTAGAATTAATTTTACAAATTAATACGGTTACGGCATTGCCGTATTTTTTGCCGTAATTGCTGTGAGCCGTAAAGCCGTAATACCGTAATTCCGTAATATCGTAATGCCGTAATACCACAATGCCGCAATGCCGTAACGCCGTAATACCGTAATGCAAAAATACTATCTGCTATAATACCGTTTGTTAAAATGCTTTACTGCATTATGTTTTCCTTTAAATAATATACTATTAAATATTTTTTATTCTGTCGACTTCATTGATTTAGTACATGTAATGACTATGAAAAAAGGGGTTTGTAGGTCTAGGTTTTATTTTGACTTAAACGTCGTGATTTATTTTTTTGGCCAATTAGACCAGTCTATAAGTCATTGTTGAGAACGTCTTTAGCGAGCTAATTGATTGGAAATGACATCATTGAGTATGTATAGCTTAGATAAGATGATACATGCCTACATACGTGTTTTAAAAATTTATTATAACTATTGTATTCTGCTGCAGAATACACTTTAATAACTTTTATGCTTACCGATGAATTAATGTAAATGAAATGCTTGTATGGCAAATAACAACTATTTATCAGTTCTCGGTTTGGAGTGACTGGGTGTCATGTAGTTACTTAATTATAACATTATAATATTAAACTGTAGTTACGGTATTGCATTATTACAATATTGTGTTATTGCGGCATTACGGCATTATGACGTTACGGTATTACGGCATATAATTTTACGGCAATTAGATGTTATGCTGTAATTAATTCTACCACTGGTAAAATGCTGTAATTGCCGTAATTCAGTAATTCTACTGTACCACCAACTATATTTATACCCCCCTATAAACAACTTTTTTAAAAATTTTCAAAATTTGAGCAAAGATATCCTGACAACCACCAAGTCAAATACAATGGGCATTTTTTATTTGGATTCTATAGATTCATAGGATTCAAAAAAAAATTATTGAATTTGACTTGGTGGTTGTCAAGATATCTTTGCTCAAAGTTTCAGAAAATTCAAAACATCTATCAGAAGTGACAACACCAGGGCATAGGATCGATTTTCGGTTATGTGATCTTCTGGTGTCAATTAGCCAATTAAAACTCAGGATCAGGTGTAATTCAAAACAAACATTCGCTTTGCAAAAATCATATTTATCACAAGATTTAGACTAGCAAAATCGTCTTTCTGGCATAACAAAAAAGTTTTCTTGCACAATTTTATCATACAATGCTCTATCTAACCACCAACATGAACCCAAACCCTAACATAAATTAATTTTTTTCTCAAAGACAATTGATGCCAGAAAGTCATGAGACCAGAAAATCAATCCTACACCCTGCCAAAATTTTTTTAAACTTTGAGTAAAGATATCTTAATAATATGAAATCAAATTTGATAAAATTTTTTTTTATTTGAATTCTATAAATCCATAGAATTCAAAAAAAAAAAAGTTTATTGAATCTTATTTGGTGTTTGTCTAATCACTCAAAATTTCAAAAAAATTCAAAATATCTATCAAAATAGAAGCTGAGCCAAATTTTTTTCAGACTTTAAGCAAAGATATCTTGACAACTCAAATAAAATCTAATAAAGTTTTTTTTTGAATTCTATGGATTTATAGAATCTAAATAAAAAAAACATTAAATTTGACTTTGTAGTTATCAAGATATCTTTGTTCAAAGTTTGAAAAAACTTTGGCACAATTTCTATTTTGATAGATATTAGGCTATTTGAAGTTGATTCTTCAGTTAATATCACTTTCTAGAACTCTTAGAAGAGAGAGAGTAAAATGAAACAAACATATGAAACAAATATATAAAAATAAACAAAAATGGGCCAATTTTATTGGTTGATGCAAATCAGATAATTGATAAACTGTTTTGATTAGTTGTTTATTTTGCAGAGGAACTTTAGCTAAAGGTGATATTAATTAAAAACTTAATTTCAAATAGCCTTATAAATTTTTAAACTTTGAGCAAAGATATCTTGACAACCACTAAATCAAATTTAATACTTTTTTTTGAATCCTATCCCTTGCTTTGTTATGCAGGCATATTTGTCTGCGAAAATTTTAAAATTTTAAATTTTTTAAATAAAACCTTAAATATTATTTTTAGCTATATACTTTCTAAGTAAAAATTATAATTTTTTTTTTTTTTGTGTTAAAGTTCCTGCTTTGGGTGAGAGTTTATTTAATCAAGCCTGTGGATTAAGGGCACCTCTTTGGGCGCACCCACAATTGAGTTACATTGAATGAGAGTACAACTAGCCACACGTACAACTTTTGGTTGTCTAATTTAAGTAGTCCGCTCGAAGGTTCTACACTAGTTGCTATACCTACAACCCAACTAGGGGATTGCCTATTTAAACCCTCTGGTCCAACACTTCGCATATCAATCCTACTTGTGATCACCGGTACAGCCCTCTGATACATTAGTCAGTCGAAGACAGTCCCGAATGCTACCTACATCCCCTTAGGACTAATTTATCCTCG
Source organism: Gigaspora rosea (assembly GCA_003550325.1). Taxonomy (NCBI): domain Eukaryota; kingdom Fungi; phylum Glomeromycota; class Glomeromycetes; order Diversisporales; family Gigasporaceae; genus Gigaspora; species Gigaspora rosea. The sequence continues at coordinate 146,865 of QKWP01000632.1, forward strand.
CGAGTAAACTTGGTAGAGCAGTCCCTGTCCCACACAGATATTACCTACACTTCGGTAACTTACACACTCACCGAGGCAAGCAACTTGCAGTCAGGGAGTACCTAACCGCTACCATTACCTACTTCTGCCCTTGTAAGGTTCACACCAACCCCAGTATCCACCATTACTTTCCTACCGGTCCATCACCGGGTGCCCCAAACTTCCAAACCAGTTGGCCCGGAAGGGTTGATCTACCTAGCATTAGGTGCTACTATGGTTTTTCTTCCCCTGGTACCTAATTCCAGAACATAGGTCCTTTTCCTCCGGTATGACTCCGGCGGCCAGGTTGGTGGACCCTCTCCTCCGAAGGTCATATCGTCCAGTTCTCCAGCTCCGGTTTCTGATATTCCGGTTTTGGTAGCACCGTTGAAGATTGTTGCTACCTCCTTACTTGGGACTTTACAAATAGGTTTCCATTTCCCCGGTTCCTTGGATTTGTTTGTGTCACCAAACACAACTTCGCCCGAAAGCTTCCATTCGAGATGGTAACCAAGGACTACAGGTAATATACCCAACCGATCGACAGGAAACGGTTACCATAACACAGGTCTATTTTTCCAAAGCGTCGCCAGTGGGATTTGAACCCTAGACCTGCTACTTGGAGGGTGACAACTTACCAACTTCCTTAAGTCACCACACCCTTAGTAAAAATTATAATATTAGTTCTGTTTTATCAACTTTATTATAAAATTTTTTTTAAAATTATTAAAAAACTTTGGTGTAATAAAAGTTTAAAGTTTTTGTTTTTGAACTTTTACTATAGAATTTTTTCTTTAGGTTTTCTTAAATTTTATATGTTCCCGTCTATAAAAAATATTTTTACTTCTAATACAAGTCTTAATTTTTACAAGTAAATCATATAAAGTCAAATAATGAAAGTTGAAATCCTTTATATAAACAACAATATTGAATTAGAAACTATATTTTTAAAACCAATATTTAAAGAATTCGCCAAGATATTGTAAAATATTTTTTTGGTTAAAAAATTTCTTTAAAATTTAATATTTTTAGCTTATAAGCAACATAAACTTTTTGTCTTATAATATAAATTTAAATAATTCAAAAATATAATACTTATTATTAAATATTATAATACCAAATTTTATTTAAATATTTTAAATGATTAAAAAAATAGATCAGAGGTATATTTATAGTAATTTTACAGGCAAATTTGCCTGCGAAGTAGTACAAACTAAGGGATAAATTTATAGAATCTATATAAAAATTTTTATTGAATTTAACTTGGTGGTTGTTAGCAAATCTTTGCTCAAAATTTGTAAAAATTTTGACTTAAAGAAGTACAAATAGCAAATTTAGATGCATAAACATAGCTGCCAAGATAAATAGCAAGTTAAATTTGTTTATTTTATACAAAATTTCTTCAAAATTGCTTTTTTAACCAAATTTTAAAAATTATTATGTAAAAATACAATATTTAATATCAAAAATTTGTTATAGTTATTTTTAATTTATTCATATATGTTTATATATTGTTTAAAATATTAAATAACTATATATTCAGATCTATATTTTTATATTCTTTTGTAGGTATTTATTAAGTATTTTTTAAAAAAGCAATTTTTTAAAAAAATTTTTTTGCAACCCATATACAGCTTTAGAGGTCATCTAAAACCAGGTGTATTCATATAATAAAAAGCTAATTAAATAGTAATATTTGATCTTTACAATTAGCCTGACAAAAAAACAAATAAAAAAAAAATAAAAAACACTGAAAATAAAAAAAAATGAGGGTCTAAGCCTGTTTAAAAGCATTAATAAAAAATGTAAAAAGACAATTTTACTTATAAAATAAGTTTAACACCAACCCTCTAGTTTACTTTTATTCTAATTTTAATTAAGGGTAGGGTAAATATAGATTAATTTTTATATGAATTATATGGTATAGCTAGAGCCTGTACCCGTATAAGTATTACCTGGATAACCCGGTTAACACCTGTCAACCGGGTCATAGCTATCGTTAACTGGGTGACCCGGATTAATTATCCATAAGCATGATAATGTGACGTACAAACGTATATACAGTACGTATGTCCGTTGGGAGTGAGGTCATTTTAAATTTTATTATTTAAACCCAGTTTATTTTCTGACGGCCTCTGGTCGTTTGAGAATAAACTGATTATGTTACAGCTATTATCATGATTCTCGGGGCACCTGACATAAAAATTAATAAATTTATCAGTTACCATTATCATTATACGTAGTTTTTTAAAAAATGCATATAAGAGAATTTATGATTTTGCATCAATCAATCAAAAAAACGGTTTACCCGGATTATTAAGATGACCCAGTTTATAATGTTGTAAACGGTGAGTAACCTGGAGCTTAAATTTTTTAACGGGTGCAACCTCTAAAAAAATTACATACCCTTAAGAGCTACCTCAATTTTGCATTAGCCAATCAAACAAACCGGGTCAACCGGGTAACCCGGATTTTTTAAAACAATCCGGTTTGTAACCCGGTAATAGTCTGGTAAACAGGCGGGTTATCCAGAATTTGAAATTTATTTCAGGTACAACCTCTAGGTATAGCAAAATTTTATATAGAAAGCAAATATATGCTTCTAAAACTTTTTAAAATTAGTATTATTTATTTTTTGAGAGAGTAGAAATTATAACAGTGTTTATTGATAATCATAGTATATGGATAGCCTAAAGGGCCACCTATATATTATTATTATTGGTAAACTCTATTATAATTTTTTCTACAAAAAATAAATAAATAATCCTCAGGAGCATATTACTAGATGTTAATTGGACTACTATACTATTATTTTTAAATATGTTTCATATTTATATTCATATTTAGTGTTCCGCATGGATTGAATCAGACAAATATTTTTAAAGAACTGGATCTAATTTAAAAAACGGATCGAATTCAAGTCAAGATTTGGATCCAAACAAGAAAGATCTGAATCTGGATCCAAATCCAATAATTGCTTTTCTTAAAATATGCACTTATTTATATAATCGTTTTGATATTTTTTAATTATTACAAATTATAATTTTTTTTTTAATTATTACGAAATTATTATGATAATTTTTTAATTATTATATATGGTGCCAGCGGCTTTAAATCTTCGTAAAAATAGCTTTACAAAAAATACTACTCCTCTTTCAAAAATTTATAAAATGTAAAACTAATCCACAAGTTTTGTTCTTTATAACCTAAAGAATAAAACTTGTGGTTTAGATTTTAATTTAAAGCTAAACTGGTAGAGCAGTAGGCTTTTAAAAATTGACAATTTATTAGTAAATTGTAAAAATGTGAACGTATATGTTTTTTAATTTAACCCAATCAGAATGCAGCATTATGGTCACGTAATACAACTTTTTGGGCTGTAAAAAAAATTTTGGTCTCAAAAAAAGTCGCAAGAAAAAAAAAGGAAAGCATTATTATTATTTACTATTTAACTATTTATTATTTTTATTATTTACTAGTTAACAGAAAAAATAAATAAATAAAATTTCTCTTTAAAAAATAAAAATACATTCTAGATAAAAAGTAAAAGTTGCTCCCTAAAAAAAAAAACAAAAAAAAACAAGCCAACTGTGCATTTTTGATTGCATATACTTATATCACATAATTTTTAAATAAAAGTGAACAAAGTCACGTAATTGGAGGTTTAAAGCCACTGGCACCATACTTTCAAATCATTAATAATTCATAAAAAGAACTTTTGAACCAATTTATTTTCCAAGCGAATATCTTAAAATTCAAATAAAAATTATAATTATTTTCGTATATATCGATTAATTTTGAAGAATTTCTCATTATGTATATGTATACTACAAGCTACTTTGTTTACATTTGCGAGTAACAGATTATCTTCACCAATCATATAATAAGTATACCTGAGTTTTTAATGCAAATGTTCATTATATCTGCCATCATACAATAAAGTTCAATTTTTCATATCTGCCCATTATAAAAAGATACTTTCACGACTTCTTAATACAAATATATTATCCGGTTCAATCTCTAATGATTTATTTAAATTAGCAAGCAACTCATTATATCTGTTCAAGTATGACTTAAATATGAACTTAGTAAAATAATTTCATGAATTAGAACTATTGAAAATAATATTAAGTTATATACATATAGTTTATTTAGTTTCTTTACCATGACTTTAAATATCAAAAAGTTTTTTAGTACCAGAAAAAAGTTTCTTTTAAAAAAAAGTTCCAGTTCAACATCATAACGTGTATTGCGAAGTTCTTTATATCAAAAAAAAAATTTATTATAATGTCTTTTTCTTTTATAATCATTAGGGATCAGAAGCTTAGAGTACTTAGAAAATTTAAAAGTCTTAGAAAATTTAAAAGGCGTAAAAAACTTAAAAAAATGTTTAATAGTTTAGAGAAAAAAAATTAGATGGCCTAGAATGCTTTTTTTAGATAATATAAGCAATCAGAATATAATATTTTCAATTATTTGAACGGATCAAAATGGAACGGATTTACCAGATTGGATCCCAATATGGATCCGGATTCAGTAGTACTTAAAAATTATGGATCTGGATCTAATCTGAACACTAGATCCGGATCAGATCTGAATCCTTGGATCAGATCTGTGGAATACTATTCATATTGTACTTTACTAACTTTTTTTATTTTTTTATTTTTTTTTTAAACTTTGGCAATCTCACTAGTGCATCCTTTATTAAGACTTTGCAATAATACATGAGTATACAGATTGTAACGAGAATATAACTAGCCACTCATACACTTTTAGTGTCTAATTTAAGTAGTCCGCCCGAAGGTTCTACACTAGCTGCCATACCTACAACCTGCTACGGGTGTTGCCTATTTAAACCCTCTGATTATCAATTGCTTACCAAATCATACTTAACAAGTAAATACCCGACATCCTCCAGCTGCTTTTAAAGTACCCAGAAGCAATCTGCCGCACCAGACCTAATCTACTTACTTTTGACGTATCTGGAAGTTTAACCTTATGATCCATGTCCCACACACTTCAACAGTTTTTTTAGCCACCTATCGGCAGTGTTGTCACTTGGACGTGTCCATACTATGTTTTTTGTCCAATATCCAAGATTGTCCAAAATCGTCCAAGCCTATGTCCCATGTTTAACTAATCAATAAAGTAATTTAAAAAAATATATAATTATATATTTTTTTAGGTGCTGGACTCTTTGGTAAAAAAATTAAAATAGATTATCTTAATAAAATTTTAAGTAATTTTAATTTGAAAAAATGTCCAAAGTGTTCAAAAAATGTCCAAGTGACAATACTGCCTATCGGTAACCAAATTTTGCCCTTATTAGGTTCATTCCGATCCTGGTCATCCACCTTCTCTTGGTAGTGCCGTCATAGATCTTCACTATTACCTCCTAATTCAGAACTTGCCAAACAGTTTTCCATTTCTTTGGTTCTCTGGATTTTTTGGTATAACAATAACACTATTGCGCCATAGCTCCCATTCAAAATAGTGGAACCAAGGTAACAGGCTTTAACCCAACTGATCTGAGCCACATGGTTACCGAACACAGGCCTATGTTCAAAATGTCAACAGTGGGATTCGAACTGTCGACCTGACGCTTGGGGGTGACACTTTGACCACTTCTCTAAGGCGCCACACTCTTAACTTTTTTTATTTTATTTTTTTTAATTTACATTAATTTTATTGTTTTTATCTTTTTATTACCTTTGTTTTTTACTTCTATATTTAACTTATTTTCAAACTTTTACTTTCACTTTGCTCATATCATGCCTTTTTTTAGCTTTATTTTACTGTACCTATTTACATTTGGCTTTTAAAGTTCTTTAGATAAAATATAAAAATATAAAAAAAATTAATTTAAATGAAAATTGTCATAGCTAATGCTAAAGCTCAAAGGTCTCAATTAGAAACTATAAGCCCTACTACATATACTTTATAAATATAAAATCTACACCAAACTCCACCCTAACTCTATAAGACAAAAGCGAAAAAAAATATCCAAAAAAAAATTTAAAATTTTATATCAAAATAGATCAAAGTTTCAGCATCAGCCAACTTTATTATCAGCCGTGACAAAAATAAGAGTTAAAAATTAAAGTTTCACAATGATCAATATGAGACCAGAAATTTTTTGTAAAAAGATTTCTAGTTACAATATGATTATTATAAGGGCAGTGTCATTAATCACCTGATTATTTTTTATCAGAGGCCTACCCCCCTCCCTCTTCCTTAATATATATATAGTCAGGTTCTTATATATAAATTCAACTTTTTTTTACCCCTTCCCCCCTAAAAAATCACCTGATTTTTGTTACTCCCCTAAATATAGTTAATCATATATAAAAAATAATAATGAAGATAGTCATAAGTAACACTTAGTGCGATAAGGGATTATAGCCAATATTTTCTAAAATTTTATAATATATACCGGTAATTTGAAGCTTTTTATTTGTAATAATAAAATTTCAAACCCTATATTATTTGAAAAAATCTACCTTTATATATTGGTAAAAAAACTTAAATAACTCCAAATTTCATTAGATTACACAAAAATTATTAATTCTGATTGGTTGAATCTATATTGTTTACAATTCTGATTGGTTAATTATCTGATTTTATATAATTACAATATGATAACTATTAAAAATAATCTATGTTTACCCTACTCTTAAATAATTAAAAATATATAATAATGAAGATAGTTATAAGTAGCACTTAGTGTGATAGGGGATTATAGCCAATATTTTTTAAAATTTCATAAATATAATTTGAAGCTTTTTATTTGTAATAGTAAAATTTCAAACCCTATATAATTTGAAAAAACCTACCTTTATATATTGGTAAAAAAACTTAAATGACCCCAAATTTCCTTAGATTACACAAAAAATTATTAATTCTAATTGGTTGAATTTATATTGTTTACAATCCTGATTGGTCAATTATTTGATTTTATATAATTACAACATTATTACTATTAAAAATAATCTATGTTTACCCTACTCTTAAATAATTAAAAATATATAAATGCACCTGGCTTTAGCCATCTCTAGCTTTAGAGATTGGTACTATACAACTGCATATTTAAAATTTTGGTTTAATTGGATTGGTAATTTAAATAGTAATTTACAATATTTATAAAATTACTATAATAAATTTTATATAGTATAATAAATTAGTAATAAATTTAAAAATATATCTTAATAATTACTAATCTAAATATATACAGTATTTAGTATTTATATAGCAATTTTATTTTAAATAGATCTATTTGTTACTAGTGGTAATAGTTTTGTACCAATAAGTAGTGTTGTCACTTGGACGTTTTTTGGACATTTTGGACATTTTTTCAAATTAAAATTACTTAAAATTTTATTAAGATAATCTATTTTAATTTTTTTCACCAATGAGTCCAGTACCTAAAAAAATATATAATTATATATTTTTTTAAATTACTTATTGATTAGTTAAACATGGGACATAGGTTTGGATGATTTTGGACAATCTTGGACGTTGGACAAAAAACATAGTATGGACACGTCCAAGTAACAACACTGCCAATAAGAATCAAAATCAGATATAAAATTATATTTAATCATATAATATAAAAAATAAAGTAAAAAAATGCTATTTTCAAAATTATCATAATAACTGAAAATTTTAACTATGAAACTACCTTTTTTCTAGCAAAAAAAAATTCCTTGTGAAATTTTACTATATAGTTACCTCTAGTGCTAATTCTTTCAAAACATTGGATAGTGTATACACAGCACCTGAAAAAGGCCTTAGGTACAAATAGAAGGAAGTCTCTGAAAGTATATAAAAGAAAAAAAAACAGACCTTAATGATCTAAAAAGTTATTAAATATTGCATTATCAGATTAGCAAAAAAACAACTTTTTATGAAGTATAAAAAAAAGAAGATAGTACAAAACAGTTTAAATATGAAGTTCAAGATACTAAAAAACAATATTAAATTATTTAGCAAAGTGTATAAAAAATATAAATACAACCTAAAAAAAAATATAGAGTTAGCAAAGTATGAACCTATAGCAAAAGTTTGTAAAAAGTTAGAAATAACAAAACAGGAGAAGCCACAATTATAAACAAAAAAATTTTAAAGAAGACAAGAAAGTAAAAACAGTAGTACAATCTTTAAATAACAGAAAAAGGAAGAATAGAAGAAGAGGAAATAAGAAAAGAATTAAAAATAAAAGAAAATGCTAATCTCAAATCAAAAAAGAATGATAAGACAGTGCAGGACACCTAAAGACATATATAGGTACCAAATTTTTGCCTGCTGTATAACATAAATCTAGACTTTTGATTGGTCAAATTCTGTATAACTAAGCTAAAATTAATTTTATTAATAAAATTTATATGTTTTTTATTTTTTTATATTAGATACCAAATTTTTGAATTATATATATAAGTAACTTTAATTAATATTACATTTTCAAAACTAAATAAAAAATAAAAATTTTTTATAAAATTTATAGTTTAACTAAAATTCTATCAATTATATAAAAAATTTTTTGCATTGGTTTATTTTTTAAAAAGTTATATCAATTTAAAATTTCATAGCTTTTGGTGTCCTGCACTGTAGCTTATTAGATAAATATAGTAATAAAATTATATCAGATAGACTAATAATAGATCAAAAAAGAGAGAAATTGGTGAAGAAGAAATAAAAAAAGCAGCAAATTACTTTTATAAACAGTACAAGAAAAAAATGGTTAGACCAAGGAGTATGAATAAAAGATGGACCCCGAAATATATATAAATAGGTCAGATATTAGTTTGCTTATTTTTGGTGGTTTTTTTTTAAGCAGTCTTGTTTTTATTAATTATTTGAACTACAAAGTAAATTACACTATTGTATATTCTACCAGTTTATTGTTCTATCTAATAATGACTCACCAAGCTAATGCCCAATACGACCTGCCAAAACAACTTTTTGTTTCACTTCGGATTCTTAACTTGCTAAGAATTTTGTAATCTTTATGATTAGCCCCCAATGATCATTAACTGGCCATTGTATACTTTGTCAAGAATGCTTAACAATTCATTTGTTTGACTTTGAGCAAACAAGACCATGCTAGTTTCTTTTCCCACACTATCCAATTTTTAACTATACTTTTTTTCATTTTCACAATCTTATTTTTTTCTTTCTTCTTCTTAAGTTTTCATTTTTGACCACTTTCCGTTTTCGTTCTCCTACAAGGTCTCTTGTTCTCTTTTCCACAAGTGATCTTTTTTTTCAGCTCTTTGCTTCTTCTCTTTTTGTGCCTCTTGTCTTCTTTTGAGATACCTCTGGCTTTTTTCCAGTCTACTAGTAATTCACAATGGAAGTTTCAAATATGCTTGTGGAACTGTTTCTTAAAGCGTTTGACTATAGCCTGTATGTATCTAGATGTTCTGTTTGCATAGCCGGTCACATACTTTACTTTCTCAATAACTGGCTTGGTTACCAAACCCCGAATAAGTTCTTTTCTTATATTGGATTTTTCTCTTTGCTGTACTCTGAAAACTATGTTCCTTATAGTCGCCAAGTTCAGTTGTTTGTTGTCCAACTCTGCTAGTTTTTTGATAAGTTCATTTATTTCCTTTTCGAGAATGTCCCAAAGTGGCTATAGCACTGAGCATTCAGCTAGGTGGTCCATAGTTTCTATTTCCCTCCAACAAATAACACAAGTATCATTACTATATAAACTACTTTTTCTTCTATTTAGTACTTGCATCGTAGATAACAAATTATTTAAATATTTAACTCTAAAAATCCAATCCCTATTCTTCTTACTACTTTTGCATTTCTGGCCCTTAACTCTTCCAATATCACTCTATACCTCTTTTCAAGTCACTGTGCTTTCCTCCTCTTTCGCATTTACCCATTTCATGATACTTTTTAGATGTGACTATTCTATGTCTATGCTGACTTTTGTAAGCTGCGTAATAAAACTTCTTGTACTATTATCAACTCTGATGTCCTTCTATTTCAGCTTAGTACACGCTCTTTATTCTATGGCCATTTGGGCAATAAAATCCTATTACTTAATGTGCCCTCTCTAGAATTTGTCAGCTTTTTCATTTTTAGTGATTCCGCTATGTCCTTTCACTTTCCTAAGTCTTAGTTTTAGCTCCTTAATTTGTATTAATTTGTTTATGTATTCCAGCAGATATAAATTTTCCTTTTAAGTATTTCACTATTTTTCTCTTTGTTTTGCCTACCTGAATTGCCTGAATTGCCGCTGCACTGTCCATGCATATAGTTACTGAAACTTTCATTAATGCAATAAGCAGAGCCAACTATATAGCTACAAGTTCCACATAGAGGAGGGCCAATCTCTAATGGTATCTTGAAACTTCGCAATTTTCTGCCTAAGTGCTTTTTCCTTTTCACTTTTTATAGCTACCCAACCTAGGCACATTCTCCTTTTCTCAGAATCTTCTTCACTGTTTAAAAGTAAGCCATCAGTATAGAAGCAAATTGATTCTTAGAGTACCAGACCTTGTGCAATTTCGCTAAGTTCCCTTTGGCTTTAGAGCTTTGAGAGAACTTTCGATCAGTTCTCTTTTTATCATGTAAACTGCAATGCTCTTGAGTTGCTATTCGTTTGCTTCTATGTTTGCGATATCTGTTTTTCTCTTACTAATTTAGTTATAATAAAACATATTAATATGGTTAGTAACAAAAAGAATTTAGAAGCATTTTAGCAAAAATCTACCATATAAGCATGAAATAACGCTCAGGAACATTATTTTGAAATCTGGGATAGCATCTAGTGTCTCAAATTAGCGTCCCAAATTATTAATAGCTTTTTGAAAATGTAATGTTTCATTAAAAAATCACCTTAAAACCATTTCTAGCTTCGAAGAATCGTTTATATTCACTGTGCAAAAATAATAAAAAATAATCAGCATCCTTGAGAACTTCACTCAAAAGTGAATATTTTTACATTTAATGCTAGTACATAGTCATATTACTACAGTACATAGGCTGCCGTCAATAGAAATCAAGCAGTTTGAGTATATGAACTTTATATATACAATATTGGGCGAACGATGAAAAATTAACAGGACATCGGAGTTATGTCACCCATGTGCTGCATTGCAGCACATGCATGACATTAAACTCCAATGGATGAAAAAATTTTCTTGTTATTTGTCGTGGCAGATAATATGACCATGTGGTGTTTTTCCTGTGATGTTTTTGCATAAACGATTACGTAATATCATGAAATGAATAATAAAGAAAATCATACCAAAAAAATTCACATGATCATGTAAATGCTGGATAATGTTTCATAATTGTAGGCTAAAATCATATCGAATCTTTAAAAAATGACATGATGATTAAAAATAAAATTGAATTACTTTAATTACTTTTCAAAATATAATGATAATAATATATAAGTTATGTTCTGCAATTTTGAATTGATCTACGTAATTCTTAAATTTACTTAGAATTATTAAATTTTATTATGCTATGTACAAATATATTACGTATTACATATGCCATATTAATAAAAATAAAATAAAGCTTTCGAATGTTTAATTTTAAACAAATCTTTTCATTTTTCATTATTAATTTCTTAATATAGAATGATATAACTTTCTGGCTCATAAAATCTTTGAACGAATATTAGAAACTTTATTCGTCAAAGGAAAAACAACCGTTCTTTAATAAATCGAAATAAATATAATTAATGTTTAACTGCACTTAAAAATCCAAGCGATTCATATAACCCAAATTTAAAATATTGAATAACTCATAATTTGAAAATATTAAAAAATTTTATAAGATAGTTTGTGCTATGCACCAAGTAACAAAACATGCAAGTCAAGACAAAAACCTAGTGAAAAGTTTTTTTTTTTTACTATGCTTGTGTTTTTTTTTATGATAATAAAATTTTAACATTATCTTGCAAATAGCAGTTGATGAAGCTATTCATGAATAGAGTCACATTAGCCTTGGAAATTATTGAAATCGTCAATTCAGATGTGAAAGTTGACATTGCACTTTGCAAGAAAAGAGGAGTAGTAGGCTCAAAAGAAGTAATTTACTATGCACAAGACGATATGAGTGCGTTCTATACGGTTAATTTATTTATGCAAATGAACATTTATGATATAATTATTATTATTAATGATCATATAATTTTTATCACTTGGTCATATAATTTTAACTTTTTTAATTTTATGCATATCTGCATATTTGTGATAATTCTTTTTTGTGTATTTATTAGTTTGTAAGCTTTTTTATTTCGTTTTCAATTAGATAAATTTTTAAAATTATGCATTTTGATTGGTTAATCACGCGTTATTTGAAAATATTCGGTTCCAAAAATCAGTGCGTGTGCTCGAAATAACGCGCAGATAAGCGCTTGTAGGTAAAATTTTTTACGAGATCATACTACTTTAAAAATCGATTTTTACACAAACATAAGTATCACTCTGATGAAACTTAATATTTTTTACAAAATTGTAAAGATTCGCTAGTTCAATTGAATGGACTTTTGCTTTACATTCTCTTTATGTTCCTTTAATGCTAAGAAGCGTTTTTAATATTCAAGTTTTCACTAATCATACTTCAAAATATTAATGATAGAGAGCAATAGATAAAATAAATTATAGTTATAGTTAAATTTACTTACCTTTATATTTATACTATATTTATAATGATATATCTGCAAATATTGATTCTATGTTTCTTCCTGTCGATATGATAAACTATAGCAATTTTTTCCTCACTTGTTGATGGGTATTCGACTGAAGTTAATGAATGAATTATTTCTTTAACGGTAAATGTTTTGTATGATATAATTCCAAACGTTCTATTTTAGATGAAGATCTAGAGGCTCTCGGAAAAGAATCATCTTCAAATGTATTCAATACCAAAGTTTTCAATTTTCATTAAAGGAATTATTGCTCTGAGAAAATTTTACTTTTTATTAGTTCCGCTAGAATTATTTTCTTCGCAAATTCTCTTCATCAAAAAAGCTATAAATTGATAATATAGACTTGTCGTCAGAACTATCATCCGAAGGTATCAACATTTATTTATAGGCATTTTAAAACTGATTTAAGTTTTCAAAAAGAGAAAAAATTCATCGTTACGATCACCGCATTTGCTATTTAATGCCATATTAGACTTCAGTTTTTAAATTATCAACCAATTAAATTGGGCCCAAGATTATAAGTTTAAAAGCCCGAAGTCTAGTTTTCTTTAATGTCATGCTTGTATAATTTTATATGCATTTGTATATAACGGTAATTTGTCCAGTATTGGTGTTATCCGCTATTATCCAACAATTTATGATCATGATTCGTAGGGAGTTATTGACTGAGTTTTAATTCGAATTATTGATGGGTAGGTTCAAGAACAGTGAACCCAGTGCAGGGACGATGATATATTGTGATTTACAAAATACCACAAACGTCACATAATTTTGTGATAGTCACAAAATTTGTGTAGTTCCGCCACAAAATTTCACAAAATTCGACCAAAATTTTTTTTAAATATATATGCACATAATTTCACAACAAAACACTCATGAACAGATATTTATTGCAAATTAGAAATTGATAATATTAATGAAAATGAATTGAGTGTATATTGGAATAATTTAGCAACTTGTTTGCCTATTCTTTTTCAATTATATTTGGTTTACCCTTATTAAGCTGTTCTGTTGATCCTTATATAACACCCTTTTAGAAAATGATCCAAAATTATCTAAAGAATCATTCAAACAATTATTAATGATGCATTTCAACTAGGGCTGTTAAATTTCATGTAAGTTATATGTATAAACTCAAAATAACAATTTTATAAAATTTGACCTAAATTTTATACCTACTATGATTTGGTTTTAATTGGTTATTTGTTTAGCCATTGAGGCTGGGTCAAGTTGATGTTAATGCTGCTAGAAATTGTTATATGATTTGGCCAACTTTAATACCTATTTTGTAACTTAAGGGTAGAATACTAGTAGAATATATGTAGATCAATTTTATATATACATGGCAAATCAAATCCTTTAAAAATTTTTGAGAACACAATTAATTTTTTCAAAATTTTATATTTTGTAAATTAAAATATGTTCTTTCTAAAGATATGAATTTTAATAAACAAATTATTTTAAAAAAGTATGATTGTATGCATCATAAAGTTTGCCACAGTAGCCTCAAATTTGCTGTAGTAAACAAAATTATTAATTTTGATTGGTTAGATTATATGATCATTATATAATTTTCATAAACAAAAAATCAATATCCAATCTTTAACTACATGCTTTTTAGCAAATATCTAACCAATTTTAATGATTTTACTACCATTAGGATCACAAATACCTATTTTACAACTTATATAATAAATTTTAAAATAACTTACTTAATAAGATTTTTTTTAATCTTAAAAAGAAAATTTTTGCCATCAAAATTATATGATAAATAATCTATATATACTCTACCCTTAAATATTGGCACAGGTAAGTTATAGTAAACTAGTAAATTTACTATAATTTACTATGTAAAGTATATTGTCAAATAAGTTATAATTATTCTAATTTCAACTGGGATTAAGAAATCTTATAGAATTTTTGTTATACAGTATTTTGCTTATTTTTTTAAAAAAATTTTAAAATTTTTATATTGAATTTTTTTATAGTATAAATAAAAAATATTTTATTTATTATCATAAAATTTTACAAAATTCTAATTAACCCACAAAATCGCTTCAAATTGATCCACAGCAAATTACAAAAATTATTTTATACTGTTGTTATACTTTATTTTTATTAGTATTATTATTTTATCATTATATATTTCTTACTTTGGTATAATTGGCTAATTAGATCTTCAAACAGGTGATTAGATCTCCAAATAGGTGATCAAGTTTCCAAGCAGGTGATTAAGTCTCCAAATAATTAATCAAGTCTCCATATGTGTGATTAAGTTTTTAAACAGGTGATTGACTCCAATCAAGTGATTAAATCTTTTATATAAATTAAAAATATATAAAGGTTTAGTTTCAGCTTATAAAGAAGAAAACAGTAAAAAAGTAGTTAATAGTTGTAGATATTATTTAGTATTCATCGGCAAATTTTATATATAGATATATTTCAATTACTAATCGGTAAGATATATATCGATACTAAATACCCACTGCCGATTTTTATTAATAGTGATAGTAATCAATATATATCTGATTATTAGATATATATTGATTATTATCACTATCGATAGAAATCAGCAGGGGCATTTAGTATCGATATATATCTTACCAGGTTAGTAATCAACATATATCTATATATAAAATTTGTCGATTAATCGATATATATCTGATATGATATTAATTAATAATTATTATATTCACAAGTTTTCACAATTTAATATAAAATTTATTTTTTATTTATTATTATGGGCCAGTGCGAAAATGTAGATACCTGAAAACTAAAAGTTATTTTGTCTACATATAAAAGTACTTCAGTTTTACTATTTAATTATAATTTTTTTATATCTTATAAAGAAAGATCTAAGCTACATTTTGATATAATTTTTATATCATTTTATAATAAGTTTATTTTATAATAAATTTTTTAAAAATTTTATTTTTAAAAAAAAAAAAAAAAATTTTTTTTTTAAAAAAAAATTATTTTCGCCACCAATATGCAACTTTATAAACTTGTACTATGCAACTGCATTGCCATATATATGCAAAATATACAGTTAAAATTTTAACTTAATTGGATCAGTGGTTGTTAAAATATAAATTAAACCTAATTTATTTTAACAAAGTTTTATATATAACTATATATAGTAATTTTATATATAGTAATTATTATTAAATATTTAAAAATTTATATTTTAACAACTACTAATTCAATTAAGCTAAAATTTTAACTATATATTTAGCATATATATAACAATATACTTGTACAATAAAAACTTACAAAATTGTAAATTAGTAACAAAAATATAGTTATGATATTTTTAAAAGCTATTTTTTTGCATTTTTTAATAAAAATACTAAATTTTAAAAACATTATTACACAACAATATGTATATAAAAAGATAATAAATTTTATATTAATAGATTGCTTAGAACTTGGTTTATTTAGTACAAAAAATTATAAATAGATAATTAAAAATTAAAAACTTTAATATATAGAGAAATTAATTATTTAATTTTAATTTATTCATATTTTTGCATTTTACAAATTGAAAAAATAAGTCATAAATAAAAATTTTTATAGAATTAAAATTTTTTAATAAATTTACATTAAAATAAATCCACAGACCTATGTAATAAATAAATGCATTTAAGGGTAGAGGATACGTAGATCATTTATCATATGATTTTTGTAGTACAATTTTTTTCTTTTTAAAATTAAAAAAATTTTTATTAAGCAAATAATTTTAAATTTATAATAAAAGGTTGTAGAATAGACTTTTCTGATTCTAATGGTGGTAAAATCAGTAATATTGGTTAAATATTTACTAAGAAACATGTACTTGAAAATTGGGTACAGTATCACTATTTGTTTACAAAAAATCATATGATGATCATATGATATACCCAATCAAAATTAACTATTTTGTGTAACTACGGAGAATTTGGATTGATTACAGAGAACTTTACCATATATACAAGTATATTTTTTAAAAAATATTTTATTATTAAAATTTATATTATTAGAAAGAGCATGTTTTAATCTACAAATTACAAAAATTTTA
>QKWP01000632.1:164132-174496 GCA_003550325.1 Gigaspora rosea
AATAAATAAAATAAAATAAAAGTAAAAAAATAAGTAAAAAAAAACAAACAAAAAACAAAAAAACAAAACTGAAAAAAATAACGAAAAAAACAAAAACAAAAAAAATAAACTATTATATTTGCTTATATTCACTCATATTCGCTTATATTTAATTAAATTTGTTTATGACTTCTTGCAAAGTACTAGAGATGTTAGAATTGGTGTTCTTGTAAAGTGCCGGAAAAGTCAAATCATTTTCTTGCAAAGTTCTGAAAGAAGTAAAGAATAAATAAAATAAAATAAAATTAAAAAAATAAGTAAAAAAAAGAAAACAAACAAAAAACAAAAATGTAAGCAAACTAAATAAAAAAAAACAAAGCCTCAAATCTCCATTTTGAGTTCGTGTTTTCGCAATTCAGAAATCGTTGAAGGTTTTGCAAAGATTCAGAATAAAATAAATTAATAAAAATAAAAAAAACAAAAACAAAAAACATGAAACGAAAAAATAAATAAAACGAAACCTTGCAAAAACTTGCAAAATTTGCGAAAACTTGCATTTTTGAACTTTCGAAATTGCTGAAGAAAGTAGTTGTGTGTTTTTGCAAAGTGTTGAAAGGCTGAGTTGGCTTGTGCAAAGTGCTGAAAGTCATTGGATTTCTTGCATAGTGCTAGTGGTAAAGTGTAAAAATAAAATAAAAAAAATTAAAAAATAAAAAAAAATAGAAATAAAAAAAAACCAAAATGAAACTAAAAAAAATAAAATAAAATCAAACAAAACAAAAGGAAAATGAAAAAACAATGTAAAATCAATATAAGATCTAAATTATTAACAAAAAAAATAAACAAAGATCTAATCTGATTTTGTACTACAATCATCAAAAATCATCGAAACATTTTAAAAATATTAGTCAAACACATCCTTGATATAATCCAGGTTACAGATCGTCCTAAAATATTTTGAATGTATTCGAAATATTAAAAATAAAAAAGAAAAAGAGAGAGAAAAAAAGAGGAGTAAAAGGAAGAGAGGGGTAAAAAGGGGAGTGAGGAGTAAAAGGAAGAGAGAGATAAAAGAAAGAAAGGGATAAAAGGGAGAGAATGTAAAAATCATTCAAAACGGTCTTTTTTTTTTTAAGTTTTTTGGCACAATTTGTGGTATATATATTCATAATCCTTGGTAGGTTGTGGATTAAATAGGCTTAAAAGATTTTGAACTTTTAAAAAAATTTTTTTTTTTATCTGGTGATCCGGGTTGAAATTTTTGTAATGTGGTCAAAACACTATGTAATCATTAAAGATCTGCTAATCGTCATATATCGTTTCAAATAATTAAGATTATAATTGATTTATAGATATATAACGATTTAATATAAAAAATGATATATATTAATTATAGATATATATCAATTTTTATCCAATTAATTGATATATAATGATATTTTATAATTGATATAAAACGATTAAGTGCTATATATCGATTAATATCTATATATAAAATTTGTTAAGTTATTGTAATTATCCAATAAATTGATTTATATTAATAAAAAGAACTCTTATTCTATAATATGGGGCCTTTGCAGTAGAAAGGGCGGATGTGTCAATATATATAATTTTGAGATAATTGAATTTAATTACTTTGTTTTGATTTTCGGACTGATCCGGGTTAATCCAAATTCACGATTTTGATTGGTTAAATATAGCATGTGACTAACGGGTATTCTCGTGATATGCTTGGCTTTGACCTCGCACAACTTTCTTTTTACATTACGTATCTTGATTTTTTATTATGCAAATTGACTTTCATTTATAATTGAAAAATGTTGATCACATTGAAATTTACTATAATTTAATAAAAACTCATTTTTCCATTTTGGGGTCACATCCGCCCTTTCTACTGCAAAGCCCCCATATGTGTATTAGTTTATTTATTTAAACTATTTAATCTTAACTAGAGTTGCCTGCCATAATTGGTTTTAACAAGTTGCAATATTACAACCTATATGATGTAATATTGCAACCTATATGTCATAATATTGCAATCCATATGTTATAAAGGTTGTAATTAATTACGGTAGGCAACTCTGATCTTAACTGTTAATCATTATTTGTTCACAATTGAACTAAACTGGCCCAATTTTATTATCATCATTACAAAATTACACAAAATTATTTTACAAAAAATCTCAAAATTTGTCTTAGAGAGCTTCCAGAAATTAGCTAATTTTTGTTTACTATGAGTCTACCACACCTGACACCCAATTAGCCAATCAGATTTTACAATTATTATAAGTTAAATATAATATTTAATAGCAAATAACTTTTGATCTACTAAACCAAATTTGATAATTCAACTACCCAAATGATTCTCTTAATGAGAAGATTCTTTGAGCCCAAATTGTTAAAATCCAATTACAGAGTTCTGTGATTAGAATAAATTTGTATTACTATAAAAGTTCTATAATTTATTAAATGATTATAACCCATTTATAGTAATACAAAGTTATTTCAATCTTAGGATACTGTGATTGGAATTTAACAATTTTGGGCTTGCTAGAATCTTCTCATTAAGAGGATCATTTTGGTAGTAAAATCATTGAAATTGGCCCAGTAATCAGAAGTTATTAATAATTAAAAATTAATTTTTAATTGTTTAATAACTTCTGATCTACTGGGCCAATTTCGGTGCTTTTACTACCAAAATGATCTTCTCAATGAGAGGATTCTAGAAAGTCCAAAATTGTTAAAATCCAATTACAGAATCCTAAGATCAAATAAATTTGTATTACTATAAATAGGTTATAATTATTTAATAAATTATAGAACTTTTATAGTAACACAAATCTATTCCAATCACAGGATTTTGTAATTGGATTTTATCAATTTAGGCTCACTATAATCCTCTCATTGAGAGGATCATTTTGGTAGTTAAATCATCAAATTTGGCCCAGTAGATCAAAAGTTATTAATTATTAAATATTATTCATAAATTTATAATTTTGGTTAAAAATAATTTTGCAACTTTGGCCAGAATTATGAAATATTGGCCGGAATTACACCTAATACTTCAACTAACCCATCTACTCACCCAGAAATTAGCTGATTCTGGAAGCTCCCTTATTTTGCCACAAAATTTATATTATTCTGCTACAAAAAATCATTGTTTCTGGCTTTTTAAATATGAACTTGCTAGAGTTTCTGGAATTATAATCTGATTATTGCAAAACTATACATGCAGAAAATTATAAATTATGCAAATTATATGGACTCTAGAATTAGAGTTAAAAAAAATTTTGTTTAGCTATAATACAAAACAACATTTATAACTCAAAATTTAGTTTATGAAACTATTTCAAATATAATATCTAATTTCAAGATTCTGTTCCTAATCTAAAAGTATAAAATTTTACTAGTATTAGAAATTTTTTATGCCCTAATTTTGCCTATGTCAAAAATTACAAATATGTATATATGTACATATGGGGGTGAGTCAGTAGAAAAGGGACAAATTTTTTCTAAGTAAAAGTTTTTTTGACTTTAAGCTTAAATATTTTAACAACTATTTTAATAAATTTAATAAATCTTTTTTTATTTTAATTCTATATAATTTCAAAATTAAAATAAAAAAATTTTTAGCAAATTTGATCAAATAGTTGTCAAGATATTTTAATTTACAAATTAAAAAAATTTTACTAAAAATGATTTGTCCCTTTTCTACTAACTCACCCTATATATTTACATACAAATTATCTGAAACTCAAATTGTACAATCTATAGTATGTTATTATACTTATACTTTAAAGTTCTGGTATAGTTAATAATTTTTACTACTATTAATTTTAAGGTGCAGATACTATGATAGCTTAGCCAGCATTGTTCACATGATTCTACTGGAATTAGCTAATATTAGAGTATTATATAGGCTATCTTGATAAAACATTTTATATAACTTAATTTGTATAATAACAGTTAGCTAATAAAAATTTCTTTATATACAAAATTATAAAAGTTTATATAGTTATTATACTGTATCATAATTCTGAACATTCTAGCATACATATATTTATACAATAACAATTAGAGACATTTAGCTAGAGATGCTAAAAATTATGGATCTATATTTTTCATAAATTTTAGAAAAAATCTATAATTTTGGAGATTATCTATAAAAAAACCCTAATTTTAACATTTTGATTAGTTACAGAATGTGTTATCTATTAATCTAGTTGGTTGAGTTCATATGATTCAAAATTTCAAGATTTTGAAATGGTAAAATTTTGGCAATAATTCAAGATTATGTGAATCACATAATTATGTAATTTAATTTCTTAATGCTAGCTAGTAATCTTAGTTAATCAAAATTTTTATTAATAAGATTTTATTGGCTTAGTCAACTTAGTAAAAAAAAAATTTAAATAAATTATAGTGAAATAATTTATACATCGATGTTGTCGCACCTGCTGCAGATCATAAAATCAGGTGTAATATAAAATCAAAACAATTAAAATAACCCATTTTTTCATTGGGGTGAGGTATAGATTGTGTGTATAGGTAAGAAAGGGTTTTTATAGTAAAATTTTGCAAGGAATTTTTTTTGTTAGAATCCTAAGAGTAGTTTCATATACTCAATTTTAAGTTATAGACGATTTTTGACAAAACAAACATTTGTTTTGAATTTTTTGATCATATAACATTATACCTGATCTTGAAATTTGATTGGGAGAGCGACATATAAGGCTCATTGCATGGGGCAATGAATAAATTTACTCAATTATAGTTTAAATAAATTTTCTTTTATATTTATTATTTGAAACTAGCATTTAGATTTAATCAAATCTAAATTGACTATTTAAAGTTAGCTTTGGATGCATTCTTAGTTCTGTTATTTGAGTTCTTTGACCAATCCAAAAAATAATTTCTGATTCAAATATTTAATTAAATTCAGATGGATCAACACTATTTGTAATACTATATCAGCAAATTTATAGTAGCACAATCTTTTAAAAGATCTTGTGAACCTGCAAAATCTTTTGAAAAATTTCGCATATGCAATATGTTTCAAAACATTTTGCAATGTATTTTGAAATATTTCAGGTTTCAAAATATTTCGAAAATGTTTTTGAAAGTGAATTCGAAATATTTTTGAGCGAACTGGCTAGATCAGTAGATATGTAATCTGGGTCATACCAAGGATATATTGGACTATATTTTCGAAATATTTTATATATATCAAAATTAATCTACAAATCTGTATTACAAGATCAGATTTAGATCTTTTGTTTATAAATTAGATTTTCTATTCACATTGTTTTTATTTGGTTTGTTTTTTTATTTTTGTTTTTTTTTTGTTTTCACTTTTTTTTGCTTTCGTTTTGTTTTTCTTTTTTTTTTATTTATTTATTTTTTTTAATTTTTTCATATTTTACAAGAATACCAGCTCTTTGCAAGAAAACCAACAACTTTTTGGACTTTGCGCATGCCAACTCAGACTTTCGAAACTTTTAAGAACACACAACTGATTTCCCTAGCAATTTTTAAATTTCCAAAAATGCTTCTTTAGAGAAATGAGCACAAGTTTTTGCAAGTTTTCACAACTTTTTACAAGTTTTTGCAAGTTCTTGCAAGGTTTTGCTTCATTCATTTTTCATTTTATGTTTTTTGTTTTTGTTTTTTTTGTTTTATTTTTAAAATTTTTTTTATTAATTTATTTTATTTCGACACTTTGTGAGAACAGAACCCTTACTTCCTGGCCCTTTGCAAAAAAACCAACCCAGACTTTTTTGATACTTTGTTTTGCAAGAACATTAACTCAGTTTTCGCAATTTTTAAATTTGCAAGAACGCGAACTCTTACTTTAAAAAAATGAAAATTTACGGTTTCATTTATTTTTTTTATTAGTTTGCTACAATTTTTGTTTTTCATTTGGTTTTTTCCTTATTTTTTTAATTTTAATTTTATTTTATTTATTTCTAACTTTTTGACACTTTGTGACTTTTCTAGCACTTTACAAAATTTCTCTAGCAATTTGCAAGAACACCAACACTTCTGAGAAATGGGTTTTTAATTTTTTTACCTCTTTACTATTTTTAGAAAGTATTTAGAAAAAGAGAGCGAAATGAAGAAATAGCCAAAACAAAAAAATAGCCAAAACAAAGATAATAGAAAACAAAGAAGCGAAGATAATAGCTAACTATGGGGTGAGTGAAAATAAGTGTATAGGGCAAGTTTTTTGTATATAGTAATAGAATTAGATGTGACAAAGTGTGAAAATAGTTAAAATAATATGTAATAATGTAAAAATAATACTGTAAAGAATATATAATAATTAAAATATAATTTATAATAAAATATATAATATTGATTAAAAATATTTAAAATATAATATAAATAATATATAAAATAATAAATAAAAAAATAATAATAAATAAAAAATAAAATTTGATAATACAAAAATTTTAAAAATTTTTAAAAATATGCGAAATATTGTGAAATATTGTGAAAAACTGCAGATTTATATGATAATATACAAAATATTACCTCCTGCGACCCTGAAATGAGATAATTAGATAGAGTTTTGCATTGTTTTATTTGGCCTATTTCACAATATTTCGCAATATATTTTGCATTATTTTACAATATTTTACAATATATTTTGAAATATTTCGAAAGAAATGTATACCGAAATCTTTTAAAAGATTGTGATTTTTTTGAAAGATTTTGCATTGATCACAATTCTTTTGAAAGATTTTAGTATGCAATTTCTTTCAAAAGATTTTGTATATTTATTTTGCTGATATAAAAAGTTGTTAGAAATAAACGTTTACATTATATACTTTGTTATTGCTTATTTATTTTTATATTTTACTAGTAAAATTTTTAATTTTTAAAAAATAAAATTTTTTGTCTACAAAATCGTGTGATTTGACTAGTTGGAATCAGGGTGTGACATGTTGCAAGTGCAACAAATTTCTATTCCCATTATTAAAAATTATAAAAGACAAATTGTCTACTAAAAAATTTCAATCTTAGAATATATACACTGGGTAAACCAATTATCTAGACTAGTGTTGTTATGTCTACTATGTCCAAGACTTTTTTTATCTATTCATGTTCTAACATCTATAGTGTTCACAACTATCCAAAGAATATTTTGACTTTAAAATTTAATAAATTAGTTTAAGAAAGATATAATTATATATTTTTTTATAGTTTTGAATATTTTTTTTAAAAAAAATAGTGTTACCTTAATAAAATTTTAAGTAATTTAGATTTAATTTTTTTGTTTACAGTTGTTTATAATTGTTGACAAATTGTCCAAAGCTGTTCTGTGACAACAATGATCTTGATTACTAAATTATGTATATACTCTGATTTTTGAAATATATAAGCAGAACTTTTTTTAAAAAAACTTTAAAGCTAAATAACTACCCATGTTAGGACCCTAAAATATACATAGATAGGTCAGATTAAATATAAAATTACCAAAAATAGAAAGATCTATAGAAAAAACCTCAAAAATAAGCAAAATTACTATAAATAGAAAAAATTTGCATAAAAACACCAAAAATAAGTGATCTAATACCTGATCTATTTATGTATATTTTGGGGTTTTCCTATGTTTAACCAATTTCTTTACTATATAAGTGTATCATCTTATTTAATAGCACATTTTTCATGATTCTATAATTGGATTTTCATAGTTTTGGGCTTGTTGGAATTATTTCAAAGAGACAAACATTTTGGTAGTAAAATTATTTAAAATGAACTAGTAAATCAAAAGTTATTTAGCTTTAAAGTTTTTTAAAAAAAGCTCATAAATTCCAAAAATTAGAGTATATGGCATTTTTGATTTGATCTACCAGTATATTTTCTTTTAAAAGAAATATTAGAGGCACCAAAATGTCCAATTAAATTTTTACATATATATTAAATTTATATAAATAAATATAATAATCTTTTTTAAAATTTAAAATTTTTATATCTTCTAGCAAAGGTTTTTTAATGACTATATAGATTAGAAAATTTATTTTTATTTTACAAATCTTATAATAAATTGTAAAAAAATGCAAATTGTAAAGATATTATACAAAATTTTATTTACTTTTGTATAGTGTTTTGATCCACAATCTATTAATCTAAATAGATCTAATAATTCAAATTGAATACATATATTCTTATCCATTAATTTTAATCTAATAGATTTATAATATCCATTGAATTAAAAAAATCTTTTTGCAATAACTAAAGCTTATATGTAAATTATTATTATAAGAAATAAATTAGTCTATTTGTAATAAATACATCATGATCTTAATATAGTAATTAATGTATTTTTAAAAATTTTTATCACTAAGTTCTTTTACTAGTGCTAAATATTATTATATTTTTTTTTTAATTATTATTAATTATTTTAATTTGAAACTCACTAGCAGAATTCAAATTAGTCCAAATTCAAATTATTAACTAAATTCATTAAAAAAAATCTAAATTTGATTTGAATAACCTTTAAAAAATAGGATTGAAACACTCCCTTTACCAAAAACTTTTAAACCCAATTTTTTACAAAAATATATATATCTAGTTTAGTGTTCTGAACCGTGACCGTGTTATAGTAAACCAGATCATCTATATCATAACAGGTAACCTAGATCACTGATTTGAAACTCAGGTCAAATCAGTTGGTATGTTAATTCATGTTGAATAATTTAGTAATTTGTTCTGTATATTAAATTATGTCGCTTCATTTAATAGCAAAGCCTACTTTATTGCTATTTGACTTGAAACTTTATTTTGAAGATTGACTGAGAGTATATAGCTTATTAATATTTGTTTTAACAAAAACAAATATCTTTACAGAGCAATTATTTTGTTGTTTTATTTTATTAATATTAGATATGGATATTTTGCAAATTTACAAAGTTTAAGTACATAATTTTATTTAGTTTTGCTTTATCTTTACAATTTACAGATAAATTACTGATTTTTAACTTTTAAACCAGCAACTTGTCAAATTTCTAGTATTTATTTAGAGATTTATATTATTTTAAATAAAAGAATAAACTGTAAATAAGTGATAATTATTTATTAATTCAAAATAATACTAAATCAATAAATAACATATAACATATATAAAACCCATTATCATTCAGGTCACCTGATTCCAATTTACACAGATAACCTGGATGAAGAAATTGTATCCAGTTTGGACATCTAATCTAGTTCAAAATTTTAAAGTTATGCCCTTATATCAAACTGCAAAGAATTTCGAGATTCCAAACATAATTTAAGTACAAATATTGTCAAAACTCAAAGGTATCTTCTATGTTATTTTGTTTTGCTTATTAATTTATTTAACATGTTTGATTAATAATTTTTTTTAAATAGCAATGAAAAATTAAAATTATTTAAACTTCAAATGTTGTAAATATTTAAATTTTAATGAAATATATATAATGTGACAAAAATTGCTAAAGCTACTTTAGTACAAACTTAATTAAATGTAAATAAAATTTATACACTGTTGCTGGATACATATAGTAGATTCATCTAAAACATATTTTATATATAGGTGCCAATTTTTTAGCTGCAGTATAACCTAATTAACCAATAAAAATACAGAAAAACTTAATACAATTTTAAATTTTATCAATAAAATTTAAAAATTTGTTAATAAATTCAAATTTTGTTATGTTTTTTTTATATATAAGTGCCAAAATTTTGAATCATATATAAATTTAAATTAATATAACTTTCTAAAAACAAAAGATATTTAAAATTTTTTTGATAATTTAATAGCTTTTTGTTTAAACTATTAAACTATCAAAAAATTTTTTAAATATCTTATGTTTTTAAAAAATTATATCAATTTAAAAATTTTTAACTAAAGGTGATGGATTTTCATGAAATCCACTATATATCAGATATAGTCGGTCATCTGTGGTTTAACCTGTCACAGATTTCAGACGTGCGGTTAGGTAATATTATTAATCATGTAATACAATTACATAGAATTTTACTTTCATACACTCGGAACTTTATACGTATCAGGGTTCGGGTCCCATAGCTTAGTTGTTAAGTTCACGTTCCCCCACAGACAAGGTCAACGGTTCGAGTTCGGCTGGAGGTAAATACTCTGTAACCAAAAATTGGAGCCTATAATCGGATGCGAAGCCCTGTGGCGAAGTCCATGTGAAGGTACATGCTTGAATCAAGGAATTCCCGGAAGGAAACCGATACGGCAGAGAGCGGGCACTATTATAGTGAGAAATGTGGAGAATGCCGTCGACGTTTGTGGAAAAGGATTGGCCTTGCCAATTATGGAATCACCTCTGGCACAAAAATCCAAAACCGGTATAGATGTGGGATCTACGTCCGTTATGGTAGAGATT
>QKWP01000632.1:174734-193531 GCA_003550325.1 Gigaspora rosea
AAAAAAAAAAAAAAAAAAACTTTATACGTATCACAGATTTCAGACATGCTATTATCGTATGGTCTGACGTAACAATCTGTGCATCATCTATTTAAACATTTACGTATCACCTTTATTGTGATTTTTTGTTCGTGAGACTTCTCTCTTATTAATTTCAACTTACTTTCTTTTTTCTTTATAAATATCTAGCTGCAACTTATGGATGATCCTGAAACCCAACGTTTAATAAACCTTCGTTCGTTTCAAAAATGAAAAAAAACATTTTGAAACGGTTACGTTATGTAGATTTAATTTCGTGAAGAAAACAAGAAGTATAGTTTTGGAGATTACAGCTCCATTCAAAAGTTCTACGAGAAATTTTGATGTACGGTTTTTTTTTTTATTAACTTCAAAAATATTGTAATACAGCAACCCTTTTTACCAACCTTTCTATTCCAATGTCACAAGCAAAGAATAACAAAACGAACCAAATTCAAGCAGATAATAATGTATAATATTTTTGTCAGATTTTCAAAAATGTTAAGAAGTCGCTTTGCATTAATTTGAAGTTTTTTTTTTTATTAAAAAACTGTTGTTATTAATCGCCCAATTTAATATTAATTCTTCGCCAACGATTGAGAATTTAAAAATCGCCCGATCTAATACTAGTCCTTTACCCAACGATTGAGAATTTCAAAAATCTCCTGAACTAATATTAGTTCTTCGTCCAGCGATTAAGAATTTAAAGAATCATCCAATCTAATAATAGTTTTTTTGCCCAAAGATTGAGGTATTTTAAAAATCACCCGTTCTAATATTAGTTCTTCGTCCAACGATTAAGAATTTAAAGAATCGCCCGATCTAATATTAGTTCTTCGCCCAACGATCGCGAATTTTAAGAATCGCACTATGATTGAGAATTTTAAAAATTGTTCGATCTAATATTAGTTCTTCGTCCAATAATAGAGAATTTAAAGAATATTTGATCTAATATTAGTTCTTCGCTAACGATTGAGAAATTTAAAAATCCCCACGATCGTGAATTTTAAAATCACTAGACCCAATATTAATTCTTCGCCCAACAGTCGAAAATTTTAAAAATCACCTTAATCGATAATTTTAAAAATCGGCATATATATAAATATCATGTGATTTTCATATGTACCCGTGCGAATAAGCTTTCGAAAAAAGCACAGGGTTGTTACATAAGACCCATATACGATAACTATATGAAAAAATAGAATTTACAAATTAGGGCCCAAAATTGACAAATAAGGGTCCAAAAAAAAAATACTTACAGATAGTGGGCCGACATTTGAAAATTATTACAAATAAGACCCAAAATAATTCTGCGCTTAAAGACCAGCGATTTAAGTCCCATGACTTAATAACTTGAATAGTTTATGGTTAATTAATTATTAAGCATAGAAAAAAAAAATAATGATATATTTGAATATAAAATTCGAATACATAATGAAAATGTATTTTTTGTTTATTCGATTCTCCAATCCATTCATTATCTTCACTATAGAATTGTTTCTTGATTCAACACAATTTCTTGCCATATTTTTTAAACATCCACTTATACTATCAACATCATACTGATACAAGTAGTTCTTGATAACGAAACTTTGCCACTAAAAAAAAAAAAAAATCAGACAAGAAGGGTAGTCACAAAAACTCATACGCATAGCATAGAAGAAACCATGCATGATTCACGTATATGCAGTCGAGGACACAAAAATAGAATGCATATTTTATTTCTAACGTTTTAATGCTAAATAGAAAATCTATGTCTACTAATTATGAATTAGACTTGCATAATAAAAATTTGAATATATTGCATGCCAATTTGATATAGAAATTATTCTTTAAATTCAGTATAACGATAACTCTAAAATATCTATTTAACCACAAGAGGATCTAACAGTAGATTTGGGCCTTAATTTTCAAATATTGAGCCTCTATTTGTCATAATTATTTTTAATTTTGGGCCCTTACCGGTATTTGAAATTCCGCAAAAAAAAAAAAATAATAATAATTTCATGATCATATGAGTTTGCCGGATAACGATATAAAAAATCATAATAAATGAAGGAAATTGATATCGTACGTATGTACTTCCCAATTGATATCAGATATTAATACATCCTGTAAATTAAAATTTTTTAAATTTTGAGCGAAAATACTTAACAGAAACTTAAATTCCTTAATGCGCAGTAATTGCGTAGTAACTATATAGTAATTATATTGCTATTAAATTTAATAGTAATCAGTAATTATATAGTTACTATGCAGTTACTGCGCGTTAAGGAATCTCAAGCTTCTGTAAAGTACCTCGATAACCACCAGGCAAATTCGATGAACCCTTTTTTATTTGAATTCTACGAATCTTAGAATTCAAATAAAAAAAGGTTCATCGAATTGGGCCCTATGGTTATCAAGATAACTTAGCTCAGAAGTTTGAAAAAAAAAAAATTTCAGCGAAGCTTCTATTTCGATAGACGTTTTAAGACTTTGAGCGAAGATATACGGTTATTATCGAGAAATTCTCACTCAAAGCTTGAGAAAAATTTCGGAGCAGCTTCTATTTTGATGATTTTGGTTTTTTTTTTTTTATAGCATGAGCGAATACAAGTCACTCTCGTTATAGTGAAGTCCTCGGGCTGTAAAATTTCTTCACTATATTGAGAGATTCACTATATCGAGAGCCTTTTATTATAGTAATAATAATTCTGTTCTAAAAAAATTCTTCACTATAGCCAATCTTCACTATATCGAGAGTTCACTATAACGAGAGTGACTTGTATATCTAGGCCAAATTCG
Organism: Gigaspora rosea; assembly: GCA_003550325.1. NCBI lineage: Eukaryota > Fungi > Glomeromycota > Glomeromycetes > Diversisporales > Gigasporaceae > Gigaspora > Gigaspora rosea. The sequence continues at coordinate 177,540 of QKWP01000632.1, forward strand.
ATAAACTTTTTTTTTATCTGAATTTTAAAGTTCCATAAAGTTCAAACAAAAAAGTTTATCGAGATACCTTAACTCAAAGTTAAAAAAATTTCTTTACAGGAGGTATGAATATCTACTTAACAGAAACTTAAATTCCTTAAAGCGCAGTAACTGTGTAGTGTAGTAACTATATAGTAATTATATAGTTGATATTAAATTTAATAGTAACTATATAGTTACTATGCAGTTACTGCGCATTAAGGAATCTCAAGTTTCTGTAAAGTAATTTGGGAATACAAATATAATTCCTAAATAAATTATAAAGCATTCATAAACCAAAACAAGATATTTTGTATATTTAGAATGCATATATATTTATATATCGCACATTTTAAAATGATTGACTATATTTTGAATTCGTCATTTGTATCTATTAAAAATTTGCGTAAATTTTTCTAAAACTTTATGTATTTACTAAATGCTTATTAAACAGTTTTTTTTTTTTTTTTTTTTGTATAGTAAAAAAAATTATTTTTTAATGTGATACAGAAGAAACAAATTTTATTTTAAATACGCATCGGTTTATCCGCCGCTGTAAATCTTCTTCGAATATGGTTACGTATAGGCGTAGTACAAACTCAAAAATAGAAACAACTTTATTTATTAAGTAAAATTTAAACTTTTTTTGTTATATCGATATAGTTTGAAGTCGTTTCTAGCTGGAGTTGTCACTCCAAGTCGAAAGTTGTAAAATATAAATCAAAACAGATTAATAATTGTTTGGTAATTACAGAAATAAAGTTCTTCTGCATATATTCCTATATTCACCCTTACCTCTGCCCAGAAAAATCCACAAAAAGAAACTGTAATATTTATAGATAACAAGCAGTCGGGATTTTTAAATGATCTAGATTTTGGGCGTAAACTAATTTCCACAATGATCGTACAACGCGATCTAGCGTATTGCAACTTCAAAGTACACGCTATTAAGACATTTCTAGCAGAATGTAAAACACCAGAGGATCAATATTACGTAAAGATTTTTTATACCTAACTTCGTAAGGCAAAGAACGTTCTTCTAATAAAATTTTCGATCATCAATGAATTATGTATTTAAATTGGTGTTACGCACAAGCCAATGCGAAATATGGATGTAGATTTATGATATCAATTAGTTAGTATAAAAAATTACATAAAACCGGTTTATAAAATAAAGTGCAATTTAGCCGCAAATAAGTCTGCGCCTATAGTTCGTACCCAAGTATTTACTTGAAAATGCACCATTCACGCGAGTACTTTAATCCATGCCTTCTGTATTTGGTATATTGCTATTAATATTAGAAGTACGGGTTAGCCTTTTGTTACTCTAAATTTAGAAATAACAATATTTGGTGACAAATGATCTTTTATGAATTCATTTATTACATGATACAATTTTTATTCGTGAAGCATAGAATAATGCAACTTTATTTTTGTTAATAATAAAAAAAATTCTAAAATTTTTATTTAGTATGATTACGTGATTAAAAATATATTCAAATTATAAAATATATTGTCGCGATAATTCTTTTATGTTACACGATAACGCTGAATTCATATAATTCATTACATTACCTTATTAAGAAATCTAATTGTAGCACAAATTTGAGATAATGATCTAGCAATTAAGTTAGCGAAATCATTCTAAAAAGGAAGGCCTTCAAGTGCAATTAGGGAGTTGCGTCGGAATTAATGTCAAAAACAGTAACCAATGAAAGCTTCGACGCCCGGAGTAGTTGTCCACTATGTAATCTTTTTATCGTCAAATTGGTGACGTTCATCAACTTGTATCACGCCTTAGTTATTATACTAACACATTTAATTTTCCGATAGTTTGCTATACGCTTTAAGCTATAATTCATTTCAAACTCTATTAAGAACTGTAGTTCAAATATCTTAGTACAACCTATAAATCGCGGATTATAGTCCGTTGAAAAAAAAAACACTTGTTCGTCCAAATTATTCAATTATTTTAATAATAAAGTTTAAATTGGTCCATTAAAAATAGAATAACTGAGTCTTGTTATAATCTTTTGGAATTGTTAAAATAATCTTTAGATCGGTAGTTTATCTTAAACGCGATTATCAGTTATCTTCTTCTTCATACGTTCATATGCTTATACGCTGCCAAAAAAAACCATAATGAATAGATTAATATATTTAGAAATTACCATGGCAAATTAGGTAATATATCTAGAAAAGCCAATAAATTAAGTCTTCTTTATAAAACTTATTGGAACAAATCATTAATGCAAATTTAATTAGGAGTTGTACTTTTCTACGTTACACATAATATTGAAACTAAGAAAAAAAAACCAATAAATACAATCTCTATTTCTTTGTTGAAAGTTTGCCGCGAACTGGTCTTAATAGCTAACTTCGTATATATTAATTTACATTCCATCTAAAAAAAGTGATTATGGCATCTGATATTCCTATCGCGGATCTTGCAAATAATCTGTATCATAAATTAGACAGGAATAAGATTTTTCCCCCTTACCATAACAAACCGGAAGACCTCCTTCCTATACTTAACGCATCCAGAAAATGTCGTCCAAGAAGATCTCCAAATAGTTTTCTTCTCTGTCGTAAGAACGTTCACGAAGAGGCTAAGAGGAATGGAACGTTCAATATGCGAATTATTAGTAAGGTCACGGGAATGCTCTGGCGCGACGCATCTCCGAGGGAAAAACAATTTTATGAAGATTTGGTACATAAATATTACACGTGAAATTATTGAACTTTGTAATATCATAAATTATCTAAATTTTAAAACCCTACTCTTCTTATTTATAGGCTAAACGCTGCAATAATCTTTATATTGAACATTATCATTCCATAAACTCCCCTCATAGAAGACCATTGGCACCTTATCAAGATCCTGCTCCTTCTCCTCCACCTCCTCTTATGCAAGTGCCTCAACTCAATCCTCCCACAGAGTTCGTAACAATGCAATTCGATTATCCTCCGCTCTCACAAAGCTTTATTTATTATAATAATGATCCTGATTTCCAAGATTTTAATAATCTGATGTATTATTTGGATAATGTTGAGCATTTTCAATTGTTCAACGATAACGTTCTTTGATTTCAGAGTTTTTTAAACACAAATTGATTAGATTATGCATTGTCTCTTCTGTATGTCTTATTTAATATTTCTATGATTATTCAAATTGAAAAAAAAACAATTAAAAAATAAGGGAAAGAAAATGTTTTAAGAATTTTATTCACCAAAAATATAGTATCTATGTTTATAAATATGCTAATCAATTTTATTTTTTTTATTATGGTTTTAGAATTAAATAGTTTATTCTAATAATTATGTAGTTATGTCATTAAGGGTCATTTTTTTTATGATTAAATTAATAAATATAAGCTCAAAGTTTAATAAGTTTAAAAAATAATAGATTATGGCAAATTTATATTTACAGATTATACAGTATAACGAATTGTATTTATAAGATATTAATCATATCATGAAGTTTGTTCTATCAGTGTAAATAATTGCAATAATGTACAGTACCACGGTGAAGCAAATAATTTACGCTAACAGAATAAATTTTATAATTTTTGACAAAGGTATCTAATATTTGTTTGATGAAATTAAAACTTTATTGAATGCAAGTTGTTACTATTATTTTGGAGTACGATTCATAAGTTCATATTTTGTTCTAATAGTAATGATTAGGGTATTCAGATTTGTTAACACCTTGCTGAGAGAAATCTTTAAGGACGATGATGGTGTGAACATACATTGCCGCGAACGATTACCTTCGACTTTACTTTGAACAAACTTCAGAGTTCGACGTGATTTCAAAGTATAATAATTGGATATTTAGAATTGCATTCCACTTTTGGAGATATTTTATTTTATTTCATTTTCATTTTATTGATTTTGTATATTTAATCGTGTTATATATATATATTAATATCGTGAAACACTAACGCGAAATATTGAGAACACTATGCGAACTCAAGTAGCGAAATTATATGAAGGAAACTGAGCCGTAGTGATTTTTGAATCTCCACGTTACAAGATACAATCTGATCTCATGGGTATAGCTGCTTCACATATATTGTCTCTAGTGTTATTAGTCTAAAAGTTTCATTTAAATTTCTGTAAGTTACAACTGATCTTGATATCTGATCGAGACTACATAACGATATTTTAGGTTAATAGCATTGGTGTAACATTATATTTTGTCAAGTGGAATATTCGAAAATAGATTTCTTTGTTTCTCTTGGAAGAGCTCATAGAATCCAAGAAAAAGGTTAGCATCTACACGTGGTGAAGTTTTCGATCAGATGTTTGCAAATTTTGAACGCTAAATGAAAGAGTTTTTTTTTGCCGATAAACACTTTTAACTAGGAAATTTGGTTTGGAACTGAACAAAAATAGTAGAGAATAGCCATATTCGGTTGCTTTTCTCCGACCTTTTGATATCGATTTATCCATACCTGATACGTACGTACGTACAATACCTACTATATTTTAAAACCGTACAATACGTTAGAACTTTCGAAAAAGAAATTTGAATTTTACAATATAGCAAATATATAGTACAGTACACGTTTATCGTAAAGATTTCTTTACCTAAGGCTTTTCAATAAACTAAAACAATTCTTTTGACCTCCTTATCTAGGGCTGAAAATTCATGGTAATTGTTGATTTTTAAACTTAAGCAATTCTTTTGACCTTCACGTAATTGTTGATTTTTAGACTTAAGTAAATACACTGTAATTTACATATAAATATGTAAGTTAAAAAAGTATAATTATTATATATGAGTTGTGATTAAGATATTTCTTTTATCTTAATAGTGAAATCAGATCATAATGAAACTTGAACCTATTTATGTCCCGATTTTTTGTTAGGTTTTATTGGATAGTTAAATTAAGGTTTAGGGTTAGAATTATTAGTAAAAGATATAGGTGGATTGATTTTATAGGGCTTATATTTTCAAATTGAGACTTCCAAATTTCACAATGATCTGATTTTATTGCGTTTGCAAAATTTTAATGACTCGCTTTTTGCACATTCTAATTCAGTATATAATTTTAATATTAAAAAAATGGAATAACTCGTAAATATTATACAGGATGTTGCCATAATTTTAGAAGCCAAATCATTTACAATTTTCCTAGCTGGTCGAAATTTGCAGATCGTTAATAAAAAAAGAAAAGAAATCGACCGTGATTTCTGTTTTTTTTAAAACTACTCAATGTTTTTTTTTTTTGTCTATAAAATTTTGCAAACCATTATAACTAATACCAAACTAGTCGATATTTTAAGACAAGAATATATTCAGTTACAATATAAATATAAGATCTAATTGTTTCATATCTATCTACCGATTATTTAAAAAAAACTGGAGGTAATATTCGTGCGTATCTTCGAAATTTATCCGAACCTTACAAAACCTTATTTTAGATTTCCAGGAAAGTTTGGGCTCTTCCTACATATGGACTGCCGTCATTAGAAATCACGCAGATTGACATTTTAAAAAAAATTAATACCTCAAATTTCATGAATCATATCTCGATGCATTTTGAAGCTAGTTAGATGATTTAATATTCAAAAGTTTTTTAAATGTCATTCTGCTTGATTTCTATTGACGGTAGCCCATATGGCCAGTGTTTAATAATTTTTGTATGTAGCACCGATGATCTCTATAACGACCTCTGCAGTATTCGCATAACATATTTGAATATAATGTTTATTCCTTACCATTAAAGTTGATTTTCGGACGTTCTAAAAATTTTGAGCATACTTTATGATGTCCTAAATTTCTAAAATATATTTCAAAAATAAATACAATATTAACCAAAATTCAAATTTTATTTTTTATTATTTATTTATTTATTTATTTTAGATTTTCGGAGTGATAAAGTAACAATTTTTGGAGCAGTTACCCAAAAATCCTAAAGTCCTAAAATACCCTATTTGCCAACCTTACTTACCATATTGCCCGTCATTTAGTGGCGGGTTCTAATACTAATATATTATCATACAGTATAACTGCAAAATAACGCACAGGGGCGTGATTTTGAATTTCGGCCCGAATTAAGCTTAATTTAAGCCGAAATTCGAAATGACACCTCTGCGCGTTATTTTCATGATTATATGGTAAAAAAAAAAAACAAAAAAAAACAGATGTTACACGCATACCCGTATTTTCGCGTAATAACGCTCATGAGCGTTATTTCGATCCAAAATAAGGTGTATGGTTTCGAAATGGCGCCCATGCGCGTCCCGAAATAACGCTCATGTTTTGGATCAATGAAATTAGCTGATTACATAACAGATAAATGTCTTCATATGTCAGACGACCAGACCAGTCTTTAGCTCAAAATAAAGCGCATGCTCGTACTCGAAATAACGCGTATGTACTCGAAATAACGCGTATGTACTCAAAATAACGCGCAGGTAAGCGTTATTACGCGAAAATACGGTATATGCGTTTAGGATATGTAATTTTGCGTATATCTTCCCTTGTCACTTCACTGACAGGCCATTTACAAGTCACTCTCGTTATAGTGAAGTGATCCATAAAAATTTTTAAAAAATTCATTATATTGAGAGTTTTATTAGTAAATTCACTATATCGAGAGAATTTTATATAAACTGGCTTTGAGCTTAACTTCACTATATCGAGATTTTAATTAGTCTTCACTATATCGAGAGTTCACTATAACGAGAGTGACTTGTACCTGGCATCAAATATGATTAGGGTATATATTATTGGTAAATTAAATGGTTTGTCAGGGAAATGACCATCGGAAAAACTAGACGTAACCATAATTTTATTATGCGAATCTATTGATCAAAAATGTGATCCGAATTTCGAAAAATTCATTTTTGATTTCCAGGACAGCTTGGGTCGAATATTCATATATGGTATACTGTACTGAAGATAATTTAGTTCATTAAACCTGATACGGAATTTTGAAATGATACGATGCAGTACGAATGTGCGTAATAAATAATACTGTTTTGTACTGTATAAATTTCAAAATAATATGATACAATACATCGCTTATACTGTACGTAGTAATGCAATAAATGTTTAGAGTATTTTGTACTGGATTGTATGTATAAATGTAAAATAAAGATACCAATACAGTACATACGTACATGTTACAATGGGGTGTGCGATAAACTATGTTTGAAAACCTATATGCGGTACCATAAAAAAATTAATTATTGAAGATTTTTTTTTGAATCAGGATAGTGATCAAGGTAGTGACTGGATTATTTGTCACTTTTTATATATAATTTAATAGTAAAGAGTGACTTGTATGTTTTTAGATGTCTAGAGCGAATAGCTTTATTTTTCTTAATAATTTTAGAATAAATCGATTCTTAAACTCCTTTATAACAAAGTTACGTTGAAACTTTTTTAACATTAATATATAAACTTCAAGTTGACACTTTACAAAAATTCTGTTTCATGTTGTAAACTATAATAAGAGACGTATTTTCATTATGGGCAAAAAGTTTAATACTAGAATACAAAATTTTAAGGTAACTTTGCTATAAAGGTGTTTAAGAATCGATTTATGTAAAATAATTGAAAAAAGTAAAGTTTCGTTCTAGACATCTAAAAACATACAAGTCATTCTTTATTATTAAATTATATATAAAAAGTGATAAATAACCCCAGTCACTACCTTGATCACTATCCTGATCATTAAATTCAAAAAAAAAATCTTCAATAATTAATTTTTCTATTGTACCGCACATCCCAATGTTACAATAATGTTGCATAATCATGATCACTATCACGATAATTTTCATTATTGCATTAATTTATATTTGAATTGATGAATGCAGATGTCTGGTCATGAAGGAATTAACTGTAAGATATGTTCTGAGATTCGTTTTGACAAGCGAGGACAAAAGTGTAGTCATTGAATGTTTACACTTGTTACAAACCTTAAGTTTCTTAATTAATAATTTTATTTTTCTTTGCTTGCTTTTACTCAATTATTACTTTTGGCTAAAGTTATTGACATTGGTGTCATTATTCACTCTTGCTGTTTTTTTTTGCTTTTTAGTTTTAATAAATTTCGCTTATGTTATCTTTTTATTTCAAAAAAACAAAGTTTCATTATTAGGCCATACAAATATGAAATTTTTAATAGACCTGGCCGACCGGCTCTTTTTTTTTAATTTCATATATAAAATTTTATAAAATTATAATAAAATTTTCCACCCGGTTATTAAAACATATAAAAAATTTTTTTCAGAAGTTTCCAAATTTTGACCCGGCCAGGTTATGAAAACCAATTAATTAATTTTACATGGCCTTAATGCTTTTTTAGCATGTGTTTTTTTTTTATTTTTTTATTGTTATTTTCTTTTTATTTTTATAGTGCCAACTAAATTATTATTTCTAGACATTAGTTGACATAGTATTCTTTTAATGTTTTCTTTTAAAAATATTTGCTTTGTAGTCAATGTACATGTATTTATAGAATCATGCCAAGGTGAAAATAATAATTGTTAATATTTAAATTGGTGAATACAAGTATCTAGACATGAAACAGATTTACAGAACTTAACTATAAAATATATTCTGAGATTTATTTTGATGAGCAAGCAATAATGTATTATTTGAATATTTATATTTGTTACAGAGATTGGATTTTATTTTTTAGAATACATGGAATATATTTCATTAATTCAGTTTTGTTATTTTTATTTTTATTTTTATTTTTTTTATATTATTTATGTTTTTCTTGAAGTTTATTTAAATTTTTTAATTAATAATTATATTTTTTTATACATATTTACATTTACAAAATTATTATTTCCTGGCTAAAATTGTTAATATTGGTATTATTATTTATTTTTTAGTATTTTTTATTTTTAATAAATTTAGCTTATATTACTTTTTTTATAAAAAACTTTGTTATTAATATTTTTTTTTAATTCTTTGGCAGTCTTGCCAAACTCTAATAGATTTTATTACTAAGAAAAAAAATTTTTTTAATAATTCATGTTTAACATGATAATCAACAGAATTGACCTTATCTGGCTACAAAAATTTGTGCCCAGGTGCAACCTGCCACATTGAATTACATATAAGCCAAAAAAATTTGTTATCTATAGTTACAAACTAACTATGCATCATAATCTACTCCTTCAAAAATCCTTTACGGAGCTTCTCATAAAGAAGAATAAAAAAAAGAAGAAAATTAAGAAAGGAGAACAATACAAATATACCTAATGCAAAATTTTACATTCAAGAGAAAACAAAATAAAAGAAAAAACCAAAGAAAACACAAAGAAAAAAATAGACTATGAAGGTGTTATTAAGCCTACACTAGACCAGTGATGTATATGAACAGTCATGGACATAAGTTTGGACAGTTTTGGACATTTTTAAGCAAAAAAATAAATTGAAATTACTTAAAATTTTATTAGTTTTACTAAATCACACCACTGGGTGCTCAATACCATAATGATTTTTACCAATCAAATTTTTTAAATGCAGTGTAATCAGTGTTGGGTGATATGGTGGTCAACCAAAAATTTGCTGGTCAAATTGGTCTGGTCAAATTGGTCAATTGGTCAAACTGGTCGAATTGGTCAAGTCTATTATATAACAAATAAATATTATATATATATTATATAATAAATTATATTAAATATGCTATTTGACCAATTTGACCAGTACAGGTCCTTTGACCAGACTAGTCAAATTGGTCAAATTGGTCTGGTCCAATGATCAAATTGGTCTGGTCAAGCCAACACTGAGTGTAATATAAAGATCAGGTGTAACATAAAATTTTTGTTGTTTTGCTATTTTTTTTAAAAAATACCTTCTAACTCAAAATTTTATCTATAAAACCACCTTTTTTTTTTAAAAAAAACCCCCCTTGTGAAATTTTACTATATACTATGCCTCACCCTAACCCTAACTATTAACTCTAACTTAACATTTATCAACTTTATTTTTTTTGTTTATTTTTTGATATTGATCTTTACATTACACTTTATACTAGTGTTTAACACCACTGGTTTGATATATAATTACTGAAATTTTATTATGATAACATAATTTAAAATTAAGTAAAAAAGCTTTATTATTAAATTTTACATATAATTATATATTTTTTAATAATATATACTTTATTTTAAAATGTATGGACACTATAGATACTATGGACATGGACAAGCCAAAAAAAGGTATAGACATAGTAAACATAATATCACTGCACTAGACTGTAAAAATTATATAACACTGCATAGACTATATCTACCAAAGTGTTATATATAAAATAACATATCCAAATAAGAAATTCTTTATATGATCTTCAAGATTTTATAACATGTCATTCATTGTATATTTGATAACCAAACTTACTTGTAATGGCACCGTTTTCGATCTGGGAATGCATACCCAATTTGGAAGGAGTAAATACTACTGATTTTTTGGAGAGGTAAGCTAGGATTCCTACTTTTTGGCAAAATTTTTGAAAAATCCAAAGGGGCAAAGAATGTCGATTGAAACAAAATTGAAGAAAGTATAAAAAAATAAAACTCATTTTCTTGTTGTTTCCTACTATTTTATTACAAAATATTTCATCAACGAAAGCAATATGTTTATATTTCTACCAACATTTCTCGTATATAGGTAACCTCCTGCCAGTTATCTTGTAAAGAATGCTTTTGGCTTGCATACAAATATACAAAAGAGTTCTAGTAGAAGTTGTTAACCTTTATAAAAACTGTATTTTTGTGTTTATCCTACTATACACCAAGTATAAGCAACTCTCTAACAAGAAACTTTTTGTTTTTTCTTTTTATAAGAAATTTGGACCAATAATCATTGGAAAAAGTTTTATATTGTTATTAGTATTATTACCTCTTTTTTGAATTTTTTTATAATCTATTTTATTTTTTTATATATTTTTTTTTTACAGTACTAGTATACTACTATTGCTAATATCAGATAATATAGTATTCTTTTATTTTTTTAAAAAAATATTCATTTCATAGTTAATGTGCATATATTTATAAAATTATACTAAAGTTATAACAATAAATATAGTATAAAACTTCTATACTCAACAGTTTTATAATGTGTTCAATTTTTTAAATATGGTCTAATAAAAAATATAGATATACCAATCTATTTATAATAAAAATTTTTTCTAAAATTTAATATTAATATTTAAATAATTTTATTTATTATATATGGTTTAGAAAATATTTAAATATAATTTTATTAAAAAATTTTATTTTTGTAAAATTTTTATTAATGACTTATTTTTCAATTTGTAAAATGCAAAAATATAAATATACTAAAATTAAAAAATTAATTTATCTATATATAAAATTTTTTAATTTTTAATTATCTATTTATAATTTTTTGTACTAAATAAACCAAGCTCTAAGCTATCTATTAATATAAAATTTATTATTTTTTTATATACGTATTGTTGTGTAATAATGTTTTTAAAAATTTAATATTTTTTTTAAAAAAAGCAAAAAAAATATCTTTTTAAAAATAGGAAAAAGGAAATGGCGACCCATCGCTATGGAGACCTATATAATCAGCCAATCATTTTCAGATTGGTGATCATATAAATATTTTTTTATTTTTGTTTATAGTATTTATTTATTTATTAAATATTTAATTTTTTTAGTTATTTATTGAAGCATCTCTGGAGCCATCGTTGGAGCCATCGCTAGAGCTTTCATTGGAGTTATCATTGGAGCTATTATTGGAGCTGTCATTGAAGTAGTTGCATGAAATCGCATTTAGATCAATGGTTGTTATTTTGGTGATTTAGGTAGGTGTTTTTTCCCGTTAAGTCCTTCATATTTGGTGTATTTTCATATTTTTATATAGTACTTTGTAGATGCATTCTTTGTCAGCTTTTAGTCTGTTTTTCTGATAAGTTTGTCATTTTTGGTACGGTGGTTAATTCAGTAGGTTCGTGTAGTAATTAATAGAGTTTTTGTCAGTTCTTTCTATCCCTTAGATTGTAACACAGGCAAATTTGCCTGCGTATTTTAAAATTTTTAATAAAATTTTAAATATTGATTTTAGCCATATCTTTTCTAAGTAAAAAATATTCTTTAAGTTTTGTTTTAGTAACTTTGTTATAAAATTTTTTTAAAATCATTAGAAAACTTTAATATAATAAATGTTTAAAGTTCTTGTATTGGCATTTTTACTATTAAAATTTTTCTTTAGATTTTTTCAAATTTTATATGTTCCCGTCTATAAAAAAAACCTTTACTTCTAATACAAGTCTTAATTTTTACAAGTAAATCATTAAAGTTGCAATAATGAAAGTTGTCATCCTTTATATAAACTACAATATTGTCTTAAGAACTATAGTTCTAAAACTAAAACTAAATAAGATCGCAGAAAAATTGTAATAAAATTTTTTAAAAAAATTTTTTCTTAAAATTATCTATTTTCAGCTTATATGTAACTATAATTTATTTTTTTATAATATAAAAACTAATTTTGCAAAAAAGTAATCCTTATTTTAAATATAATTGTACAAAGTTTTATTTAATTATTTTAGTATTTTAAAAAAGTAAATCAGAGCTAAAAAAGTGCAAAAATGCAGGCAAATTTGCCTGTGTTCTACTACAATCTAAGGGATAAGTTCTTCATCGTCTTCGGTGGGTATGTTCTGGTTCTTTCAAAAATTCTTATTTTTTAGTGTTCTTTTTCAGCAATTTTCTGTGGATTTTTTTGGTAAATTCGTTATTTTTCAGTAGGTTCTTTGTCGTTTTTCAGTAGTCTCTTCCAATCATTTCTTGGTAGATTCTTTTAGTAAGTTTTGTTTTTTTTGATAGAGTCATTTATCAAATTTTTATTAACTTGTCTTATTAACATGTCTGCTGATTTTTTGTTAATAGATCTTATTCTTTGTTTTCTCCTTTTTTCGCCGGTTTTGTCACTTTTCTCATCTTGTTTTTTTATAATTTTCATTTTTTAGTCTACTGTTCTTGTTCTGTTTTCTTGTCGTCCTGTCTCTTTTCTTGTCAACCTGTTTTTTTCTTGTCATTTTGTTTCTTTTCTTGTTGTTCTGTTTCTTTTCTTGTTGTCCCGTTCTGGTTTTTTGTTTTTTCTGTCCGTTTTTTTGTCGCCTATTCATTTTTTTAGTTCTAAAAAAATAAAGAAACAAATAAATAATTTATTACTTTAATAAAATTAAAAAAAAATTTAAAAAAAATAAATTAAAGGAACCAGTTTTATTTTTATATGTTAAACCTGGTTTTAATCAAACTCTATAAAAAAAAGGCTAACCACATAATCGAATTTGATTGGCTGATCACAGGGTCACCATGGTAACGAGTTGCCATAAAATAACACCCTTAAAAATAAATATATTTTTGTTACTAATTTACAACTTTGTAAGTTTATATATACAAGTATATTATTATATATATGCTAAATATATAGTTAAAATTTTAGCTTAATTGAATTAGTAGATTTTAAAATATAAATTTTTAAATATTTAATAATAATTACTATATATAAAATTACTATATAACAATATATAAAGCTTTATTAAAATAAAATAGTTTTTAACCTATATTTTAACAACTACTAATCCAATTAAGTTAAATTTTAACTGTATATTTAGCATATATATGGCAATACAGTTGCATAGTATAAGCTTATAAAGTTGCATATTGGTAGTGAAAATAATTTTTTTTTAAAAAAAATTTTTACTTTTTTTTTAAATAAGATTTTTTAAAAAATTTATTATAAAAATAAACTTATTATAAAATAATAATAATAATTATATCAAAATGTAGCTTAGGTCTTCCTTTATAATTATAAAAAATTAAAAATAAATAATTAAAATTGAAGAACTTTTATATGTAAACAAAATAACTTTTAGTTTTCATATATTTATATTTTTGCATTGAACTATAACTATAGTTTTTTTATTTAAAAGGTTTTAAAAAATCTAACTAGTAACTTTATAAATTAAATTTCACTATATATATGCCAAATATTTTTTTAAAATCCTATTAATAAAGAGCTAAATTGTTTTAAAAATTGAAATTTTATATATAAATTTAATAAATTTATAATAAAATTTTAAATTTCAAAACATATTAACTTTTTATAGTAATAGGGGTTTGAAAAGATATTTGGTATATATAAAGCTAATATAGTTTTATAAAGTTACTAATTAGATTTTTAAAACCTTTTAAATAAAAAATAATAGTTATTTAAAAAATTAAAACACTTTATAAAACTATTAAGTATAAATATTTTGCACTATATAATTAAAAGTATCTAAATAAAAATCTGTTTATAAAAATGAATTATAAAAATATATTTTAAAATTTGGTTATTTTTATTTTTTTTATTATTTACATTATTTAAAATATATATTTTAATTTTTTAATAAATAATTATATTATTCTTTATATAAATTTACTTAATTATTGTTTAGAGTTGTTAATATTTGTTTTTTAGTATTTTTTGAACAAATTCATTTTTTGATAAAAAATTAGTTGCCAATATTGTTTAAATATTAGATTTATATTTTTAATTAATAAATTTATCTTTTTTTTCAGATTCAAAGTTCTATTTTGGATATATAATTTTATTTGGTTTATATATTATAAATTACACTTTGATAAGAGTACAACTAGCCATATATACACTTTTGGTGTTTAATTTAAGTGGTCCATCTGAAGGTTCCATACTAGCTGCTATACTTGCAACTCAACTACAGAATTGTCTATTTAAACTATCTAATTTTTCGCTCCTCACCTAATTTTTTAACTGATTTACCAGACATCTGCATTATCTATATGGTCAGTCCAAACACCCAAATTTTTTCTCAAGAGCCCTTAGAACTCTTTCCATACCAAAGGTACAATCTGGCTTATCCTAAACAGAAAACTTTATAAAGTGATACCTGATGTACATTCTCATAGTAGTACTAGGACCTTGAATAATCTATGTAAGGTCATATTTGAAAAATTGCTAATGGAGTCCCATTTTTTAATAAAGGTTATATTTTTTTTCTTTTTTTTTTAAACCATAGTTCTATTACTAGGGGTGACAGATAGCGCTCTTTTATTAATTCAATTTTAAGGGCATACATTATACATTAGGGTTTCTATCCTAGCTAATCTATACCTCCCTCCTATCGTCTGTTTATTCTGGTGAATTCAGCAAGCCCACCACGCCCTGGTGCCCTGTACTTCACAGATCTTAGGTAGCTTTAAGGAAGTCAATTTTTGCTGGTGCACTATACAGGTCAGCTGTTTTTTATATACTCCGGGAACTATTTTCCATTTTCGGTCGGTGCGGTATTGTCAGGTACCCCTTACATTTTTTTCAATTGCTTTTTATAGGGATGTCTCTAATGTTTACGACATTCTTGTCAGATTTTCTTTCCTTTTCTGGATGCTGCATGACCTTCGTGGCTATGTCACACAGCTTTTATCACTATAGTACCATATCCGTAGATAGAGAAGAAGTGCAAATCCTCGACGTCGATCCTAGCCATTCGTGGTCCCAACACAGTTTTTGTCACCCAAATAGACTTGAATCGGCGGCCTTGCGAAAGCGACCCCGAAGCGCTAACTACTGTGCTATCTGACCCAGGGTCAAAAAGGTTATATTTGAAAAGTAGGTATTGGATAAAAAGGTTATATTTGAAAACAGCTAAATGACAAAAAAGGTATATTTAAAAGAATGCTAAAGAGGTAATTTTTGTAAATGTTATATTTGAAATATGCTAATGAAAAATCTGGGATATAATAAATACAAAAATTGTAAAATGCAAAAATTAGAAAAATGCAAAAATTAAATAAAAATTAATCAAAATGGCTCTTTTTTTTTAAGTTTTTTTTTATTTTGTAGTAATATTTTTATGATCTAGAACAATTACATACGGATTAGATGAGCATAGGAAATTTTTTAAAAATTTTTTAATTTTTTTTTAGTTTCTTTTCTTTTTTTTTTT
>QKWP01000632.1:208404-223598 GCA_003550325.1 Gigaspora rosea
TTAGTGCATTTTGTTAGAATTAATTAATAAAAATTTGCGAATTATAAGATTTTATAAAATTTTATTAATAAAATTCTATAAAATCTTATGATTCATAAAATTTTACTAATTTATTCTAACAAAATGCACTAAGTAAACTTGTTCAGCACCAAAAATACATATAAATATATTCGGACTCAGACCAGTCTGCAGACTTCGGACCAGACCCAGTCCAGACTCAGACTTGACTAAAAAGTCTGAATATAAAAAATAAATTTACTTAGTAATTTTAAAAATTACTATTAAAATTACACAAAAGCCGAACGATTTTGGGATCCTGTGATTGGATTTTGATAATTTTGGTCTTGTTAGAATCGTCTCACTGAGACGAACATTTTGGTAGTTGAATCATCCAAAACAGCCCAGTAGATCAAAAGTTATCCAATTTTTAATATATATATATATATTATTAAATTTTAACCAATCAAATGCTTAGAAAAATGATCAGGTGGGGGTAGGTGGGTCAGCTACTTAGTGAAACCCTAATCAGATGATTTCTGGCACTCCCCTTATCTATGTACTAAAAGTTAAAAATTTGGGTTTTCAATAAAAAAAACTTCTTTTTTTGTTAAGATAACCTGTTTTGAGCACTTAAGCAAAGTTGTTTTTACTTGTATTTAAAGTTAAAACATATTTTTTTGCTATTTACTAGGTGAAAAATAGGGTCAAAGTTAGGAAAAATTTTTTTTTAAAATTTTTTTTTTAAAAAAATAAATTTTTTTTTTAAAAATTTTTTTTAAAAAAATAACTTTTTTTTTAAAAATTTTTTTTTAGAAAAAATTTTTTTCCAAGTTCAACCCCATTTTCATTTAGTAAATAGCTGAGAAAACGCATTTTGATTATAAATATAAGTAAAATTGCATGCTAAACAACTTTGATTAAGTGCCCAAAATAGATTATCTTGACAAAAAAAAAGGTTTTATAATGAAACCCCCAAAATTTTAAATTTAATATATAGATAACCTATTTTTTTTACAAGGTACCTACTTCTATCGCCTAAATAAAGTTGTTTAGTGCATGATTTTATATTATTTTAAAATCATTAAATATTTGTTTTTGGCAAAGTTACATTTTTATTTTGTGCAAAATTGGCAAAATTTTATTCTAATTTTTAAGCTCAATTTTTTCTTCTTTCATTGTTCTATATTTTTGAAAATTTTAATTTTAAATTAATATGTAAGGGGAGAAATATCATAACTTCAAAGTTTATAGGAATTTCATATTTATATAACAAAAAACTTATCCAAATTCCAAATTAGTGTAACAAATTGGTTGACTAATATGAGATTCTATGTCTAAAAAAACTAGTAATAAGAAAGAAGTCTTATTTAGTTCCTGGATCCTAATTCCCAACACCTTTTATATTTACTAGAAACTTACAAAAAAAAAAAATCAAAAAGGAATAAAAAAGGTAAGAAAAACAAAACTAAAAACTGGTATAGTCAACTTTCTTTATTTTGAGCTGCTAGGACTACTGATTTTTACTATATAAAAATTCGAAAAAGTTTAGTTCTCAAAAAGTTATATATAGATAAGGGTGCTGATATTTATTACCTAATATTCATTTACTATAGGAGCTTACTCCCACCCCCAGGTAAGTCTATAAATAGAATTTTAGCCAATCAAATTTAACTAAGGTAAGATTTTTTTGACCCCCACCCCCTAATAAATGTCAGCGCCCTAATCTGAATTTATAATAAAATTTACAAATGTTCTAGAAGATTTTGTTTAGTTTAGAGAGAGTTTAATAGTATTCAGTTAGAGAGGTTCGGATTAGAAAGAGGCAACTATACTTATCTAAATTCTAATTTAGTTCTGAATTCTAATTTCTAATACCATTTCATGTATACTAGAAATCTACAATAAAAAAAAGAGTAAGAAGAAACAAAAAAAGGTAAGAAAAAATGAAACTAAAGACTGGTACTTATTTAAGTTTCCAGATTTCAATTCTCTAACACTACTTTATATTTACTAAAGCTACAAAAGAAGAAAAATTAATAAGAAGTAACAAAAAAAAGCAAAAAA
The DNA here is from genome assembly GCA_003550325.1 of Gigaspora rosea. NCBI lineage: Eukaryota > Fungi > Glomeromycota > Glomeromycetes > Diversisporales > Gigasporaceae > Gigaspora > Gigaspora rosea. The sequence continues at coordinate 210,469 of QKWP01000632.1, forward strand.
AATAAAATGAAAAACTAATACTTATTTAAATTCTAACTTAGTTCTTGGATTTCTTTTCTCAAAATTATTTCACATTTGCTAGAGACTTATAAAATAAATAAATAAAAAACAAAAAAAAAACAAATAAAACTAAAAACTGGTACTTATATAAGCCAATCTAGTTTCTAAATCCCAATTTCCCATGCTATTTTACATTTACCAAAGACCTACAAAAGAAGAAAAAAATTAGTCTAACTAAATTTGACCAACTTTTTTTTTTGAATTCTATCACATTTTACAATTAAAATGAAAAAAATGTGATTAAATTTAACCAAGTAGGTGCTAAGATATTATTGATCAAAGTTTAAAAACAGTTTTTGCATAGCTTATATTTAATAGATATTTAAAATTTTACAAAATTTTTGATTTAAAAATATCTTAGAACTTATCTGACCAAATTTGATCAACTTTTTCTTTAAATTTTACAGCTTTTTATAATTAAAATAAAAAAAGTTAATCGAATTTGATCAGGTAAGTGCCAAGATATCTTCAATTCATTGAATAAAAATTATAAAAATTAATAATCTATATAGGTGTAGCATTATCAAAAAAGGGTATAAAAATATCAATTCTCTAAATAAATTTCAAAATTTTTATTAAATAATATATTTTTTTTCCTTTGACAATCTTGCTCTATGTTTATTAGATATTTTGTATTATGTTTACATATTACAAAGGGAAAACTATCTAAATTTTAAGATAGGCCAATACCCGGCTTACTCAACTAGTGCCCAAGTATGATTGTCGCACTGGTGTTTGTCAAACAGAAGCTACAATGCACTTTCGTCATATGTAAGTCTTCTGAATATAACGAGGTACCCAGTTACCTTAGCGGTTTAAACGAGTAAATTCTAATATTTAGTCCACCATGTTGGTGGTATCGAACTTGAAATTTGCAAGGAAACTGCTTCACGTGCAAGCTCCTTAACTGCTTTCGCATGTTTTTCTGAGGCTTGCTTTTTATGACCCGAGTCGAGCGTAGAAGAACTTCTTCCTGCGGCCTCAAAACCGTTCTCTTGGTCAACGTTTCTCTCGGGCCTCTTACGCTTGCGTGATCTACTTATTCCTTGAGCCTTTTCCCATTCGGCGACTAGCTCACATCTTCTTTTCCATATATACCAATAGAAACACTCTTGGAGTATAAAAATTAATCCTTCAAAAACATTTGCTGTCACCCTTGGACTGGAAATTTCAGACTGCACTCTATTAAATGTTGATTTTTCGACCAAACCATGTACTAGATCTTGTAACATGTGGTTTTGTTCTTCTTTGGATTCTTTGAAAACGAGTTTTTTCAAATCATATGGGCACAGCTCTACTCTGTATGGCTTTTCCAAAACCTCCCATACTGCATTTATACCCATATCTATTGCAACTTCCCAATCTTATATGAAAAAGTTGCATTCTATCAAATGATTTATACTTTCTTTTTCATTGCTTTCGCAGAGTATGCAGTTTGGAGAGGTGTACAAATCTGGTCTTCTAATATGCAACTCCTGTAATGTTGGTAATAAGTTTGTGAAGCCCTTAACTCTTGTAGTGAGTGAGGTACTTTTCCTGATTGATGTGCAATTCTGACTACTCATTTCTTTAAATCTTGCCCAACTGAAGGTCCAAATGAGGTCATTCTTCAAGTTTCCGCGGTCATGACCTGGATTTTTCTTCGATAAGAGCCAATTTCCTTCCGCGAATTTACGCTTAAGCTCTACAATAAATTTTCTCGGAGGCGTCTCTATCTGAATTTGATTCCATGTAAGCACTGTGTTCCAACATGTTTGTCTACTAATTGGCCAAAGCCACAAATCATTCAGCAAAGTTGCTTCTTTTGCTAACTGGTCCGCAACCTCATTCCATCTAACCCCCGCATGAGCCTTGACTTTACACATGCTAATGACAAGATTCTTACTATCTATTATTTCTACAATCTTGTCCAGAATCGCTCTATTTTTGGCTTTCAAAATGTCTTTAAAACTTCTATTTGATAGTGTCCTGTTAATTGAGCTTATCGCTGCTTCACTGTCCGTTTTGATAGTTACCTTGGACTTTGATTTTGTTGTTAAGAGTGCACCTAAAATTGTAACTAACTCGGGTCTAGTTGAAGATGGCCAGTACTCTATTCTAACTTTGCCTGTTGCTACTGCACAATTCTCGTCCTCCTCAACTTGTACCCAAGCTGCTTCCATCTTGTCCTTTCCTGCTTTAACCTCCTGATACCATGAACCATCCATGTAAAAAACAAAACAAAAACCCTCCTTCTGCAAATTAACTCTTACTAAATCTATTAACATTTTTTCTAAAAAACTACCTAATTCTAAATTTCTAATTAATACTATCTCAATTGGTTCTATGAAAATCGACTCTGCAATACAGCTTTCTGTACTTGCTATTTGTAAAATGGGTCTCTTTTGTAACACTAGTGGTGTCTCTATTAACCATTTTTGGTCCCTTCTTACTACCCCTTCTAATCTTCCTAAAATCTCTTTGTTGTTAACTTTTATAATACATCCATTTTCCTTATCTTCCCCCTTGAGCGATATTTGGCACCCTGAACATCTTCTGAGTAAAGACCCCTTGCTACAGTTGTCCTCCACTAACCAGTGATCTACTACAAGCCTTGTTTTCATTATTTTACTAACTCGACCTATGAGAAGTTCCTCATCTGAGTAATTTTCCTTCTTGTAGATGATCTAGTCTTTGAATCTTCCGTCGCTTCTTAAAGGCTTTAGCTTTGTCGTTAAAGCCATGTCATTCAGCCTTTTCATCAAGAAAATATTCTTTAACCTCCTGGATGATGGCTCATGCATCACTTTATCTTCAATACGTCTAAACCATTTAGCCTTAGGGCCCTTTGTACTCTTTCCACGCAGTCTCTTGAGTTGCTGCCATGTTATGAGCGAAGTTCCTTCGTAGGTTATCAACTGGTTTAAATAGAATATTTCTAACGCTTGATGCCCTTTTAGAACTCGCCTGGCATCCCCATTCTCCAATAAGTCTCTAATTGCCAACGTATCGTCTGAACAAAACTCTTTGTTTACTTGCATTTGGAAATACAAGTCATACATTTTGCATTTCTCGATGATACTACAGATTATATTGTTCTTCCATATTTTGAGTCTACTGGGCTTGAAGGCGACTGCACGAGGATCCTGAGTTAACCCTGCATCTAATGCACCTTGGGTAATTCTTAGTTCAATTAAATTCTCAAGGTTGTTACACCCATTCGATCGTTTAAGAAGAGAAGTAGTTTGTCTTGCCGCTAATACATCAGCTAAAAGCTTCACCCTGAAAACACCTCCGTGCACTAATAAACTATTGGGGGCTGTTTGTACTATGCCCAATTTCCTTTTCAAAAGTCTCAAAAAAGGTTGATGTATTCTTTCCAGTTCAATTTCTGAACACACTGTTGCCTGCAGCATATATTCCAATTTAGGCAACAGAACCTGATTGTTTATGTACACCATCTGACTTGCTGTTGTTTTCTTGTTTCTGAGCTTTTGTATAAAAAGCCCTACTATCGCCTTAAGTTTCTTCTTTACACTCGAAGCCTCACTTTCTCTGTGCAACAAGACTCCCAGAAACTTAATATTGCTCAGTTTGCGCTCGGCCAATATTTTTGCACCACCGAAGTTTATCAACCTATCCTTATAAGGAATTCTCGGGTTAATTACTGCCAGTTTGGACTTAGCACCGTTGATCTCGATATCGTTGAAGTGGAAGAACTGTTCGGCTAGTCTAACTATATTTTCTAATTGGTCTTTAGAACTAGCAATCCACGTAGTATCATCAGCATAAGCCAGGACTGCCTGCCTTACTTCGATATTTGTTCCATGCAGCCCGTTTGATGAGAAATCTGTAGCACTCGCTATATAGCCAAGTGAAGTATCATTCTGGATTCTACATAGCAGGGGATCATAGAAGATCCTCCATACGAGTGGAGAGATCACTTCACCTTGATCTATGCCATCACCCGCACGGAATTCTTCTGTTAAACCAAAATGCGTGATAATTCGCATACGTCTATTTATAAATAGGTTGATAATAAATTTTTGCAGTATTTCTGGAATTTTGATTCTTCTTAGTGCAAGGTCCAGCATTTCTAAACTGACAGAATCAAATGCTTTTTTCATATCTTGAAACAGCAGCCACATTTCACGTCCCTTCTCTTCTGCCTCCTCAATGAGCATGCTTAACATAAATACCGGATCCTCAGTTGAGTCCTCTGGTAACCCAGCAAAATTTGGGCCCCTTAGAATATTCTTGTCTTTAATTATTCTGCTCAACCGTTTTGTTAAGATTCTACTTACACATTTCCGAAATACATCTAGCAGAGCTATTGGGCGCACTTTGTTTAGCTCGAAATTCCAGTCCTCCCCTTTAGGTATTGTGTAAATTTGTGCCACCTTCCATTTACTCGGAATGGTTCCATAGAATAGACACAAATTGGCAAAATTCGCGAAAATTATTTGGGTTTTTGTATCTGCTTGCACAATTAAGGGATAAACAATGTTCGATATACCCGCTGCTGATTCCGTTTTAACCTCTTTTAACATATTTTGCCACTCTTCTAACTCCACCAAATCCAGGGTTGAGTCATACCAATTTTCCTGTACTTCAATTACTGGGCTGTATACTGCTTTCCAATCCTCAGTCATACATTCTATCTTCGGACATCTTTCTCTGAACTGCACTTTGAAATGCTCTTTTGTATCTAGTAAAACCTCGGGAGGGGCTACTGCAAGTCTGTATTCCAAATCTTCTTTGACTAGAACTCTGTCTAGCCTGACCTTATTAAATGGTTTTTCCAATAAGCTTGCCAACATCATACTTTGTTCCTTTACAATCATCTCACTTAGCTTTTTAATATACCTCTTGATTTCTTTTTCTTTTAGTTTCTAACTCTCCTCTGAAATTATGTTCCCTATAGCTTTCCACCAAAGAATTGCACTTTCTATCCAACTCTGCAATGAAGTTAACTCGATCATGCTAATGTTACATTAAGCTTGAAGATTAATTATTTTCAGTCTTTGGTTCCACTTTTCTACCAACAGGCTCTGCACACAATAATCAGCTTTCTTAATCTCACTAATAAGCCGGCCCAAGCTCATGTACGCTTTAGATCTGCGCTTTTTCCTATTTGGTACTAATTGCTTTTTTGGTGTTTTGACTACTTTGTTTGGGAGTGAGCTTTCTCCTGATCTTATAATTGCCTTTTCTATTATATCCCAGATTTTATCAATTTGTACGTTTCCGTCACTCAATCCTTTTTTAATTTCCTCTGCGTCTTGGCTACCGAGGAATTTTGGAACTTGTGTGTGTAAATGTTTCCAAAGAATTGACTTGTATTCTTCCCAATTCTCTTTGGATGCCATATCCAAATTCCATACGAGCCTGATTGTCTGCTTTTCTTCCAAGACACACTCTTTAACTCGATTAAAACTACTACCCAATCTCAGTTGCAAAAGAACCAAACTGTGGTCACTTCCTGTTATAGTTCCCATTTCTTCAATCTCTGCTTTCTCTACCCTGTCTTTCAGATTTTCTGATACCCAAATTTGATCGATCCGGGTTGCTGTGCTCCCATTACTCCAAGTAAACTTTCTGCTTTCCCGATTCCAGTACCTATAAGTGTCTATAAAGTTTTGAGATCTTAGCCATGTATGTAGCCTCAGTTTCTTACAAACTTTAGTACTAGGTTGTTTGTCTATTGCTGGATTCACAATGTGATTGAAATCCCCCATGAGCACTATACGAAACTCTCTTTGCCGCTCTTCTATTTTCTTCTGTATTAACTCTGATGCTTCATGGGCCATGTTTTTACCGTTTGGAGGTATATATGCCATTATAACCAACAATTTTAGACCCTTTAAGTAAAAATAAACTGCCAAAATGTTACTGTTAATTCTCTCAACTCTCCCAATATGTCTTTCTAGATCCTTATCTACTAAGATTCCTACTCCTGAACCCTTGTGTTTTCCAGATTCTGCACCCGACCAAAAACCCTTAAATCCTGTTCCATCCTTCAAAAGAAACTTGGCCTCTCTTTCTTGTAAGTTTGTTTCTGCTATTCCTATTATATTATATGCATCTTTGTCTGCAAAATGCAGTAAGGAATCGAGTTTATGATTAAAAGTTTTGAGGCCATTAATATTATTCGCGGCTATAGTAATCTTTCTATTTTTAGATTTTTTCCCTGATTCCCTTGTGTGTGCAGCACCTACAACTTCTCGAGGTGCTGTCGCTTTTTTTATTACAACTGGGGCGTCTATTAGGAGCGATTCGGAGCTATTGCTTCTATATGCCTCCTTTCAATGTTGTCTAATCTTTGTAGAATTTCTTTAAGAATGCTGTTGTTTGTCAACTCATTAGTTACCGATTTATTACAATATTGATTTTCTTTTCCTTCATAGCACATATTATTGCTTTTCTTTTTTGGTTCATACTTTTGATCCACAGATTTATGTATATGATTTTCTTGTGGCCGTTTCAACATAACAAACCTTACTTTGCCTTTCTTCCCGCTAAAATTGCTTTCTTCAGCATTTTTGGGCCCCTTATTATTACTTGCTTTCACATATACTTCAGTCCCCTGCATTCCTTGGTTAAGAGAACCTCTTCCGTTTATCCATTCCAATTTAGTATCGTAATACCATACAGTACTACTAAGTGCATTGTCCAAATCCTCCTTTGATCCAAAATAAATGCTTGCCGTTCCTCTTTGATTTCCATTACTATTATATGAAACATATACTGCCTTTGCTTTGCATGATTTTAGCTGAAGTAAGAGAGCTGACTCAATAGTTGACTTAGGCACATTCTTAAAAATTGACTTAAATTTGCTTCTTTCAACTAGGGTTTCCCTGTAGAACCTGCCTTGAGTTAATCTGAGCATCTTGACCTTTTCGAAATGAACTGCCCATGCTGATTGTAAAAAAAAGGCTTTTCTCTCGTCTTTTGGTTCCAACTCAATATACAACGCCTTAGATTTTCCTGCTGCCGTTACTCCCTGAATTGATACCTTTCCATAAAAGCTTAACGCTTTTTTAATGTATATTGCTCTTGTACATGTTGGTACGTCCAATAGTGTCAAACCCAACTTTTCTTTCCTTTTATACGAGACTGCACTTTGCGGACTTTTTGATGCTTGTGCCCATATAGAGCTACTTATATCTTCTACTTTATCAACTTAATTACTGGTTTTGTCTACTACCTCTATCTTATTGTCTGTGTTTATATCTACCTCCATTTTGCTATGAACTTCCATTTGACTAATATTTGTAACAATTCCCCCTGTTAAATCGACTTGTTTTGCAAGCACCAGACCCTTCACCTGCATTATCTTGTCTTTGATTTCTTCTGTACCATAATCTGGTAAACCACATTCCGTTATAATTAGAACTTCCTTATTTTCCTCGATTTCCTCTTTCTCCTTTTGCTCTAAATCTAATCCATTGACAAGGGCTTCCTCTTCCTTACAGATTTCTATTTTTTCCTTTATTTTATACTCTATTCTGTCATACATTTCCATTACATTCCTAATTAAGCAAACTGCAAAAACTTGATTACTTAATCCTAGCCATTTTGCTATATTTCGGTCTTTTGGTGATACATCCTGTGCTACTACTTGTAGTTGTTGTTGTACCTTAGCCTCTGAACTCGCAAAAATATTTCTGTATGTTCCTAATTTCCCCATTTCCAGTTCTGTTTCCCCGATCTTTCTATCATTTGTATTAGACTACCTTCTGCTTCCTCTTTATCGAATTTCTTCTTGCTTGAGTTTTCTTTATGTTCTGACTCGCTTGTATTTATTTCTACTCCTTCCATTTTAGTACCCATCTTCTCTTCAATGCCGTAATCTAATGTACCGCACTCTGCATCTAGCAAAGTTTCTTTTCTTGCATGGATTTTTTCCAATGTACTTTTCCCCTTTTTAGTATTATTTTGTATTTCTTTTAGCTGCTTTTCTGTTAGAGCACGATAATTTTCCAAGAGGTGCCTAATTAGGCAGACCTCCTCCGCTAATAGTGATTCTAAAGCTTTTGCTATTTCTTTGTCTACCACCTGCACCTTTGTACATGCTTTTTTTAGATACTTCATGCATTCCTGCATGCCAGTTCTTAGTGCAACACAGCCATCTTTTAAGAAAGAAACTTTCCATTCTGGTACCTGTTGGATATTCATTAAACCTCTATTGATCCTGTTATCAACTTGTTTCTAAAACTTTTTCCCACGTTTACGTGTTTGTTTTGTAAAATTCGGTTAGATTACATGTAACCTGTTTGTTTATTTGTTTTTGTTTTGAAATGATCGCTTGTTTGTTGACGCGTACAATGATCGGTCAAAACAGATCGGCGTTACAGGGTCTCAAAGAATTCCCCAAAATTTTCCAAAAACTTTTTTAAAAATTGTAAGTTTTCTTTCTACCCTCTTATCTACTAATTTTTTGTAATAAGTGCTACCACTAAACTACTGTTTATTTTAAGCACTCTTTCTTTTTTATTATTTGTGTTGGGCACGTTAACTAGTGTAATTTTGTCTTTGCTTATGTTTTTCTTCTTTGCCGTTTTTGGTAATGTGGATCAGCAGAAAGAGTTACCTCCTTTGGATCTAATAAAATGTTATAAAATCTTATAATACACAAATTTTCATTAATTAATTCTAATTTTATGCACTAAGTAAACATATTTTGCACTTAAAAATGCATCAAATCGGCAGAGTTATTTTTATTTTACTTAAAATTTGGAGAATAGATGCATAATTTGATTAAATAACATTAGCGAATTATATATATGTAATCTTACGTAGGCATTACGGGCTATAATATTATGAAAATCTTACAATCGATGCGGTAGATTATGCAATATATTACGCATATTACAGTAATATTATAGTTATTATTTCAAAATATTTTGAAATATATTGCAAATAAAAAAAATACAAATTACCCTCTACAAGGGTCGCGCACTTATGCTAATCAATAAACTAAAGCGCGCAAGAGGTATTATTTTGATATTTTTGCATTGTTTTGCAATATTTTGCAAATTTTCGCAAATTTTTAAAAATTTTTAAAAAAGAAATAATAATATACATATTCATGTAATCATGCTTTTTTACAGGTTTTTCAATATTTTGCACAGTTTCGCAATTTAATATAAAATTTTACAGTAATTATAAATCAAACTAGTGGTGTTAAACACTAGTATACAGTGTAACATAAAGATCAATATCAAAAAAATAAACAAAAAAAATTAACAAAAGTTAAAGTTGATAAATATTAAGTAGAGCAATAGTTAGGGTTAGGGTAAGGTATAGTATATAGTAAAATTTCGCAAGGGTTTTTTTTTTTTTTAAAAAAAAGGTGGTTTTATAGATAAAATTTTGAGTTAAAAGGTATTTTTTAAAAAAAAAAGCAAAACAACAAAAATTTTATGTTACACCTGATCTTTATATTACACTATATTTAAAAATTTGATTGGTGAAAATCATTGTGGTGTTGAGCACCAGTGGTGTGATTTAATAAAACTGAAATTTTATATTTTTTATTTATTATTACAAAATTACTACGTATCGCCTGCAGTGACCATCACCAGTTACACAGATTGACATTATTTATTTCAAAATTACACAGATCGACATTATTTATTTATTTATTTTTTTTTGGTTTTTAGTATTTCGTCCAAGGTCGTTTTACTAGAATCACGCTCTTGTTAGAGTTTTTCTATTACTCCTTGTAGTTTAGTAGCTCTTTCTATTTCACCACGAAGTTTGAGATAATTAGTGTTTTTTCGGTCTCAACTATTCTTTAGACAGATTTTTTTTAGCGATTTACATCATTTCGTTACAGGGCTTTTGGGTTCAGTTCTGCTGAGGTCTCGTCGTTTTGGCTTGGGAGTTGCCTTTCTGCCATTTTATAAATGGGTTTACCTAGCAACGATAGGCAATATATTATGTAGAGTAAGTGTTTTAGATAAGGTTGGTATTAGATTTATCATGGTGAGGTAACTTAAGTTTGTATTTGATTTATTGTGAATTTATGTAAAAAATTCAGAAACTGTACTTACCGGTTTTTGTGATAAAGCTCTTTAGATATGGCTATGTCAGTTTTATATCGAATATAATGTGATATACTATAAATTCGAATACTGTCTATGTGGCTATTTTGATGAGGTAAGTCTTGTTAATTTTGTTGTACTTACCGGCTCTTATAGATAGGGATATGTTATTGGATTTATTGTGATTTTATGCAAAAAATTCGAATACTGTACTTACTGGCTCTTGCGATAACTCAGTTGTCTTATAACTATTTTGGTGAGATGAGTTATGTTAGTTTGTATTGAATAGATCATAATTAATCATAATTTATAGTGATTTAATGTAAAAGTTTGGATTTTGTACTTACCGGCTTTGTAGATATGTTAGGCTGATATTGGATTGATCGTGACTTGTATAAGACACTATCCTACTGGAGGTGAGTTATGCAAGTATTGTATTGGATCTATCGTGATTTTGTGCAAAAACTCGAATACTGTAACTTACTGGCTCTTTGTGATAAAGTGCTTTAGATATGGTTGTGTAGATTTATTGTCTTAGCAGCTATTGTGATGAGATAAGTCATGTTAATTTTGTATTGGTTGATTGTGATTTTATATTGATTTACTGTAAAAGTCTAGAAATTGTACTTACCAGATAGAGTTATAATTGATTAGTGATGTGTCATAAAAATTCAGATACTGTCTTACTAGTTGAGATATAGTTTATGATTCGGAAGACATTTGATCAAATATTAGAACGATTATAATTTGGTGAGCTATGAAAGGTTTGTATCAGATTTATATGCAAAAAAAACTCGAATACTGTACTTACCAGTTCTTGTGATAACTATGAAAAATTCGGGTACTGTCATAGTGGCTATTTTAGTAAGGTGAGTTTTTGTATTGGATTTATTATGATCTTATAGTGATTTACTATAAAAATTCGAATATCATACTTATAGTGGGCCAATTTAGAAAGGGCTATTGTTATAGTGGTTTACTGTAAAGAATTCCCTGTGCTTACCAAAAGTGATCTAGATAGGTTTTTTATATTAGTTTTGCATAGGATTTATTATTATTTAATTATAAAAAATTTGATAATGTTTTATCGAATATTTAATAAAATAATTTATAATGTTTAACAATATTCTATTGGATGATTTATACCATGTGATACCAGCAATGATCACTGGAGGCGATAAATAGCAAATCTCTTATTATTATTATACATTATATTTTATATTTATTAAATATACATTTTTAATTAATATTATATAATTGAGTAAATTTATTCATTGCCTCATGCAATGCACCTTATATGTCACTCTCCCAATCAAATTTCAAGATTAGGTATAATGTTACATGATCAAAAAATTCAAAACAAACGTTCGTTTTGTCAAAATCATCTATAGCTTAAAATTGTTATATAAAGCTACTTTTAGGATTCTAACAAAAAAAATTCCTTGCAAAATTTTACTATAAAAACCCCCTCTCGCCTATATACACAATCTATACCTTACCCTAACCCTATCCAATAAAAAAACGGGTTATTTTAATTGTTTTGATTTTATATTACACCTGATTTTATGATCTGTAGCAGGTGCGATAGCATCACACGTGCGATGTATAAATTATTTCTATATAATTTATTATATATTATATATTATTTTTACATTATTACAAATATTTTAAACTACTTTCGCACTTCGTCACATTTAATTCTATTACTATATACAAAAAACTAGCTCTAAATACTTAATTTTGTTCGCCCCACAGTTAGCTATAAAAAAATAAACCATTATATTCCTTATATTCACTCATATTCACTTATTTGCTACTTCTTGCAAAGTGCTAGAAAAGTTAGAATTAGTGTTCTTGTAAAGTGCTGGAAAAGTCAGGTCGTTTTCTTGTAAAGTTCTAAAAGAAGTAAGGAATAAATAAAATAAAAAAATAAGTAAAAAAAACAAACAAAAAACAAAAAACAAACCTAAAAAAATAACAAAAAAAACAAAAACAAAAAAAAATAAACTAGTGATACAAATCAAAAATCAAATTAATCGATTAGTTGTAAAGTTGACAACTAATCGATTTGAATTTTACAGACCCAACTTAGTCAATTAATTGATTAGTCGACTAATCGATTAGTCGATTGGCCAACTAATCGATTAATCAACTAGTCGATTGGTCAATTAATCAACTAGACAATTGGTCGTTAATCAACCAATCATATAAGAATATCAACCTAGCTGTTTTAGTTGGTATTTTACAAGTTTCATTTATTATTTATTCAACTAATCAATTAGTTGGTCAATCGATTAGTCGATTAATCGATTGGCCAACTAATTGATTAGTTGAATAAAATCGATTAATCAATTAGTTGGATAAAATGATCTATCAACTAATCGATTGAAAAATTTTCATCAATTTGTATCACTAAACTAAATTATTATATTTGCTTATATTCACCTATATTCGCTTATATTCGATTATATTTGTTCATATTCATGACTTTTTACAAAGTGCCAAAGACGTTAAAATTGGTGTTCTTGTAAAGTGCTGAAAAGTCAAGTCATTTTTTTGCATAGTTCCGAAAGAAATAAATAAAATAAAATTAAATTAAATTAAAAAAATAAGTAAAAATAAAGAAAACAAACAAAAAACAAAAACGTAAACAAACTAAGTAAAAAAATAAATGAAGCTCCAAATCTTAATTTCCTTGAAGTAAGAGTTCATTATTTTGCAATTTAGAAATCATCAAAAGTTTTCGCAAAGTGCCAAAATAAAATAAATTAATAAAAATAAAACAAAAAAACAAAAACAAAAAACATGAAATAAAAAAATAAATTAAACGAAACCTTGCAAAAACTTGCAAAAACTTGTGTTCTTGAAATTTAGAAATTGCTAGAGTGTGTTCTTGCAAAGTGTTGAAAGGCTGAGTTGGCTTGCCAAAGTGCTAAAATGTCATTGGATTTCTTGCAAAGTGCTAGTAGTAAAGTATATAAATAAAATAAAAAAATTTAAAAATTAAAAAATAAAAAAAATTAAAATAAAAAAAAATTAAAA
>QKWP01000632.1:234476-256561 GCA_003550325.1 Gigaspora rosea
AAAAAAAAAAAAAAAAAAAAAATTAAATTATAATAAATTAAAAAAAGATCCATTTAAAAAATAAATAAAGTAAAAAAAAATTAAAAAATTTAAAAAATTTATAAATAAATAAAAATAAAATAAATTGAAAAAAAGTTTAAATAAAAAAAAATGTAAAAAAAAAATTAAAAAAAAAATAATAAAAAATAAAAAAAACTGTAAAAAAAATTTAAAAAAAATGAAAACCATTTAAAAAAAATTAAATAAAAAAAATAAAGCAAATTAAAGAAGACAATATGTATATATATAGTGCCTAATGACACTTGTAGTAATGTATATATGTATAGGGTTCCGAAGTTTGATCTGGGTTTGATTTGAGTTTGATCAAACCCCAAATCAAACCAAACTCAAACTATAATTTTTATAAAGTTTGAGATCAAATAAAAAATAATCAAATTCAAACCAAACCCAAATACTATACTAAGTTTGATTTGAGTTTGATTTGAAGTTTGCAAACTAGTTTGAGTTTGAATAACATATATATATTTTTATATTTTAAATAATAATCAGTCTGTTAACTGGAGAGTGATCATAGGCGAAATGTGGCGTGCTTCCATTTAAAACATTTTTACTTACAAGTTAATGATACATTTCCACTAATTGAAGGTTGTATAGCTCATTGAGATGCATCTAACGGTGGTTAGATCATCTAAATCGGCCTGTTGGATGGCAAGATATCATCAAAAAACGATTGGCCGACTATTTAAAACTAGTGATCAGATTACATATAAAAATCACTATAGGCGAAATGTGACATTCTTCCATCTAAAACATTTTTCTTACTAAGTTAATGATACATTTCAGGTTAGATCATCCAAATTGGCCCAGTGGATGGCGAGATATCGTCAAAAAACAATTAGCCGACTATATAAAACAGATTACATATGAAAATCACTATAGCCAAAATGTGGCGTTCTTCCTTCTAAAACTTTTTTTCTTACTAAGTTAACGATACTTGTCTACTAATTAAAAGTCGTAGAGCTCATCGAGACGCCCCTAATGGCAGTTAGATCATCCAAATCGGCCCAGTGGATGGCATGATAATGTTGAAAAACGATTGGCCGATATCTCGCTATTCACTGGGCCGATTTGGATGATCTAACTACTGTTAGATGCGTTTCGACAAGCTTTACAATTTTCAATTAGTGGGCATGTATCGTTAACTTAGTAAGAAAAAGTTTTAGATAGAAGCACACCACATTTCACCTATAGTGATTTTTATATGATCACTCTCTAGTTGACTGGCGGATTATTAATTAAAATATAAAAATATATTTATATTATTCAAACTCAAACTAGTTTGCAAACTTCAAACACAAATTCAAACCAAACTCAAATTTAACTAAAAAGTTTGCTTCAAATCAAACTCAAATATTTTTTTTAATCATAGTTTGGGTTTGGGTTTGATTTCAAATCAAATCAAACCCAAATCTGACCGAAAGTTTGATTTGATCCGGGTTTGTAGGAACCCTATATATGTACACATGTACCTATTTTCAAATTAATAGGGTATGCATAAGAATTTTTTTAAAATTTTTTTAAATATCCAATAATAAGCTATCTATCAATTGAGCATAAATCTTTTAAAACCTGTATATTCTGAAAATAAGCTACTCCTGGTTTTTTTTGCTTAAAATCGTCCAAAAAAAGGTAGCTTATTTTTGAGAATCTATAGTAATATCAAAAAATAATAATAAACAAAACTATGAAAATCCTAAGCAAATAATATAATTAAGATCACATCCTCTTTTGCTAAACTAGGATTAAAAAAATATGATGAAACAAATGAAATTATTTAGCAAAATGTTCAAGAATTATAGAAATTTTGGCAAGAAATAAGATGCACCTATAGAAAATGCAAATGCAAAAAAAAAGCTTGCTTTGAAAAAATAGGTTAAAAAAATTAAATAAAAAAAATAAAACAAATTAAAGAAGATAATATATATATATAGTGCCTAATGGTACTTGCAGTTAGTGCTCCTACATACTGGACTTGAACCAGACTTTAGTCAAGTTTGAGCCTGGTCTGATTTTCAGACCGGACCAGTATTTGAAATTCAATTTTTAAATCAGTTGCGGGCTGCAACTAAATAAAAAAAATAGTTGCGGATTATAAGAATTTATAAAAATTTAGTTGTGCATATAAGCATTTAATCAAAATTTATAAGTAAAATTTGCAAATTTATGTGCGGAATTTGCATATGCACTTTAGATTTTGGATGCAGAAATTTAAAATTTGTTGCAGTCCGCAGACTCCGCAACCCAATTTCAGATACTGGACCGGACTCAGATTTTTATATTTAGACTTTATAGTCAAGTCTGAGTCTGGTCTGGGTCTAGTCCGAAGTCTGCAGACTGGTCTGAGTTTGAATATATTTATATGTATTTTTTGGTGCTGAACAAGTTTACTTAGTGCATTTTGTTAGAATAAATTAGTAAAATTTTATGAATCATAAGATTTTATAGAATTTTATTAATAAAATTCTAAAAAATCTTATAATTCGCAAATTTTTATTAATTAATTCTAACAAAATGCACTAAGTAAACTTGTTCCACCTAAAAATGTATTAAAATGGCCTATTTGTTTTTTATTTTACTTGAAATTTAGAGATTTGATGCACAATTTTGGAATTTTGATCAAAAAAGTCAAAATTTAACATCTTAACTCCAAATTTCAAGTAAAATAAAAACAAAACTGCAAAATTAATGTATTTTTAGGTGCTAAACAAATTTAATTAGTGCATTAAGTTAGAAATAATTAGTAAAATTTTGTGAATCATAAGATTTTATAGAATTTTATTAGTAAAATTCTATAAAATCTTAAAATTCACAAATTTTTATTAATTAATTCTAACAAAATGCACTAAGTAAACTTGTTCAGCACTTAAACATACATTAAATCGGCAGGGTTGTTCTTGAAATTTGGAGAAAAGATGTATAATTTTGGATTTTTGATCAAAAAGGTCAAATTTAAGCATCTTTTCTCCAGATTTCAAGTAAAATAAAAACAACTATGCTACTTAATGTATTTTTAGGTGCTGAACAAGTTTATTTAATGTGTGTTGTTAGAATTAATTAATAAAAATTCGTGAATTTTAAGATTTTATAGAATTTTACTAATAAAATTCTATAAAATCNGTGAATTTTAAGATTTTATAGAATTTTACTAATAAAATTCTATAAAATTTTATGATTCACAAAATTTTACTAATTATTTCTAACTTAATGCACTAAATAAACTTGTTCAGCACCTAAAAATACATTAAATTGGCAGAGTTGTTTTTATTTTACTTGAAATTTGGAGATAAGATGTTAAAATTTGACTTTTTTAATCAAAAATCCAAAATTGTGCATCAAATCTCTAAATTTCAAGTAAAATAAAAACAAATAGGCCGTTTTAATACATTTTTAGGTGCTGAACAAGTTTACTTAGTGCATTTTGTTAGAATTAATTAATAAAAATTTGCGAATTATAAGATTTTTTAGAATTTTATTAATAAAATTCAATAAAATCTTATGATTCATAAAATTTTACTAATTAATTCTTACAAAATGCACTAAGTAAACTTGTTTAGCACCAAAAAATACATATAATTATATTCAGACTTAGACCAGTCTGCAGACTTCGGACCAGAACCGGACCGGACTCATAGTTGAGTCTGAGTCTGGTCTGAAGTCTGAAATTAGTAAAATTTAGAGTCTGAGTCTGATCTGATCCTAGACCGGACCCGGACCGGACCTAGGAGCACTACTTGCAGTAATGTATATATGTACACATGTATCTATTTCCAAATTAAA
The DNA here is from genome assembly GCA_003550325.1 of Gigaspora rosea. NCBI lineage: Eukaryota > Fungi > Glomeromycota > Glomeromycetes > Diversisporales > Gigasporaceae > Gigaspora > Gigaspora rosea. The sequence goes on from QKWP01000632.1 coordinate 238,314, forward strand.
GTATGCATAAGAATTTTTTTAAATTTTTTTTTTAAATACCAATAATAAGCTATCTATTAATTAAACATAAATCTTTTAAAACCTATATATTCTGAAAATAAGCTACTCCTGGTTTTTTTACTTAAAATCATCCAAAAAAAGGTAGCTTATTTTTGAGAATCTATAGTAATATCAAAAAATAATAATAAACAAAACTATGAAAATCCTGAGCAAATAATATAATTAAGATCACATCCTCTTTTGCTAAATTAGGATTAAAAAAATATGATAAAACAAATGAAATTATTTAGCAAAATGTTCAAGAATTATAGAAATTTTGGCAAGAAATAAGATGTACCTATAGAAAATGCAAAAGCAAAAAAAAAGTTTGCTTTGAAAAAATAGAATTCTAACAATTTTTTAGAATGCTACAATATAACATATAATAACTTAGATACCTGGATTAAAAGACAATTGCTTCATTTATGCATAATGATAATTTTATAACACAAAATTATATTAGTCATCCAATTTGTTACATATAAATTTCATATATATGAAATTTTAAAAAATTACATATAAAATTACTATGATATAAGCTTTGATGCAATGATGTTTCTTAATCTACATATTAACTTAAATTAAATTTCGTGATTATATAGAACAAAAGGAGGTGAATAAAAAAACCTTTCTTGCCAAGCCATAGTTCTGCTATTTTTGTACAAAACAAAAATGTAATTTCGCCAAAAACAAATAGTTTTCAATTTTAAAATAATAAGTATATGTAAAATCATGCCCTGAACAACTTTACTTAAATGACTGAAGTATAAAAATATTAAAATTTTTGACTTTGCAATATAAACCATTTTTTTATTAGGTAACCTACTTTGGCACTTAAGCAAAGTTGTGCAGCATGTAATTTTATTTATATTTAAGTTAAAACACATTTTTTTTAGATATTTACTAGCTGAAAAATGGGGTCAAAGTTAGAAAAAAATTTTTTATAAAAAATTTTTTAAGAAAAAATTTTTTTTCTAACTTTGACCCCATTTATCACCTAGCAAATGTTTGAAAAAACACATTTTAATTCTAAATACAAGTAAAATTACATGCTAAACAACTTTGCTTAAGCATCCAAAGTAGGTTACCTAATGAAAAAAATTATTTTATATTGCAAAGTCAAAAATTTTAAAGTTTTTATATAGACAACGCATTTTTCTTATAAGGTAACCTACTTTAGTCGTCTAAGTAAAGTTGTTCAGAGCATGATTTTACATGTACTCATTATTTTAAAATTAAAAAATATTTGTTTTTGGTGAAGTTACATTTTTGTTTTGTGCAAAAACGATAAAACTATAGCTTGGCAGAAAAGGTTTTTTTATTCACATTTTTTTATTCTATATAATCACGAAATTTAATTTTAAGTTAATATGTAGGTTAAGAAACATCATTGCTTTAAAGTTTATAGTAATTTTATATGTAATTTTTTAAAATTTCATATATATGAAATTTATATCTAATATTGTATAACAATGATATTAAATATTTGTATAATTAGTGTTGTTACTAGAAGGTTACTAAAGGCTACTAAAAGAAAATTTATAGTATAACTAGATCTTTCAGTTCCAGTAATATAATAATTTTTCTTTCAGTGACTTTCCAGTAGCAATACTGAGTAAAATTATAATAATCAGTATATAGTGTGTTTGTCTAACTTATCTGATATTAATTACAATTTCTTCATACTATTTTGATCAAATTAAAGTTCATATAAAAATAATAAAATGGCTTAGATAATTTATAGTAATATAGTTAATAATAAAATAAAACAAAAGCTTAGTAATTATCTTTAAAATTATATTATTGGTTAAATAAAGTTCTGAAGTTTAATTTGAATTCAAACTAGGTTTGATCAAATCAAACCAAATTCAAACTATAAATTTTATAAAGTTTGGGCTTCAAACCCAAATTCAAATATAATTTCAAATCAAATTCAACCTTTATGATTAGGTCTGGGTTTGATTTGAAGTTTGCAATATGTATGAATTCAGATTAATAAAATAATAATATGTCTATAATAGGCTTTTTGTCTTAAAATAATATTATAAGTGCTTCAAAGAAAAAACCTGTAATTTTAATTAAATGAAAATTACAGGTTTTCCTTTGCAGCACTGTGAAACCAGTTCTATCCCTTACTTTGTAGGAGTTCGCAAGCAAATTTGCCTGTATAATTACTATAAATATACCTCTGATCTAGTTTTTTAATCATTTAAGATATTTAAATAAAATTTGGTATTATAATCTTTAAGAACAAGGATTATATTTTTGAATTATTTAAACTTATATTATAAGACAAAAAGTTTATGTTGCTTATAAGCTAAAAATATTAAATTTTAAAGAAATTTTTTAACCAAAAAAATATTTTACAATATCTTGGCAAATTCTTTAAATATTGGTTTTAAAAATATAGTTTCTTATATAACTTTGTAGTTTATATAAAGAATGACAACTTTCATTATTTGACTTTAAATAATTTACTTGTAAAAATTAGAACTTGTATTAGAAGTGAAAATTTTTTTTATAGACGGGAACATATAAAATTTGAGAAAACCTAAAGAAAAAATTCTATAGTAAAAGTTCCAAAACAAAACTTTAAACTTTTATTATACCAAAGCTTTTTAATAATTTTAAAAAAATTTTATAATAAAGTTGATAAAACAGAACTAATATTATATTTTTTACTTAGAAAGTATATAGCTAAAATTAATATTTAAGGTTTTATTTAAAAAATTTAAAATTTTAAAATTTTCGCAGGCAAATATGCCTGCATAACAAATTAAGGGATAGCAAAAGCTGAACTTCAATATAAGAGTATTTATATAGACATAGCTATTGAAAAAATCTGAATTGAAGAGTATTAGTATCAAAAAACCAAAAAAAAATATATGAAATATAATACTTAATATTTAGTTATAAAGTTTTATGTATGGGTTTTGCTGGTCTTATAATCACATGGTTTGATCATAATATCGGAGAGTTATTAGTCGTTAGGATTAATCAGAAGACAATTAATTCAGTTAATTATATAATCATAGTATTATTTACAATTAATTTCATTTAATTATATAATCATAGTATTATTTCAATATATAAAAAATATATAAATAGTAGGAGTTAATGAGAGTTAAACAATATATAAGTAGAATAGAACCCTGAACAATCTATATGATATTATAGTTGAAAAATAGCTAATAGAGGCCCGTTTTTTAAAAAAGGTTATATTTGAAAAGTAGGTATTGGAGAAAAAGGTTATATTTAAAACCTGCTAAATGGCAAAATAGATATATTTAAGGGTAGAGTTAAATTGTATCGTTGATCATATGCAAAATGTGGCTAAATTTTTGGTACCACATGTTCATCATTGTTGTGTTCTTGGAATATTCTAGAACATTACTGCATAAAATTTTCGATAATATATATTACAATATTATGTGAGGTTACATCAGTAGTACACCCGTACATGCAAGTATCATTGTTAAACACACATATATATATTTTTTATGATGATACATATAAATTATAACAATTTTACAAAAAAATATTTTTATCTAGAACGAACTGTAGCAATACGTATATCAAATATGTTCTAGAATACGAATAAGATCACAAAATGATTGGCATACTGTATAATGTTTTACCCGAAATTTTGTGTGGCACCTGAAAATTTGAAATCAACTTTTAATAGTTTTCTTACTAGCTATTTATAACTTTTTATATAATTTTTATAATCACGTTATCCAATATTTATATATTGTGGCTTATTTTTTTTAATATATATATAAACATTATAAGCAAAATGACATCTTATTATATTTTATTTTATAAAAAAAATTTAGCAATGATCTACATTAATTTGCCCTATCACGTTAACTCTACCCTTAAAAGAATGCTAATGGGGTAATTTTTATAAATATTATATTTGAAATGTGCTAATGAAAAATCAGGGCTATAATAGTAACCTGGCAGGTAAAAAAGAGAGAGGAGAAAAGAGAAGGGAATAAAGGGGAGAGAGGGTAAAAGGGAGAGGGGGTAAAAAGGAGAGGAAGTAAAAAAAAGTGGGAGTAAAAATTGTTCAAAATGGGGTTTTTTTAAGTTTTTTTTTTATTTTGTAGTATATATTTTTATAATCTATAACACATTACGGATTAGATGAGCATAGGAAATTTTTTATTTTTTATTTTTTTTTTTTTAGGAAACGTTCAGTTTTTTTTTTTTTATAGGGAACGTTCAGTTTTTTTTTTAGTTTTTTTTTTTTTAGAAAATGTTGTATTTCAAAAAAGTTAAAGATAGATAAAAGTTCTATCTAATATGTGAAATATAGCTTATATATAAAGTGGATATGGGTATTATGGCGCAGCTAAGTATTTTAGCTAATAATGCATTGTATGTCGATCAGAATTGAGTGATTTGGTACCATTCGATTCATTTCATTAAAACGAATCGAATAGTATCAAAATCATTCAATTCCAATCACCAGATCATAGGATATCGTCATTTAAAAAATACAAATTAAAAAGATAAATTATAACGCAGCTACCAATTATGGCACATACTATTTTTCATGATAAATTGAGAACTATAAATTAGAATCGAACGATTTTGATCCCATTAGACTCGTATCATTGAGACGAATCGAATAGTACCAAAATCATGTGATTTTGACCGATACTACTCGATATATCATAATTTAACTAAAATAAGCTGCGGCAAACAAATTTTAAAATTAAATAAAATAATAAATAATTCTTGGTAGACCGGTCTGTTTTTGATAATTTTACTACCAAAATGTCCGCCTTGAAAAGGTGGTTTCAATAAGCCCAAACTCACTAAAATCCAATCACGGGATCATGGGATCGCTAAGGTTTTTGTATTGTTTTTGATGAAAATTTGATTAGTTAAACTTATCTATTTTCATTAAAACAATAATAAAACCTTAATGATCCTGTAATCCCGTGATTAGATTTTAGCAGGTTTGGACTTGTTGGAATCGCCTCTTCAAGGCGGACATTTTGGTGGTAAAATCATCTAAAATGGACTGTTCCACCAAGAGTTATCCATTATTTTATGTTAATTTTAAAATTTGCTTTGTATAGCTTATTTTGGTTAAATTATGATATCTTGAGAAGTATCAATCGGTATCACATAATTTTGGTGCCATTCGATTCATCTCGATGAGACGAGTTGAATGGTGCATGATTCTAATCGATGGTTCATAAGATATTGCTGTACACTGCAATACTTCTATCACCATAATACCCATATCTACTTTAAATATTACTTTAATGGTAATATTTTATGATCCATTGGTCGGAATTTGAAGATTTTGGTCCAATCGATTCGTCTCACTGAGATGAATCAATTGGTACCAAAATCATAGAATTCTGATCAGTAGATCATAAAATATCGGTAGTGCGCTATAATTGGTAGTGCGCATAATACCCATATCCACTTTACCAAACCAAAACAGCTAACCAAAAAAATTTTTACTATGATGCTCAAATATAATCTCACATAGATTGTTCGGGGTCCTAGTAGAATTAGTGATATAATTTATGTGAATAGTTTAGAGTAAAATGTAAATATAAAGTGCATGAGAAACAAAAAAATTTTTTCTGTTTTGTTCTAAGTAAAAAAAAACAATAAAATAAATAATCCAAAATTATACCTTTGTACTAAGATATTAGTATTTTGTCTTTGACTTGAAGTTATTTCGTTCATGGCTATCAGGGCCATAACAAGCAGCTATATAATCTCTTTGTTATACTACCTTAAACATATACCATGCCTAATGCATGTAAAAGATCAATAGCAACATCAACTTTAACTATATACTGTATATCCTATAGTGAGCAAATTTTTAAATAAATTTTCTACAGTAAATTATGATAAGTATCAATGATAAGCTAATATAAACTAATATATCTTTAACTAATATAGTGTGTTATCACAATAGCATGTAAGGTTTTCAAGTAAATTACATTAAATTATGATAAACTTTAATGATAATGCAATACAAACTAAATTAATTTTAACTACATGGGGTGTTATTTATTAAAACAGACCTTTTTTGCAATTTTTTAAAGAATGTGTTTTCATTAGATTTATATAAAATTTGACATGATCAATATTTTTCAATTATTGATTTGTATAATGAAAAATCAAGATAATTGTAAAAAAAATTATATAATGCCATGTAAGACAGTTGTAAGACCAACACATCACGAGATTATCCGATAGTCACTTGCTACATTTAACTAATCAAAATCATAAATTTTAATTAATCCGGATTAGTCTAAAAATCAAAACAAATGATTAAACTCCATTTTCTCAAAATAAAATATATGTAAAAAAGGGCTGTTTTAATAGATAACACCCTACATATTGCAATAGAATGTAAGTTTTTTTTAAAAAATTATACAAGCTAACATAACTTCAACTACATAATATAGTTTTTAATTTATGTTACAAATTAACTTAATTTTAACTACACACTATATACCACTATGGTAGTTGGTAAGTTTAAGTTTTTAAATAAATGTTTTTAATTTACAATACATGTCAATGATAATAACAACACAAACTTACATAACTTTAACTATATACATAAATATTTTATAGTAAATTACCAATAGATATTAATGATAATGCTAGTACAAACTAATAACAGCTAAATACTGTATATTACCACAATAACCCATAAGCTTTTTAAATGAATTTTTTATAATAAATTATAGCCAACATAGTGATGGTACCTGATTAAAAAAATGCTACCCAGTTATCCGACAGGTAAACCCACAGGTTACCCGAGTGATCTATGGATATATCCGGATATAAAATCCTACCTGATGTACCCGGGTAAAGATAATTAAATACTCTTTTCTGTTCAAATCGAACTTTTAATTTAGTAAAAACTCTTTTTGGGCCTAAATCCTATAAAATATACGGTAGATACAGTAGTGCTGTGGTCTAACAAATTTCTACAATCAGCGAAAATCGAGAAATAACACATGTCAATACAACACGAATATCAAATCCGGTATGCTCTTATAAGTATAGCCTATTAATATATGAAATAAATATGCCAAATTAAGCATAACTACGTTCCTGGTATATGAGTATATAGTGGCAAAGCCACAAATTATAAGCTGGTTATTATCGTAACATATTAAGGTCATATGATATTAGTGCCCTAATTCATTTAGAGATCACTAAATTTTCTCGCTTTCGCCTTTAATAATCAGTGATTATCATTTCATCAGGCCGGCAAAAAAAACAACAACAAAAAAAAAGAAAAATAATAAATATCTAGCAAATAGAGACATAAAGTCATATTGGCTATAAATTTTTGTGTCTAAAAATCTTATTTTTACTATCGCCTATTAGGCCATGACCTAATTTTTCAAAAAAAAAATTTTTTTTTTAAATTCCTACTTTCCAGGTATTATCTGAGTATTTTATCTGGTATTATTCGGGTATGTTTATCTGGGTAGCTGAGTTCACAACCTGGATATCCAACTATCTGCGGATAACCCAGGTGATACCCTACCTGGGTACCATCACTAAGCCAACATTAATGATAATACCAATACAAACTAACACAACTTTAACTACATATTGTGGGTCACTATGGCTAGCAAGTTTTTAAATAAATTTTTTATAGTAAATTATAATAGACATTAACGATAATGCCAAATACGAATTAATATAACTTTAACTATATACTGTGTATTGCTACAATAGTGAGTAAGTTTTTTTAAATAAATTTTTTTTACAGCTAATTATGATAAATGTCAATAGTAATGCCAATACAAGTTAATATTAACTATATACTATGTGTCACCACAATGTTTTATAAATTTTTTTAATAATAAATTACAAGACATGATACAACTAATATAATTTCATACTATAAGTTTTTTAAAGGATACTAATACAACCAACATAACATTAACTATATACTGTGTTACTACAATAGCTCATAAGTTTTTTAAATAAATTTATAACTTTACAAGTGTTTTTGGGGTACCACTAGTGCTCTTTTCACTATGTTTTAACTATCATACTAAATCCTATGCTACTAACTATTTTACTACATTCTGAACTATCATGCTTCTACTATTAGTTATCATGTGAAATATTAGTACTATATTAAAAAAAATAATACTATGCTACTAACTATCTTGCTACATTTCAAACTATCATGCTTTTACTATTATATATTCGTTATCATGCTACATCTATTTGTTCTAAAAAAAAGAACATTAGTACTATACATTAATAAAAAATATATATTACTATATTATTAAGGGTAGGGGTTACATAGATCATTTATCATATGATTTTTGTGGTATCAATTTTTTCTTTTTAAAGTTTAGTAAAATTTTTTTAAGCAAATCGTTTAAACTATTAAATAAAATCATAGAGCAGGTTTTTGTGATTCTAAAAATAGTAAAATTATTAACTTTGGTTGAATATTTATCAAATTATAAAGATTTAAACTTTAGGTGTTGAAAGTTGTTTACAAAAATCATATGATGATCATATGATATCGACTAATCAAAATTAATCATTTTGTATAACTTGAAAAAATTTGAGCCAACTTGGGAAAACTTTATGATATATAAAAGTATAATTTTTTTTAAATATATACTACAGTATATTAAAATTTTACTGGATTTTAGTAAGTAGTGCACCCTGCACTACAGTGCACCTACTGTGCACCCTATAGTAACAAATATAAATAATAATTAGAGTTAGAGTTAGAGTTTGGATTAAGGCTTAGAGTTAGAATTAGGGTTAAGATTAGTACAAAATTGCGAGAGGATCATTTTTTGTTAAAAATGCAGCAGGGGTTACTTTAGAAAAATTTTGAGAAACATAAAAGGGGTGCACTGCATTCTAAAACCCAATTTTACTATTATAAAATATGATATATTATAAAATTTTAGTCAAATTTGGTTGCAACCATAAAAAGTTTTATTAGTAGCATATTTTTAATTTCTATATAAATCCCATTGTCCACAAAAATCATAGAATAAATGATCTATATACTTCCTACTCTTAATGACCTGAACTATTATGACTCTACTATTGTACTATATTCTGTTCTAAAGAAAAAAAGAAATGCTAGTACTGTATAAAAAAAATACTACTGTGCTACTAACTATTTGTTATGTTACGAAGCATCATCTTCCTACTATCATGCTATATTAGTTATTGCGCAAAATATTATACTGTATTAAAAAAATATTACTGTGTTACTAACTATCTTGCTATGTCCTAAACTATCATACTTCTACTATTGTACGTTTATTATTATACTATGTTCTGAAAAAAAGAAATGTTAGTACTGTGTATATATATTACTATGCTATTAATGTTCTGAATTATTATGCTTTTACTATCATTCTACGTTTGTTATCATACTATGTTTTGTTCTAAAAAAAAGATATATTAGTACTGTATATAAAAAAAACTACTGTGCTACTAACTATCTTGCTATGACCTGAACTATTATGCTTTTACTATTGTGTATTCGTTATCACGCTATGTCCCATTTTAAAGAAAAAGAAACATTAGTACTATATATATATATATAATAATATATATATATTACCATGTTACTAACGCCCCTGAACTATTATACTTTTATTATCATGCTATATTCGTTATTGTATCATATTTTGGTTTAAAGAAAAAAGAAGTATTAGTATTGTATATAAAAAAAAATACTACTGTGCTACTAATTATTTTGCTATGTTCCAAACTATTATGCTTGCTATGTTTGTTATCATGCGAAAAGTTAGTACTGTATTAAAAAAAAGAAAAATAAAAAATACCACTGCACTACTAACTATCTTGCTAGTCCTGAACTAACATGCTTTTACTATCATATGTTCGTTATCCGTATCTAAGTTAATTTAATTTCATACAAAGTATGCATAAGAACAAAAGCAATTTTCTAAATCCAAAAGATGCAAAGTGTATATAAAGAACTAAAGTCGATTTTTTAAAAAATAATCAAGACAACCGATTATTAATTCACAATAATAGACAAATTATGAATTTATTATAATATTGTGCATTAACATGCAAATGATCAAATGTTATAATAATTATAATTTAACAAGTAACTGATTTGTCATTATTTTTTAATACATCAATATATAAAACAATTGTTGAACTGTTTTTTCCATGCTCTGATTATATTTACGACCAATTAAAAACATTAAGTGCACAAACTCAAAATTAAAATAATATAAAATAATATAGATACTACATTATATAAGGACCATTAATGTTAATGTTATTTGATATAATCTAGTAATCATTGCGAATCTCTTATAACATGTAATCATGACTATTTATACTATCTAATTTTTGCACGTACAAAATGATTGGTAAAAAGGTACTGGACATTTATAATAAGAAGGCAATTTTATTATAAGGAGGATTAATATTTGTGTTACTGCAATGCTTATAAGTTTTTTAATTGCTGATCCAGATAAGATCCATATTAGGATTTGGGGCAAAACTCCTGATATTAACTATATGCTAAAATCTGATACTACTCCAATAAATAATTTTTATTAAGTTAACAACCCAAGTCAATTAATTAAAAGTTGTAAAGCTCACAGAGACGCATCTATTGGTGGTTAGATCATTCAAATTAGTCCAGTACATGCTAAGATATCGCTAAAAAACTATTGGCTGACTATATAAAATTTTTAGGTTGTTTGCATAGAATTTTATATAGTCAGCCAATTGTTTTTTAGCGATATCTCAGCATACACTGGACTGATTTGAGTGATCTAACCACCACTAGATGCATCTTAGTGAACTCTACAACTTCAATTATTTGACTTGAGTTGTTAACTTAATAATAAACTACTTATAATTGGAGTGACGCCAGATTTCAGCATATAATAAAAGTTTATATTGTACTTATCCCCAAAATTTAATCTTAATTGATCATCAATTAAATGAGTTTTTTATAGTAAACTAGATAGTAGCTTTTGTTTTCCAGTACATATGGTTTTATAGAAACTGTAAAAATAATAAAAAGTATATTGTAAAAATATAATGTGAATACTTATTTGATATGGTCTGAGAATTAGTTGTCATAATAAAGATTTATAGTTTTGTTGATAAGTTAACATTAATAGTAGTTTTATTATGGTATGTTTATCCTATTCTTTATTAAGGGCAATTCAGAATACTACTTTGTCCATAATCCGAATCTGATAAAACCAGTATAAATTATTACTAACTAATAAGATGGGTGGCACTTTGTGTCACTCATCTTACTCTGTACATTCATTGATAGATATGAATTTGGCTACAAGAGCTAATACGTATAAAGCTAATTTATATGGCTAATTTAAATTATACCAAATTCTTCTAGCATCTTTTAATTAAATGAAATGCTAATAAAATAAAATAGGTAGCATTAATTATAGTAATAAATGTGATAAAATCAGATTAAATTGAAACATGTATAGTATAAATAAATTGACAAGCCCCGGAATACAAATACTTTTGAGCATTTTTTAGGGTTAGGGGTTAAGGTTAGAGGTTAGTTTTAGAATAAGTGGGTTTTAGAAGGTTAAATAGAAACCCACATATCATTTTAATCCGATTTCATTATGATCCACAAACATTTACTGATTGCAGTTCGCGAAATTTTTAGAATTAAAAGAAACCAGTATGGCATGAATAGAGATGGGCAAAATGTCGTTTTTCTGTACCATGCATGCTATATACAATACATTTAAAATATATACAAGATTTAATAGTAAATAGCTAGTCCGTTTTTTGATGATTTTACTATCAAAATGAACGTCTCAATAAGACGATTCCAACAAGTCTAAAATTATTAAAACCAATCATGGTTCTCGAGATCATTAAGATTCTTTGTCATTTTCCTAATATTATCAAATGATGCCTGGTCATGCTGATGTACCCTCAATGAAATTTGATCGGTTATGTTTAAATGATTTTATAACAGTTTCAAGATGATACTGTATNTTTAATAGTAAATAGCTAGTCCGTTTTTTGATGAAATTTGATCGGTTATGTTTAAATGATTTTATAACAGTTTCAAGATGATACTGTATATTATGAACTATAAATAAATTTACCAGCGATTGTGAGTTTTTTTATTTTTCATTAATGTATATCGATACATCAGATCAAGAATATTGAAGTACGTACGTAATTTATATTCTCTATTCCATTTTTGAAGGAATTAACAAATTTGACAACTATGAAATCCTATTGCTATACGTACTCTTACAATCAATGATTTACGTTTTTATTAGTAGTACATAAAACAAAATTCAAGTGTGTGAAAAACTCTAATATATAAATAACTTCATCCTTCTAATAAAAATTATCGTCTGCCATGATTGCCTTGTCCATTTTTACCAATTATTTCATCATGTAAAATAAGGCATTTCTAATTATCGAAATTAAGTCTCATGACTATAGAGAAAATCTCGTTTCAGAAAGGATGAAGTTCACTAAGTAGATCAAGTCAGTTAATAAAATGATTATAAAAATTTTTTGGTTTAACTAACAGTAGTTCGTATTTATCTCTTTTAAAAAATGGTTCAAAATTGTTGTAAAGAACGAATTGTAATAAATAGATGATCAAATTATTAAATTTAATCAGATCTGTACGGTATGACGCAAAAATATCCCTATTTTAATTCTGGTCATCCGGGAATGGCACAGATTTTAGGATAAGAATTATATAGATATGGATGATCAGATCAGTATGTTATTGGGGTGTAAAATACCTATTTTAAAATCCGCTGCTTTGGTTTTATATATATTAAGGTTTGATTTTTTAGAATAGGTATATACCAGACAGATCAGCTCACCTAAACCATATTGATATTCTGTAATTTCGAAAAAAACCCACTGAATCAAATGTTAGAAAGATTTTGGATTTTAATTAATTTTGTATGTATAAATTGCTTAGACCATGCGCATGCACGCTCATGCGCATGGTGACCATCTCTAGGCGATCAGAATGAGGGTATAAAATCAATTATACCAATTTATTATCATGGGTTAAAAATATAACGATAGCGGGTATTTTACAGATCATCCATACCATATTGGTCTGATATCAATAATAAAAAAATGAAAAGGATAACAATACTGATTAACAATACAGTAATTGTAAAGTGAACCTTTTTATTTTATTAATTTTGATTCTCATTTCGCTTTCTATTTGGCGATTATTTTTTTTTTCTTTATTGCGCTTTTTATACTTGTATTATATATGATTTACCTATTATATTTAGACTATTTGCAGTATTTCATAAAATAACATTTATAAATAAAAATTATAACTATCTTAAACCAATTGTTATATTTGAAATGTAAATATTGGACTAAGATGAATGTTTATTGTACGGGTTTTATGTAACAACCCGTACTTTTTTGGCTCATTTGTTTGCACGTTTTTAAAAATAACTAAACCGGAACACTTTCATATAGAATATGAAAGTGTTCCGGTTTAGCTTTTTCGTCTTTATTTCTTTAAATTCTTATTAAACGGAATTTTTTTTAGTTAGATTGGTCATACATTATTAGGCTTTCGTTTTCTTTAGATTATTATTAGGCAGAATTACAAATAATCAGATCTTTGCTTTTTATCACTATTCTTACTTTCTTTAAATATTCATTAAACATGCCATATTGCGTCTTCATTTCCTTTAGATTTTTATTATACATGTCATGTATTATTTTTTTCATTTTTTCTAAAATTTTCGCATGATATTATTAAGTTTTCACCTTGAATTTTCATAGAAAAGGTTATGAATAATTATGTCTTCGAATAGGTCTCATTAATTCTTTGCTTTCTTTAAAAGTATTATTGGACGGGTCTCGATAATTAAATCTTTGTTTGAACTTATTCGATTTTGTTCTTTCCTTTCTTTAAAATTCTTACTAACAGGACATTATTTCTTCGCTTCTTTAAATTCTTATTGGTGGGAATTTCAACGTTTTTAGGTTTTTTGTTTTTTAGTTCTTCACTTTCTTTAAATTTATTATTGATGAAGCCTCGATGTAATTAGGTTTTTGCTTGAACTTATTTGATTCTTAGGCCTATTGAAGTTATTTTTCGGTTAACTTCACTTTTCAGGACTTTTGGAAGGGGGAGGGGGCAAATGAAAATGAACATATACAATGAACAAACGATTTTTTATGTAGTAAATTTATTATAACGAATTGACTTCCAAGTTAAATTAGTCTAGAGATTCAAGTTGAGTTGCTGATTAGGTCAGATAAATTTGGTTCGGTAGTTGACATTACATTCCTCTTATAAAAGAGAGGAGCAAAAATAAATAATAATTATATAATGCATTCATCCGAGAAAAAGAACTTCGTATGTAAATTTTTACAGCCAAAATTCTCGTGATCTAGTGATCGGATCTGCATCATATGCAGCGATCACAGATCGGAATTTTGGGTTTACTAATTCCCCAAGTCTTATTGGTCGAATGCAAATTTGACCCTCATTGAATGACATAATAAATCACTGATCGGAAAAAATTTCGCAGACACGTGATGATATGCGCTAAAATTCTATTGGCCGAAAAAAAATCGCGACGCGTCATTGCATTTTTCATATGGGCCGATTTGTCTCACCATATGGATCTTTTGGTGAGGTTTTCGAATAAGATCTTCAAAATTGTACCAATCAAATTAATATTGATGGTGATTATTGCGAATTTATCTTACATTAAAAATAGATCCCATGATGAAATGATATTTTTAACCAATCATAAACTATTGTTTCGAAAAAGTTTCTTGAAATCGCCAGGTTGGGAATTTGTTGGGAATTTGTTTTTCGTGAAATTAACTCCACAACAATTAAAAGGTAGTTAGCTAAATGGTAGGTATAACACTTTGCAAGGTGTCTAGAGCATTAGCAAAATTTTATACCCTCTTTTTCGTCTTGTTGTCTTTGTTGTCTTTGTATTTTTTTTATTTATACTTGATTTAAACGTTTAGGTTGTCTTAGTATATTAATCTTTGGGAATTGGTGTTCGGTGAAATTACAGTAAGTAAATATAATAACTATAGACATGATATTTTTATACCATATTTTTCGTCTTTATATACATTTCTTAATACTTTTATGCTTACAAATATTGTTATTTTATTTAAAATATTTAGGTCATTCGTGTACAAAATTTTTGTCATTCGTGTACAAACCTTTTACTTGTATCAAACATGGGGATCATTGTTATTTTGAATAAAAAGATTCTTTATAAGGTGTTTTGAAAGTGTTCTTTAAAGTTTTATCTTAAAATTATGTTCCAGAAAATTATTTATTGCAGTATGAAATGGTATTTTGAAATATTCGCTACGAAGTAAAAGTTTTCAAAATCATTAGTAAGTAAAGTCTTCAAAAATAAATTTTTTTTTAAAATTTTGAATTTTTCTATCATATCACAATCTTTCATGCGATTAATTCTCGTACCTGTATTACCGCGAAATAACGACCATGGGTGTTATTTCGAGGTTCGGCCCAAATTAAGCTTAATTTAGGCTGAAATTCATAATTTCACCCCTGCGCGTTATTTCGCGGTAATACAGTAATATCTGTTTATCCGTTATCTGATATCAAATATCAGATATGTGTACAAGTTGTGTAAACGTGGCCATATGATATATAATCGACAATCAACAGGTGATATAAACGAAGTGAGACAAATCGGCCCATATGTCGATTAAAAAGTTAGCTTTCAATATTAGAGTAAGGGTGAGTGTTCGGACGAGCCTTATATATAGCAAAATTTTGCAAGAAATTTTTTTGTTAAGACGCAGAAGGTGGTTGTGTAAGCCAAATTTTGCGTTATAGACGATTTTTGAAAAAGGCAGCTGTTTTGTTTCATTTTCACATTACACCTGATCATGTGCCATGATTGGTTCAAAATCACGTGTCTGCGGAATTTTTATGCGGTTCCTATGTATAATCTGATCAGATTGCTTAAAAATTAATGCACAAAATTATCGATTCGAATAATAAGTTTTAATTATTTCCGTAAAAGATAAGTAGTTATTTAAAAATTTCTTCTTAAGCTCTTCAGAATCGAATAAAAAACACTTCAGAAGCTCTTTTTTCAGCAGTTTTTCTTGAATCATTTTATTGTAAACTGAAATAAACATATATGAGAGGACCGCCAAGTAGGAACTAAAACTTTCGTTTTATTTTTTATCTGTTATTATTTATATTTTTTCTCATTTTTTTTAAAAAATTATTTTTTTATTTTTTTTAATTTTATTTTTTACATTATTTATTTTAGGAAAAATCTAAATGGTGCCCCTGTGCATTTTGTGCCCCCTAATGTACTAATAATTGTCGCAGATCATAATTTAAAATGAAATCTACATTCTATACTTAACCTGCTAGCCTTCTAAAACCCATTAATACTTGTTTATTATAATTTTTTTAAAACTAACCCAACCCTAAACCCCTAACCCTAAAAAATGTATCCAAAAAAAATTTAGTTTTCGAGATTTTATACTATTATTTCATTTTAATCTGGATTTCATTATGATTTGTCACAATAATTAATTTCGCCTAGAATTAGGGTTAGGGTTAGGGTCGAGTCAAGATTAGTACAGAATTGCAAGAGAATCATTTTTTGTTAAAAGTGCAACAGGGGTTACCCTATTAAAATTTTGAGATATCAAAATAGGGGGCACAATATGCATGGGGCACCGTCTAGTCCAGTTCTTTATTTTATTTTAAATTATTTACTTATTTTAAATTATTTTTTTATTTTACATTATTTTTTAGTTTATATTTGCCATATAACTGCGAAATAACGCTTAGGGAGTTATTTTGAATTTCGTCCTGAATTAAGCTTAATTTAGGCCAAAATTCGAAACCACACCCTACCGAGTTATTTCGTAATTATACGGTATTTTTATTATTTTTAATTTTTACTTTTTTATAATTCATTTTACCGGAGGGCATCAAGGGAAAGGGTGATATTAACCGAAGAATTAACTTCAAATGGTCTTAGTTCTTCATTTTCATTAGGCAAGACCAATTTAATTCGGTGATTTACATTACCCCCTTCTGGCCTGCATTAGCTTTTCATCTGGCCCGCATTAACAAATTATCCAATTCCTAATTAGTATTTGATGTAAATAAAAATATTATGCATGCATTAATTTTTTAATTGTTTCTCGTTCCGCATATATACGTACGTACAGAGATAATGCGTAAACTGTACTTGAAATAGCCAAGAATATTGTGTACCATATGGATGAAAATCTCCAATTTCAGTGATTATTTAATATGAGTGATGAGGTTAATAAAACTCGAGCCAATCATTTATGTGATATTAGATGATTATTGAGTATAAGGCCACGCAAAGTTAATTTTTCACCTGGTGTTTTAAAATTCCGGTCGGCGGGTCAGATTTTTTTTAAAAAAAACAACTTTGCATGGCCTAAATTAATTTATGTTCACATGGTTCAGCACCAAACTCTCCCTGTAGATCCCTATTACCAAAAACAGAAGAAAGAGAAAAAACCTTCCCGCGACAATATTCCCAAATTTTAATAAGTAAAGTGATATTTAGCCCTTAAGTAAACCTGTCAAGCGCCCAAATATTGACCTAAAAGAGGTACAATATTTGGGAAAACCGGCCAAGCAAACCGTCCAGAAGCAAAAAACCAAGAAATTAATAAAAACACAGTTTCTTCGCTGTACAGCAACTACGGTCCTAAGGACCAACTAGCAAAAAATAGCTCAAAAGCGAAGCCCGCCTCTGCTTTACCTAAAGCCACCCAAAGCTCCACCAACAAACCTCTCCCAGAACTATTTCAAGCACCGACAAACATGGCAGCAAGTAGCTCCTCCTTCTTTCTTGGCTCCCTATTCCAATCCCGCAAACGGCCCCAGCCTACAAAAACCCCACTTAGCGAAAAGCCCGTCAGCTCTGAAGCGGAACACACTAAAGAATTCGTCGACATTATTGTAAATGACTGGTCGAAACTCACCTTCAATGTTATCTTCTCCGTCCCCACCTTGCCCGAATATACGGACAAATACCTGTTCTACATCAATATTACCAAACAGGGAAAAGTAGCCAATTTAGTCAACTTCCCACCCCAATGGTTGTGCAAACATGACGGAACCAACCAGCTAATTCTGTTTGATCTGATGGCAC
>QKWP01000633.1:0-43762 GCA_003550325.1 Gigaspora rosea
TGCAAGTCGATAAATTCTGGTCTAGTTCATTTCATATTGGTGACCGGCATTCTTTGTTGATTCAGTATAACGTTTGATTCGAGTCCAGAGGTTATAATTAGGATTATACTGGACATCTTGGCTGGCTTTGTACGCATAAAGGTGTTCCAATTCACAAAACCATAATTCTTCTCGGAGACTGTCTAATTGACACATTTTAGGCCTTGTGTCTGACTTATCACATACTTTGCATTTAACAAGCATTCTACATCCTTCACTTTGGGTGAAGAAATGGATACTTCTAGGGTCTTCTCGGTCTAAAGCACAGTGAAAGTCAGAATAGCATCCAGGGCATACAAGCTTTTCTTCAAGAAGTCTAAGGACTTCAGGTCTGTTAGAAACTTTACATTGACAACAATGGTGGGTATGGCGAGTGCTATGGTTAGGTAGGTGATTACTATCAACTTGATCAAGAGTACATCCACACTGATAAACCAAATTTTGTCTTTTCCAGGTAGCAAGTGGACAATAAGCTTCAATATGGCCCAATGCACTGCATTCTCTGCAGACATTATTAGGGCATTCCCTGTATAGGTGGTTGGAATCATGGCAAGTAGGGCAGGTGGTTCGTCTTGGGGCTTGTTTAGGGCATTTAACAGCGATATGGCCAAATTCCTGGCATTAGTTACATTGATTGGTAGGACAATTGGCAAAGAGGTGGTCTGGAGAACCACAATTCCCACAAATACGCTGTTTAGGGGCTTTTCTGTTTTTACGGCGAGATTAATAAGTGGTCCATTCATTTTCTTCTGGTGAAGGAGATTGGTCTGAGTCTTCTCGATTAAAAGTATAAGCTTCTCGGGGATATAAGTATTCTGGTTCATAAAGGTCTAATTCATCTGGTGCGGTAACAGTAGGTTGCCTGGGTAAAGATTGGTTACTTTCATAAGTAGTAGGGATAGTATGCTTCTTGTTTTCCCATTTAAAAGTATAGCAGCCATTTTTCCAATTATAATTTGCTTCTACTTTTTGATTCCAGTCATTGCCTAAGAGAACGGAATAAGAAGTAGTGTCTACTACTTCCACAATAAGAGGAATAGTAATATAATCAATTTTAATTGGCAGGTCTTTTATAATTTCTA
This sequence comes from Gigaspora rosea, assembly GCA_003550325.1. NCBI lineage: Eukaryota > Fungi > Glomeromycota > Glomeromycetes > Diversisporales > Gigasporaceae > Gigaspora > Gigaspora rosea. The sequence goes on from QKWP01000633.1 coordinate 1,122, forward strand.
AAGGTCGAGTGGAAGTTCCAACGGCAGGAACAATAAGGCTGTTAGAGGCCTGTTCAATAGTCAATCCAAGTTCCTTGACTGCCTTGTAAGCAATCATACTGATTGAAGCACCACTATCAATAATAGCTTGGTAAGGTTTATTCTGAAGAGAGACATTACATTTGACAGGTGTAGTATATGCAGGGGTTTGAACAAGGTTGGCATTTTTGGCTTCCTCATAAAGGTGAGTAGCCAAGGCACCTCGGATAGATGGATTATTGAGTAGCGTTTTCCACTTGCTAGCAGTAAGAGAGGGTGTCTGAGTCTGATTTTGTGTAAGATAATTAACACTTCGATGATAAGGCGAAGGAGATCGATTAGAGGAGTTTTGGTAAGAGTGATAGTTATCATTATTTCGGCTTCTATAATTATTATCTCTAGATTGGCTTCTAGGACGAGAATTATTGCGACTGCGAGAACGGTCTCTGTTATTGGAATAGCGATCAGAAGAGCGACCATTTCGGTCCCTATTTTGGTTGTTATTTCTGTTCTGGTTATTGTTATTATTATTACGACGAGAATTGGATCCTTGTCGTTGGTCCTGTTTTCTACTATTGCAATCACGAATAAAATGTCCAGTGCGTCCACAATAATAGCAGATAGGAGGCTCTTTCATTCGAGGGGTTTGGGCACGGTTGTCAGCATAATTAACAGAAGAGGTAGGTGTGGTCTGTGTCTGGGCTAAATTAATACTAAGCTTAGCAATTTGGTCTGTAAGTTGTTGAATAGCTTGGTCGGTATTGGTAGTAGGGGTCATCATTAATGTTCCAGTTTCTTAGTGGAGGGCTACTTCAATAGCATTGGCCAAGTATTAGGTATAGCAGCTTGAACATTAACTGCATACTCAGGACGTAAGCCTTGAATAAAAAGTTGTTTAACAAAGTCAGCGGGAAAACACCGATTGGGTCCACTTTCTTTTGTAATGTACGAAATTGGTTGACATATCCATCCACAGTCTCTGTGGGTCCTTGCTTAATCTCAAAAAGTTGTTTTTGCCAAAGGGCCTTTTGCTTAGTAGTGTAAAAACATGCCTTAAAAAGATGCTGGAAACTTCGGTCCTAATTATAGTTATCATTAAAAGCATTGGGTACTGGGTTTAAAGCAGTATACCAGTCTAGAGCAACACATTTAAGGTAAACAGGAGCAAGATGAAGTTTCAGTTCAGCACTCCATAGGTTAGAAGTAGCGGCTCTTCGAAATTCCTTCAGCCAGTCAGCAGGGTCTTGGGTTCCGTCACCGTAAAAATCTGCAACAGTAATAAGAGTTTTCTCAGAGCCTTGTCCAAGGGCATTGGCAAGATCAGTTATTGCTTGCGCAGCAGCTTGTAAAGCTTGATCACCCATTAGATTTTCTGGTTGGTTAGGAGGTAAGATAGGGTTTAATTCTTCAACAAGAGGTTGTAAATTTATTTCCTCGAATTGTGGAGAAGAGTCAGCTCTAACAATAGTAGCGTCTTGGTTTGGAATATAATGGTCGAGAGGGTCAATTAAATTTTGGTCGCTAAGAGGAGGGTATTAAGTAATGGGGGTGTATGGCATGGAGTAACGTTTATATCTAAATTAACAGTTGGGTAATATTCAGTTACAAGAGGAGGTAGAGGAACAGTTGTGCGAGCAGGAGAAAAGGTTTGTTGTAAATAGCGAAAGAAGCGATTTCGTGGAGGAGGAGTAGTTTCTCGAGTATAATGATATGGAATTTCTGAGATAAGTGAAGAAGGAAGTGCAAGGCTTGGAGGGATTGGTATATAAGTATTAGTGGAAGAACCAACACCAGTATCAGCTAATTGTTCAGGTCCTAAGGTGAATATAGATCTGGGTGGAGAAACGTCAAAATTTAATTCAGTTCTTCCTAGTTGATTTTGAAAATCGAATAGAAGGTTTTCAGTCCTTGGTCGAGTTGAAGCAGGTGTAGAAGGTAAGAGGTCCTCGATGTGAAGATCAAGTAGAGTAGCTTTAAAATTAAGAGGTAAAACAGGTGCAAGAGTATAGGGGGTATGTGCAAGGAGTAGACCAGCAATAACTTCTTTTGGGTCTAATAGGTTGTTGTTATAGCAGCAACTAAAAACAATATCTCGAGCAGCAGCTCTAGCAGTATTATAATCAGTAGCAGCAACTAAAATACAGTAAGAGTCATTTGTCTTTTGTGAATATTGGATAGCAAAATAATTGTCTCGATACGTTCCCCAGAATCGGCGAAAGGGACGGTATAAATTAGCAACAGGGTAACAGATGGTACAGGATAAATCAGAATGGTAGGCTTGCAAAACGTCTACCACAAGTGAGGAAGGATGACTTGTTTCGTGTACTTCAATTTGCTCTAAGTATAGTTCATATGCTCTATTCATATAGAAAGGCAGTTCTCAAGTTTTAAGGAAACTAATAAAAGAATAATAAAATACCTCCAAAAATAAAAGGTTAGTAGTAAGTTGTTAACAAAATTTTAATCTCCAAAATATAGTAAATAGTTAGTATCCAACAAAAAGAAAATTCCAAGTTGTAAGAGAATAATAAGAGTGCAATCAACAGCAAGAGGGTTAGTAACAGCCAAAAAAAAAAATGATTAAATTTCTGCCAAAAGTAATAATAAGATTTCCAAATTCTTTAATAATATCCAATAATTTAAATAGGTTTCCGCCAGAAAGCACCAAATGTTACAGTACCGAAAGCCTTCTTTAATTCCGATAAAGTAACAATCACATGGCTCCTGAGATCCCTTACTTTGGGCGTGAAGCGGTGTGCAAGAGGGAAGTATAGTTTCTTTTATGTCTGTAAGAAACTACATACTTCTCTGAGGCAGTTCGGTATAAAACAACAAGAGATAATAGATGGTTTATTAATTTAACAAAAGGGCTATTCCAAGGTGTCTGTTCCTTAGAAATCTCAAGCGTTTATTAATAATAAGGAGGAGGATAATAAATATAAAGATAAAGATAAAATACAATGCCTGGATCTGTCTAAAACTAAGTGAAATAAGGTGGGTTTATATATCTATTGAGCTAAGCGTCGCTAAGCGTCGTTAAGTGTCGCTAAGCGTCATTAAGCATCACTAAGCATCGTTAAGCGTCGCTAAGCGTCGTTAAGCGTCGCTAAGTGTCGTTAAGCGTCGCTAAGCGTCATTGAGTGTCATTGCATATCAATTTCACATATCACTATTACTAAATACAGTTATTGCAAAATTTGCCTTATTTAGTTCTAATTTCTTAACTAATTTTTACCAAAATTAAAACCTATTCTATAACAGTACGAATGTAGAGGAAATAGAGGAAAATTCTAATATCTAGATAATTTAAAACCTGATTGCTTTATAAAATTTGATTGTATATCCGATATCTATGAGCTTGCCAGAGCAGCTACTGAGTTGTCGCAGTATATAAATTGATTGATTAATTGATTGATTTGATGCTGCGGCAATGACATTGATGTTCGTAAATTAAGGTAAGTTAATAGTACTATATTATCTATTGTATGAGAATTGTTTAACCAAATATCGCTTTAACAGGTTTTTGTCTCGATTGAAGTGCATGACTATTAATATTAAAAAATGCTTTTTTTTTATATCATGCATTTCTGTAAAAGGCTAAATGCTAATTAAAAATTTACGATTTTTAGGTGGGTTAGTCTAAATCGGGTCTTTAGTCGACTAAGCTGACTTTTTGAAAAATTGACTGACTTAGTCGGCTAAGTCGACTAAGTCGACTAACTCTGAGTCGACTAATATTCCTACAGTGTGCTTCTTCGTTTTTGGCACTTGCAGTGCTTCGCCAATCTTCACCAATGGAGTCATCCTTTCCTGTGTTTTTTTTCTTTGTTATTAGAGTTTTCTCGATTATAAACTTGCGTCGTTTTGGTGGTGTCAGTGATTTTATCTTTGCCGTTTAATAGAGGTTTTGGACCAATTTTTTTTCTAAATCGTTTGTTTGGTGTTTGCTTTGTTATTGTTTTTTAGACTAATTCTTTCTGTTTTCTAGATTTTCTTTATATATTGTTTTGGTATTGTTGTGGCCTTCATTAGTAGTCTTGCACCTTTAGCATCGTCATTGTTTGAACCTTTGTTATTGTCGTTCTGGGAGCGTGTTTTCGATATATCAATACATTGTATTTAGTCTTGGAATTAATAATAGTTGTAGTTCTTGGAGCTTGTTATCAATACATCGATACATCATTTTTAGTTAGCTGGTCTTGGCAGTTATAGTATTAGTAGTTGGGTTGTTAGAATTAGTTGATTTTTTTTTTTTTGTAAATAATCATACTATAAAAATTAAAAAAATTTTGTAATTATGAGATCGGGTAATAAAAAAGTGTATAAAATTATATAATTGTAATAAATTAAAGAAATTGGGTAATTATCATACAGAATATATAGAACTCTTTCCGACGATCACTTGTACAAATCTCCGAACAAAAGAAAAACAAAAAATTTTTTAGTAAAAAACGAAGCAGCTGCATATAATACTGGTTTTTATAAAGGTCAACCTTTTCTTGTGTTCGGAGACTCATTTATATATTTGACACACATGCCAGAAGCGTCGGTTGTGCAAGATAACTGGCAGTGGGTGCCCTTGGTACAAGAAATTCTGGTGGAAGTTTTCTTTCGTCAACGAAGGTTTTCCAGTCTGGCTAGGTGGTGAACTAAAAAATGAGTTTTTTAATACTCTCTCTAAGGTTTTTTTGGTTACAAGAACATATTCGACCATATACCCTCTACCATATTCTTTCTTGAAGCAGTTTCTCTGAAATTTTTGATGGAAAGTGGGAAATTCGGCATACCTTCTCCAAAAGATCGGCATTGTTGTTCCTATCCTAATCGGGAAGAAGGTATGCAAGTTGATAAACAGGAACGGACGTGTAATGAGACGTGGCACAATGGAGTAGGCAGATCTGTGGAACTAAATTCCAGAACATTCTTTTGTTTCTTTTATGTACATATAATACTTTAGTGAGGCGTTTCCTTGCGCAGTATTATATAATTTTTATAAATAGTCAGAATCGTTTTTTCTTTCTTTTGTTTTTTCTTTTTCTGCTTCCACGTGTCAGGATTAGCTTCTTTTCTTTGTTTTTTCTTTTTTGTATTGCTTTTTTTCTTTTTGTGTAGTTCGTTTTCTTGGTAGTTTCTTTTTACTTTTCCCCTTTTTTATTTGCTCTTTATGAAGAAGGAAGAATTTAAGGAAAAGAGTACGATCCTGATATGGCATTAGCAAACCGGTCAGTGATGTTTGGGAATCAAGTCTCAACAAGCATTGGGACCCCAGTGGAGACGAATTTGTGAAATAGCAGGTCGCACCTGAGTACTTTTGTATCGAGTGAGTCTTTATTTGGGTGTAATTTGGTATACTGTATACGTACACTAGGCATTTACGAATAAATAAAGGCAGGATCGTCCAGACTAAAAAAAAAAAAAAAAAAGAAATTGGGTAATTATTACAGTATCTTGTTGATTCCGCATATGATCAGAAATTGACACTGGCTGTTACTTTGCACAAATTTGTATAAGATCTAATATAATTTGTACAAAAAATTTTTCTCCAACAGCAGGGTCGCAGATATGCACAGATTCTTAATAATTGAGTTTTTAAAAATCTGTGCAGATATGCACTATATTTATTTACCCGATGAAGATGTTATAATTTAGTTTTTAGCAAATTACTATAAAATTTATATGTAATAATCCAACTTTTAGCAAATTTACTTGATTTTAGGGGTAGCAAAAACGTCTAAATTCATGCAGATCAGTTATGACCTATATGAGAGATGTCCGGGGTCCTATTATTACCGATTACTATCTTAATCGATAGTCGTTGTCAGAGGGATTTAAATCAATTACTATTCATAACTGATAAAAATCAATAGTAATCCCCGTACAAAATTTAGTAATATTACCCTGCATTGAGTGATAGGAAGTATATACTCCCAAAATAGTTTCAGACAATACTGTTTTACCATTTTAGAGTTTCAGGTTTTTTACAGAGTTTCAGGTATTTTACATAGTTTCAGAATTTCAGAAATTAGTTTTGAATATATAAAACTAGTTTCAGATCAGTTTTTGAAGCAAAAGAGTTTCAGGCAGTATCATTATTTGAATTTTAAAAATAGAAAATCTAGTATAACCATGGTAGAAATAGCAAAATACCATGGTAGAAATAGTAGCCCCCTTTTATAAATAGACAAATTTTTAATTAGTAATTAATATTTATAATATGTTAACTTTTTATTTGTTTCTTGTTCTATATATACACATATATATATACAAGCTGTAAAAGTGTGGTAAATTAGAGAATTTGGTAAGTTGTCACTTTTCAAATAGTAGGTTTAGGGTTCAAATCCCACTGGCAACATTTTGGAAAAATAAACTTGTGTTCTGGTAACTGCTTCTCATTGATTGGGTAGATATATTATCTATAGACTTGGTACACTATCTTGAATGAGAGCTTTCGGGCATAATTGTGCATTATTATACAAACAAATCCAAGAAACTAGAGAAACAAAAACCTTTTGGCAGACCCCGAGTAAGGAGATAGCAAAGATCTTTAATGGTGCTACTAAAACTGGAGTATCAGAAACCTGAGCTAAAAAACCAGACAACTGTGACCTAAGGGACAAGGTTTACCAACCTGCTACCAGAGTCTCACTGGAGGAAAAGAATCTATATTATAGAAGTAGATACCAGAGGAGAAAAACAATACAGTACCTAATATCAGATAGATTGATCCTTTCGAACTAACTGGATTGGAAGTCTGAGATGTATCAAGGAAGGGCCGGTAGGAAAGTAATAGTAGGTACCGGAGTTGGAGCTAACTTTACAAGAGCAAAAGTAGGGAACAGCAGCAGTTGCAGAGTATCCATCTGATTGCAAATGTTGGCTTTGGTAAATGCATAAGTTACTAAAGTGTAGATAATACCTGTATAGAACAGGGAATGCTCTACTAAGTAAGGATAAATTAGTCCTAATGGGATATTTATTGATAGTATTTGGAATTAACCTTGACTGACTTATATAACAGAGGATCTGTACCAGAAATACAAGTAGAATTGGTAGAAGAAACTTGAACCAGAGTGTTTAAATAGGCAATCCTCTAGTTGGGTTGCAGGAGGACCCTGAACAATATATATAGGGATTACATTGAAATTTTGGCTAAAAAGATTCTTTTTTTACAAAAATATATATTTGAAAATGAAAAAGGTTACATTTAAAAGTGAATAAAAGCTTTTAATGTTATATTATTAAAAGTGGATAAAATTGGGTAGCAATCAATTAATCGATAATCACTTTACCAATAACATTTTATCGACAATTATTTACTGGCATGTTCATTTTACTAATAGTTTATTTCACCGAAGCTCATTTCACTAACAAAGTAATTCTGGTCATTGTGGTTAGGGGCATGCTATTTATTATGTAATATTTACCATGGATATATGGTCAGAAATAGTAATTACATCTATATATTATATTAATCAATCAGAATTAGATAAAATGATCATACCATACATGGGTAGAAGTGGTTACTAAGTAAACAATATTACGTAATAAATGGCATGTCCCTTAGGATTAGAATAGAATTAGGTAGAATTAGGGCTAAAGTTAGAGTGCTTTTTGAAAAAAACTTGTCAGTGAAATGAACTTCAGTAAAACAAACTATTAGTAAAATGAGCTTGTCAGTAAGTATTTGTCAGTAAAATATTATATCAGTGAAGTAATTGTTAGCGAAATAATACAGATCCAATAAAATTAATAAGTTTTAAATAGGCTATATTTAAAATTTTTTTTTAAAAATTTTTTTTCGAGAAAAATTTTTAAAAAAAAGTATTATTATATTTAATAATTGGTTAAATTTTATTAAATATTAAAGCTTATATATAAAATATAGTTAATTAGCTCAATAAAAAGTAGATAAAAAGGGTGTGGTGACTTAGAGAAGTTGGTAAGTTGTCACCCTTTATATGGGTTCAAATCCTACTAGTGACACTTTGAAAATTAAATCTGTGTTCTGGTAACTGCTTTTCATCGATCAGTTGGATATATTAAGGTGCTAACATTTATTAAATAATATTTTAGGGGGTAGGAGGTCAAGAAAAATCTTACCTTAGTTAAATTTGATTGGATAAAATTCTATTTATAGATCTTACCTGGGGTGGGGTAAGCCCCTATAGTAAATAAATATTAGGCAATAAATGTTAGCACCCTTACTTGTAGCCTTGATATACTATCTTGAATGGAAGCTTTGGGCATAGTTGTATATTATTACACAGACAAATCCAAGGAACCGGAGAAACAGAACCTGTTTGGCAAGTCCCAAGTAAGGAGGTAACAATAACAGTGCTACCAGAACTGGAGTATCAGAACCGGACCTAGAGAACTAAACAATAAAAACCTTCGAAGGAGAGGATTCACCAATCTGGCCACCGGAGTCGCACTAGAGGAAAAGTACCTATGTTACAGAAATAGGTACCAAGGAAAGAAAAACTATATAGCATCTAATACCAGGTTAATCGACCCTTCCAGGCTAACTGGATTGGAAGTTTGGGGTATTCAGAAAAGAACCAGTATAAAGGGAATAGTAGATAACGGGGTTAGAGTGAACTTTACGAGAGCAGAAGTAGGTAACTCAGCGGTTCAAAGAAGGATTATATGAATTAGGGAACTGCGGACTCGAAAGGGTCCTATACCGCGGGATTAGGGACCCGGGACGTCGATGATAGACTTAACAAGCATAGTACTACCCTGACCACAAGTGTTGGCTTTGGTAAATGTGCTGTTACTGAAGTGTAGATAGATACTTGTGTAGGACAAAGTACTATCCTACCAAAAAGTCAGCTGTTGGGTGCAATTCTCTTGTCGCAGTTGCTGGCTCTCAGGGATAGACGCAGATATGCTATTCTTGGGGCCTTAGGTTCTTGAAAAATGTTGATCCTTAAAAAATTCTTAAAATGAAGTCATTTGATTCTTAATGGAGTTTCTCCTAAGGGTGCTGCCAACGGAAAATCAAGTTGGAGGTGAAAGTTCATAGAGAAACTTGGGTAGTTAAACTTGGTAGGCAGTATCTGGGTAAATGCGATACAGCAAGATGTATCAAAGAAAGAAAAAAAAAAAAAGTGGATAAAAATTTTAAAAAGTTTAGATTAAAGCTAATATAACCTTTATATGTATTGTTTGGAGTCCTGTTGTAAGTATGGCAGCTAGTGTAGAACCTTTGGGTGGACTATTTAAATTAGACAACCAAAAGTTGTACATGTAGCTAATTGTATTCTCATTCTTGTAACAAATGTCAGATTGCCCAAAGAAGCTCTTTTGATCCACAAATTTGAATAAAAGACTTATCACCCAATTCAAGAACTTTGACAGAAAAAAAAAATAATAAAATAAAATATACAAGCTGTACTTTAAAATAAATTTGTCATTAGGGCCGTATCATTAATTATCTGATTATTTTTTATCGAAGGCCTACTCCCCTCCCTCTTCCTTAATATATATATAGTTAGGTTCTTATATATAATTTTAACTTTTTTTACCCTCTCCCCTAAAAAATCACCTGATTTTTGTCACTTCCTTATAATATACTAAGAATATTGTATACTATATAAATGAATCTCCAATTTTAGTGATTTTTAATATAAGTGATAAGGTTAAATAAAATTTGAGCCAATCATTTATATAATATTAAATAACTATTGAGTAAAATTTGATCAGAAATTATAAGCCTGATTATAAATTTCTTATAAATCATTTATAAATTTATATATATATATATAGTTCAGTACAAAAAGATTTATATACCAAATAGCTATGTTTCAAAAATTTTTTTTATAATTTAATTTATAATTTTTTTAATACAATATATTCTTTTACTAATCGAATTTATAAAAATAAAATTAGTTTAATTATATTATTGTTAAAATAAAAACTTTTATTAATACTAACTTTTTTTAAAAAAATTTACTATATATAAATTGTACCAATTTCTGTAATTGGTAATAACTTTTGATCCACTAGTTCATTTTGAATGATTTAACTGCCAAAATGTTCATCTAAATGAGATGATTTTAACAAGCACAAAATTGTTAAAATTTAATTACAGGATTCAAAGATCGTTCAACTTTTGTGAAATTTCAATAGTAATTTTTTAAATTTTTTATCATTAAATAACTATTGATCTACTAGCCCATTTTGAATGATTTAATTACCAAAATGCTTGCCTTAGTGAGATAATTCAACAAGTTCAAAATCGTTAAATTCCAATCACAGAATTCCAATATTGATAAAGATTTGTATCAATTTTTTTTTTTATTTATTTATTTATTTATTAATGTCAAGTACAGAAATAGGATAGTAAGTTACAATTATATCATGATGATATATAAAGAAATACTATATTTAAAATTTCTAACTAATCATCTAATAATTTATGCAATAGGGCAAGCCTATCACTTGCAGTCAGGGCTAACCATTAGACCACTACAGAAAGAAGATGTGACATTTCACCTCATACTTTTCTATTTTAAACTAAAAGGTTAAATTTTAGTTTAAGAAGGCTAGAGGAAACCAAAGAGATTTGTATCATTTTAATCAAATTAGTTTATATGAACCAATTTGATTAAAATGATACAAATCTTTATTGATATAGGGATCCTGCGATTGGAATTTAACAAATTTGGACTTGTTATAATTGTCTCAATAAGAAGAGCATTTTTGGTAGTTAAATCATTTAAAACAGGCTAGTGGTTCAATAGTTATTCAATGATAAATAAATTTATTTAAAATTACTATTAAAATTATATAATAGTTGAACAATCTTGGGATCCTGTGATTGGATTTAACGATTTTGTACTTGCTAGAATCATTTTATTTAAACAAGCATTTTGGTAGTTAAATTATTCAAAATAGACTAGTGGATCAAAAGCTATCATCAATTTCATAAATTGGAGCATATGATAAATTTATTAATAATTGTCAGGGATGATGCTGAAATCAGATGATCCTGAAATTTTGATTTATTTTGATATGAAATTTTAAGATTTTTTTGAAATATTTTTTTCGTCTTTGTCTTATAAGGTTAGGGTAAGGTTTGGGTATAGATTTGATATTTAAAGAGTGTATGTGGATTTTAGCAGGGCTTATAGTTTCAAATCGAGACCCCAAATTTCAGCATCATCTGATTTCAGCATCATCCCCAACAATAATTTATAATTATCTAACTTTAAAACTTAATTTTTTTTTAACCCGTAATCTAAAATTGCTCAAATTTTAACCATATGTTTATTATATGTACATCAATGCACTTGCTTAATAAAACTTATAAAATTGCAAATTGGTTTCGAAAATATTTAAAATAGATTTTTTTTTTAAAAAATTCAAAAAGTTTTGCATTAAACATTATTACTTTATTTAATACAAGTGTTTGTGGGGCACCGCTGGCGCCCTTTACAATACAAAGTACCTATAATAAATGAAACTTGATTTTTTAAAATTCCACTACAGAACTCACTATTTCATAATGATAAATTATTATTTTGTATTAGAATTATGTAATTTCTATTGTGAATTACTATAAAAAAAAATTCTGTTACAAACCTACTTGACGGATAATACGTTGGTTTATATCATAAATTATTGTTAAAAACTTTCATATAAAACTCGTGCACTATTCTAATAATCACAATACAGTGTTAGGGTTTAATTAGTTCGCATTGGAATTATATGGCTTCTATCATGTATTACTGTTATAAACCTTACTATTCTGATGATACATGGTATATGACTCACATTAACATTATCCACATTTCAGTTAATTTAATTTCAAAGACAAAGTGCCCATAATGAATAAAACTCGATTTTTTAAATTTCGCTACAGAATTCACTATTCCAGTAACGATGAAAAGGTGAATTATTTTGTATTAGAATCACTGTAATTTCTATCATGAATTACTATAAAAAATTCTGTTACAAACCTATTCAATAGATAATATATTTTAAGATTGGGTTTGATCAAATTATTGTAGTTTCTATTATAAATTGCTGTTAAAAATTCTCATACAAAACTTGAGCGCTATTCTAATAATTACAATATGTGGGGTTAGGGTTAAATTAGTTTGCATTGGAATTATTATGGTTTCATCATGATATTGTTGTAAACCTTACTATTTTGGCGATATATAGTATGTGACTCACTAACGCATATTATTAACGTTGTCCACATCTCAGTTAATCCAATTTCAAAAGATACAAAATGCTATAATGAACGAAACTTGATTCTTTAAAAGAAAAAAAATTCAATCGACTTTGCCATAAAGCCATAATCAGAACGTGGGAAAATTCATCGTTTATGATGATATATTAAATCTGCTAATCATTTGCATAACATAATTAATGTGTAACAGATTTGTCATTTAGTCGTACCGGTAATTGATATATTTATATGAATTATTCATACCTTAAAAGCTAAAATTCATTTACACACTTATACTTACCAAGCAAGCAATTAATCATGATACTATATGTCATAAAGGCCATTAATGCCAACGATGTGTATTTGATATAATCAATATTGTGAATTTCTCATAACATGTGACCATGACTATTTATGCCATCTAATTTTCACACGTGCAAAATGATTGGTAAAAATGTACAGGACACTCGTGATGAGATGATAATTTTATTATAAGGAGATAAAAAAATTTTAAATAACTAATCAAATATTTAAAAACTTTTATTTAGTACTAAAATTACTAAATTTTTTGGTGTACAAATCTTTTTGTACTGGACTATAGTCTGGTTATAAATTTTTGTAAATATATTTATAAATTTTAGTATATTTTATATCTGATTATGCACCTAATTACTTATAAATTTTATATACTAATATTTTGTTACTATTATAATTTATTACTCTCTATGACTATAAAATATATATAGAATTTTGTCTTATTGCTTATTAATACTCCTAGGTTTGGTTTGGATTTGGTCTAGTTTAGTATGATCTGCTTTCAAACCCAGACTCAAACTTTAAATTTTACTAAATTGCAAACTCAGACTAAATTCAAATTTAATTATAAGTTTGGTCTGGATATGGTTTGAAGTCTACATATCAAAGTAAAATTTTGGAGCCAAGTTAATTTTTTTTATATGTTAAATATAATTATAACTAGATTTAATATATAAAAAAAAATAATAAGATTTGATCATATGACCAAAACAAAGCATTCTAATTGGCTGAAATTAAAAACATATATGTTCACTTTTTTTTACAATTTATTAATAAAATTGATAAAAATTGGCAATGTTTAAAAGGCTACTGTTCCATCAATTTGGCTTTAAATTAAAATCTAAACCACAAGTTTTATTTTTTAGAACAAGAAGAACAAATCTTATTGATTAGTTTTTTATTTTATAAATTTTTAAAGGAGTAGCATTTCTTGTTAAGCCAATTTTTAGAGAGATTTAAAGCTTCCCGCACCATATTAATACTCTTTAGCAATAAAAAAATTGTTAATATATTTAGATATTAGTTTAATAAGCATCTTTATTTATACTGATATTATATTAATATTGTGTAAATATGTTAGTTTAAATAAAGATAAATTTTTTTGTTTTTACTAAGCTTATACTAAGAATATAAACTTAGCAAAATGAATTTATTTTAGTACAAAATGAATTTTTTTTTTTTTATATAATTCAACAATCATTTTTTTTTGATTTATTAAAAAAAAAGTTAATCATTGCTGCTATGTACAAGTACAAAAATAATTACTAAACTATCTTTATAAAAAAAAAATTATTTAAGTATTAGATACCCAAAGTGATCTGTCATAAATGAAGTACAATAAATTATATAATTGTTTAGAGGGTTTCCACTTTATCATGTCCTATATTAGTCATAGGACATGTTATATCTGTTAATATATAAGTGTTAGTTCATAATAAAAATTATAATAAAAATGTATAAATTTACTATAAACTTTAAGCCTTATATTATTTTTAACTTACATATTAACTTTTTTCAAATTCTGGATTAAGCATATCAAAAATAGTAAATTAAATTATTTAGAACACTTTTTTAAAATTTTGTAAATTTTGCAAATTTTTCTTATAAAATTTTTTAAAAAAATTTTTTAATTTTAAAATTGCAACTATATATAAAATTTTATACTAAACAAGTTTACTTAATAGCAAATTATAGATTATCTTGACAAAAAAGCAAGTTAACTATATGCTAAAACTAAAAAAATTTTTGGTTTGTAAAGAGTGTGCCAAAAATTACATGATTTTTTATTATAAATACATAGGGTTTCAAACTTTTTGCCCCGTTTTTTTTATATTTAATTGATAATTTTAGAAAACAGATCTTTTTAAGCTGCTTTTAATTTTATCAAAGTTGCAGAAGTGTACCTTTTCTACAAATTTCTAAATAGAGTTTTTGAACCTTGTATTAGTTTTTGAGTTATCTAAATTCTAAAATCAAACAAAATGGGATAACTGGGTAACCATGACCCATTTTTTTCTATTTTTATAGATTAGATAGCTCGAAAATAATAAAAAAATCTGAGAACATTTGTGATAATCTATATAAAATTATATTTATTTGTAAATTTTATTATTAATAAGGAGATAATTTGAAAAGGCCAAAAATTTGAAAATTTTGACCAAATATGGCATACAAAACCAGATCACCCGATTTGTAACCCTATAAATACATGGTCAAAGAGTAATCACGTCTATATATAATAAATATATAATATATTAAATCACATACATGGTACAGTATATAATATATATATTATATATATTATTTAATATTAAGTAACTTTTGGTCTATTAGTCCGTTGGTTGATCATAGAGTTGCTATAGCAACAGGTCGCTAAAAAATAACATTCATAAAATCATTAAAAAATTATATTACTTAAAAGTTTATTAATTGAGCATAATTTTATATACTAAATAAACTTGCTCAGTACTAAAAAATTAGAGATGTTAAGTGGTTCGTTCAGTCTGGTTCTGGTTCAGTCCCAAGAAGTTCAAAAAAAAACGAACTAAACTGAAGTTTATGAACTTTAGTCGAACTTTAACGGTTAAACTTGAGTTTGAGCTTGAGTTCATAAACTTTAAGCATAAACTTCGGGTTAGCTTTAAGTTCAAGCTTATTTTTTTACACTTTCTTAAAATTTACATATAAAATAATATTCAAAAAATAAAGGATAAATACGTATTAAAAGCCCCAGGTATAATACTGTGTTTACATAATAAAAACAAATACATATCAAAAATAAAAAGAAAAAAATTAGAAATAGTAGTAGATAAATAAATAAAAATTAAATATAAATAAATAAACAGAACTCGAAATTCGAGTTTTGTAATAGTTTTATTATTAATTTTAATTTTAATTTTATTATTTTATTATTATTATTATTATTACAAAACTCGAATCTCAGGTTCTGTTTATTTATTTCTATTTAATTTTTATTATATTCTAATTATTAAAGAATTTATTTAGTTTGTGTTGGGTTAGTAATTTTGGTATTTTTTTTTGTTAGGAACACGATATTTGGATAGACAAAAAAAGCTCGCATATGATAATTATGATACAAGTTATCTCAAATAAGCACTTTATAACTAGTTGCTCTGTAGTATTTTTATTAATAACAAGAAAAAATTAGTTAATGAACAAGTATTTTACAATATGACTGTGAGACCTTGATGAATCATATAATAGTGGTTGAACTACTAGTTCATAAACCGGGTTTTTAAACTAGTTATATAAATTAAGTTTATAAACTAGATTTATAAACCAAGTTATGAACTAAGGTTATGAAACTGGTTCGGAAACTACTAGTTAATTTTTCTCTGAACAAACTGCTAAAAAACTAGTTTGAACCGGGTTTGAACTCGGTTCACCTAAACCACTTAACATCCCTATAAAAAATATATCAAATTAGTATATTTTATTTTATATTTTATAAAATTTAATAAAAAGTTGTTTAATTTTAAAAATTTTTATTAAAAATTCAAAATTAAGTACTTTTGTTTTATATTTTAAGACAACTAAATAAAATATATAATTTTTAGTGCTAAACAAATTTACTTAGTATAAGAACTTATAATCAATTAATAAAATTTTGAGTATTATAATATTTTAATAATTTTATTAATAAAATTATAATATTAGTACTATTGGGATTTTTTTTATCATTGGTTGCTTTTTTTTCTTTTTCTTGTCAGCTTGGAACTAATTTTTTTATTTATAAATTTAGCCTCATTAAAACATCAAATAGTAAAGATCAGAACATGAGATCTTGTAAGATAAATACTTTAAAGTTTTTTTATTGTTTGCTCTTTTTTTTCCTTGTTAGCTTGAGCTAATTCTTTTTCTCTTTTGTAGATTTAGCTTTGTTAAACTTTGTTGAAATATCAAGTAGTAGAGATTATAATTAAAGTTTTATAAGAGCATTTATAGCTATAATTTGTTGAATTTTTCTAATATGGATTTGACTTTTTGTTGTTGTTATTTTTCGGTACCAATGTTATGATTAAAGTTTTTTCATAGGTTTAGTCTTATTTAAATGCTAAATAATAAAGATTAGAATACAAGATCTTGTAAGTAGGGTTGTGGCCCAATCCTTTTTTTTAAGTTACGATATTACTACTTAGTTTAGGTTTGGAAATTAGGATTTCTACCTAATTTGGGTTCATAGCCCAAACCCAAATATATGTTCTATTTTGGTGGATTGTATCAAATTCAAAAACAATCAAATTATTAAACAAATCTACATACATTTGTAACACTTTGCAAAAAGATGTGATCCATACTTTTTCTGATAATGATCAAGGAAAATTTCAACATATCTTGATTTTCATTGAAATCTTTAAAACGTACAATTTCCTGTAGTTTACAATGGTCATATCTTTTTGCAAACACAATAAAAAATATAATATTAAAACTTTAAATTTTTTTTTTTTTGACAGTCTTGCCGGTGTTATTTTTAGTGATTTATAATGACCGTAGTTGTTATTTATTTTCCACTATTACAACCCGACTACCCCTGGCTTTTTGCTTTCACAACGCCCAGAAGCGACATGTCTTTACCGACCACCACAGTGGCCAGAAATCTTCGCAGCCAGTTTTCGGACTGCTTGCACTACGAGTTCATATAGTATCTCATAATATCCAGACTTAGGTCTTACATTACGTCTCATGACTTTGGTTATTCCAAATCGGAGTTCTGGCACAGCTCTCGTCGTCGTAACCTTGATTGTCGATCGCTGCCCATTTTAGGATCCTAATTTGGTCTAGCCCGACTGGCTTTCTTAAAATCGCCGCCACTTGGATTTGAACTGGCAACTTTGCGATTTGCGACCTTGGAGCATAACCGCTATGCTATCGGACCCAAGGTCGCTATTAAAACTTTAAATTTTTCAAGTTGATATAAGTTAACAGATTGAAAAGATGATTAAACAAAAGGTTAATTAATACTAAAAGCAATCCATCCAGTTAGCTCAGAGTCAACCGTAAATCATAATTAGAAATACTATATACTGGTGCCGTAAAAGAGTGTACATGAAGTCAAACAAGTAGAATTAATTAACTGAATCTAATTTAGAATTGCATATTGAATCCTAATAGTACTATTGTTTGTGACAAGTGTAAAAAGACACAAGCAATAGATTCATACACATAATCTCACACCTATAAGAATTTATACAGTGCAAGACACTTAAAGACTACGTTCTTGTAATTTGTTCCATTTTCAAAAATTTCATATTGAAATTTGATATTTTTTGATTTCTTGTATTCTAATTGGTCAAAAATTAATTAATAAAAAATATTTTAAAAATAATTTTAAAATAATTTTAAAATTAGCCAATAACAAGAAGCCAAAACATATAACTTGTCCCATTTTTGGTTAAATTTCTACGTATCATATAAAAATGCTATATTTTTAAAGCTATATATGTTGAAAAGTTATTATGACTTTTTAAAAAATAAGGCCGTTAGGTTGATTTAGCTATAAAATAGTGGCTTCCTTTTTAAAATATCTTTTTTAGATTATAAGTTATTAGCTTTTAAAGTTTGTATAGTCTTTAAGTGTCGCGCACTGTAGAATCTACGTGAATCCTGCTCCCAAACCCGTTTTTTACATATAAAAATTTGGGATTTTGCCGTAATATAAGATGTATGTCAAAAGTGTTTGACATTACGGCAAATCAAAGGTACTTTTCTAAAACTAGTAAATACTGTTTGTGATTTTTTCTAATTCCAAACTAGTGAGTTTGGGGCACAACCCTACTTGTAAAATAAGTACTATTGGGGTTTTTTTTATTGTTTGTCTTTATTTTTGTTGGTTTGAACTAATTCTTTTTTTTTGTAGGTTTAGCTTCATTGAGTTTTATCGTAATTTCAAATAATAAAGATTAGAACTAAAGACTTGTAATAGTCTTCACAGCTATAATTTGTTAACTTTTTCTAATATGGTTTTGCCTTCTTGTTGTGTCATTTTTCAGTATCAACATTATTGTTGAAGTTTTTATTGGCAGGTCTTGTTCTTTTAGTATCATTGTTTGAACTTTATTACATCATTCTTGGAATTTGTTAGCATTTTGGGCTTGAAATTGGTTGCATTACATTGTTAAAAAATCAATTGGAGTTATGCTTGGTTTGTAGTTAGAGTAAAGATTTAGTGTCTGAATTTTTTTTCTTTTTAATAATAGATATAATTTTTTTTTTTTAATATAATTTTTTAATAAAAAATGATATAATGTTTTTTTTTAATAATTTTGATTGGATTCAGATTAAAATTTCTAAGTTGTTTTTGGAATTTAATACATTTTTTTGTTATTTATATTTTGATTGGCTGCTTATAATCTAGTGACTATCACCACTAGTGACAAATAAATTCACTCTAAATAGATATAAATTATATTTACTTACTAAATTAATAGGATTAAATCCAAATTGCGAGATTTTAAATAATACTCTGCTAATTAAATCAAATCAAATAGTATAAATAATATTTATACTTAGTATAAATTAATAATATATAATAATTTGAAAGTTTATATTAGATATATAAAAGCTTGTATTTTAATTTATATATATATAGTTGTCTCTCTCTAATCTGACCTCTCTCTAATCTGACCTCTCTCTAATTTGACCTTTCTCTAATCTGAACCTATTAAATTCTTTTTAATTTAACCATTTGTAAATTTTATTATAAAGTTTAGATTAGCTATATATAACTTATTAAGAACTAAACTTTTTCAAATTTTTATATAGTAAAAGTTAGCTGTTCTGGCAGTTCAAACTAGATAAAATTGACTATATACTAAATTAATAAGAGTAATGATTATTTCTAAGAGCTTAAATTTCAAAGTTAAATAATTTGAATAATAATTTACCAAAAACTTTTTTTCTTGGTATTTTGCCTACAGTTTAGCTATAGCTATAAAGATAAATCACTTAAAAAATAAAAAAGTAAGAGTATAAATTACTTTTATATTACAATATATATTTATACTAAGTAACATTTTTTAAACATATCCAGTATCTTTTACAATATATCCTTATTTATAGCTAATATTTGGCATTATTTATGGTATATAGCATTATTTACAGTATAGGATATTATTCATGGTATATAGCATTATTCATAGCATATAGTATTATTTACAATATATAGTATTATTTATAGCATATAGTACCTTTATGCATATATTACTTATTACATCTATATCAAATGTAATATGGAGATGAGTCAGTAAAAAAGGGACAAATCATTTTTAGTAATTTTTTTAATTTTTAAATTAAAATATCTTGACAACTATTTAATCAAATTTGCTAAAAAAATTATATAAATTAAAATAAAAAAAAAATAATTAAATTTATTAAGATAGTTGTTAAAATATTTAAGCTTAAAGTCAAGAAAACTTTTACTTAGAAAAAATTTGGCCCTTTTCTACTGACTCACCTTTATATATTGCCATAATATTTTTATAAAGATAGTTCTTCTAATTTAAAAAAAATCACATTTTTACTACAAATATTTAATTATTTTATAATTATACTTTTTATATTTAGAGAGTATCCATAAATAACATTATATACTCTCATATAGTAGTGCTTGATCCCCCTAGACCAGTGCTGTCACTTGGACATTTTTTGGACATTTTGAACATTTTTTCAAATTAAAATTACTTAATTTTATTAAGATAATCTATTTAATTTTTTTCACCAATGAGTCCAGCACCTAAAAAAATATATAATTATATATTTTTTTAAATTACTTTATTGATTAGTTAAACATGGGACATAGGCTTGGACGATTTGGACAATCTTGGACATTGGACAAAAACTATAATATGGACACGTCTAAGTGACAACACTGCTCTAAACTATATAAAAATTTTTTCAAAATCTGTATATTTATATATAAAATTTTACAAAAACTTGAATATCTTGTAATACAGTAATCCAATTTAGATGATTTAGGTACCATTCGATTCATCTCGGTGAGATGAATCCAAAGATAACAAAATTATGTCAGTTGGATTACTGGATTGCAAGATATTTACAAAAAACTACTGGTTATATAGTAATTTTATAAAAAAAAATATGACCAATAGTATTTGACTAATAACTTCTGATCCAGTGATCCAAATGAAATGAAATTGGTACTATTCGATTCCTCTCACCAAGACAAATTGAATGGTACCAAAATCATTAAATTTGGACTACTAGATTAGTTTTTAGACAATTTTTTCTAAAAAATTACATTATATTTTTTTGATCCTTCTACTACTTATCAGGAAAAATGGTATCTTTCGTCCAATCCCCTTCTTGTATAATGTTATTTATGGATGCCCCTTAAAGTCAGTATTATTATAAAACAGCTTTGGATAATAATTTAAACAATTTTAAACAATTTTAAACAATTAAATAAAATAAAATTACTTAAAATTTTATTAAAATAACCTATTTTAATTTTAACTAAAATGTATTTAGAATCTAAATAAATATATAATTAGATATTTTAAGTAAAATTATTAATTATTAAAGCTTGAACAATTTTGAACATTTGGACATTTTGACATAAACAAAATCAAAAAAGGCTATAGATAACCAAAACATACAATACTGTTTATAGTTATAGCTATACTTGTAATATATCTAATTAATTTTATAATAATATTAATAATCAATATTTTTTAGTTGAACTTATAATTTATAAATAGAAATTTGATTATATAATTGAATTAAATTTAGTACTTCTATGATATAAATTCTATTCTATATATTTAAATCTAGGAGAGTTTTAACTACTTTAGTAGATTTAGATTGTAGATTAGTTAAGTAAAATGACTATTTATAGTCTAAGTTTTGATTTTTGTAAATATAATTTGTATTTTATAATACTTAAAGATTTATTTTCAAATTATTAATAAGAAAACTATAAAAATATGTTAGGTACAAAACCATTATAAGTGCGGTTTATAATAAATAAATTTAAAATAAACCAATTAAAATTTAGTACTATACTAGGTTTTAAATTTTGACTATTTTTTTAAAAAAAAATTGTCAATTTAAAATGGTTTGTACTATACTATATATTGTATAGTTAAAAAATATAGTATTATTTTTTTTTAATATATACTATACTATATTAATTTTATATTTTTTTTAATATATAATTTATTTTAAAGCTATATAGAGATAATACTATATCTAATATTTCTCATAATGCTATAGTATACAACATTAATTATTTACTGTAATACCTTATTAAAAAATTAATTTTTTGGTTTTCTGATAACCAACAACCCGGACCCGACTTTTTTTAAATTATACATATATGTATATTGCATAATTTTACATACCAAAAAAATCCATTCGGATGTTTATAAAACGTGAAACATTAACTCAGGCGGGTTATTTTTTTTTTTTCTTTAAAACAAATACGCAATGTAGGATCAAAGAAAAGTATAAATAAGACGAACTATGTCATAAATACGTTATCTTTAGTGTTTCAAAGAACCTTAAAGAAAAGTTCTTGATAAAAGCTACGTATCAAACTCTAATTTAGTCTTAACTTCATAAAGATATTATCACGCTTTATTTATATCTTAAAATATTTAATAGCGTTACAGTAATATTACAATAATAATAAATTTGGTATCACACAATTTTCCGACAAGTTAGCTAATCATGACAGGAAATTTTCCGGGGGAAGTGATTGCCGGCCATTATTCAAGGGGTGAGAGCATTATTTAAGTTTACGAGGTTAATCCTATTAGGACCCTACAGTATACCGATCGCATCGATCCAAGAGATCGGTGAACACAAATCACAGATATAATACAGTAATACGATAATACGATAATACGCAGATAATTTATTTATTACATGTAATTAATAAATAAAATAATATTTAATTATTATATATTATGTGATAGAAAAATCAAAATCAAACTTTGATTATTGTCAATCAAACTCGGGAATGATCTTGTTTGTGTTACGCATATACATCCACATTTACTTATTCATACAATATTGTTGAATTTAGGCTAACTGTTGTACTAGGTGTAATTTACAATTGAGTAAAAGCTGGATTACATAATTGCACAACTCTTAAATATCACTGTTCCGAGAATTCAGTAAACACCTACGCAAACTTACATCATGAACATCTAATTAAGTGAATTATATATCTACATAAAAAGCCTTGATAATAATAAATGAATGCTCGGATTGGGTCATATGAACACAACTTTAAAAAAAAATTTTTTTTTTTAAAAAAGGGTACTAATAAATTAAAATGGATATTAACTTGCAATCTATAAATCTTGTGGAGTTTTAAACAATCCGATCTTCCATTCTTTGTTGTAGACAAAAAATCATATTTATTTTTTAGCGCCATATTTATTAATGCGTTTTTCATAATTCCTATATTAATTCATCAAGAGCATAGCGTCCGAATAACTCTTCCCTTTAATTGGTAAGCAAAGTCCACTTACATCTCTAACATTAAAGCATTTAGAAGATATTAGAGTGTAACTTGTATTAACTAACTAATCTCGTGTGTTTTCTTGACTACTTAACATTATTACTGTTCTTGATATCATTTTCCTCTGTTTAAGAAAAAAAGTGCCGGCTACATATACTACATATTTTAATAATATCAAAATTCTGGCAGTTAATAATACATGACTGACGTTCTCGTCTACGTGACCGACGCTCTCCAAAATATTCACGATGGCAACTTAGAGCACTGTAAGAATTTAAAATATCAGGGTCAACCTGATCCAAACATAGAACAGTTTAACGTAGTTTTGAAGAAATTGTTGGAGCGTCATATATATTTGGAG
The DNA here is from genome assembly GCA_003550325.1 of Gigaspora rosea. NCBI lineage: Eukaryota > Fungi > Glomeromycota > Glomeromycetes > Diversisporales > Gigasporaceae > Gigaspora > Gigaspora rosea. The sequence continues at coordinate 24,504 of QKWP01000633.1, forward strand.
AAAGAAGTATCTTATTATAAATCTTTACTTAGTGAAAATGACTCAATAGTCATAATTAATGACAGAGCATCAACTACTTCTGACGAAGAACCTCCTCAAGTAACTCAAGTAACAAAACCTCCAACTGACCTAACAATCTCTCCCGATAAATATGATGCTATTCGTAACCATATTATGTCATTTCCGAGTAAAACATCTGACACTTTTGATTCTGAGAGTGATCCTGAAACTCCTCCTGCCTTGGAACATGATAGAACTCTATGTCTAGACTGTCTAAATCAATGTACAAATGTCGCTCTAGCTGTTTCTACTGGTGATTTCAGACAACGTATAACTTGTCCTTATGCTTCCGGTCCAATGCTTACATTGAAAAATGCAATGAATCTTATGGCTGATACAATTGATCATGTCTCTGTCGAACTCATTCGTAATGCTCGCGAAGTTGGTGAAGAGGGTAAACTTGGTGTTCAAGCGGAAACTCAAAACATTGAAGGTGATTGGAAGAAAATGATGGTACACTTGAATATGATGGCTAGTAATCATTCGGAACAAGTACGAGACATTGCTGAAGTATGTACTGCAGTAGCTCATGGTGATCTAAGTAAAAAGATTACTGTTGAAGTTAAAGGAGAGACTCTTGTATTAAAGAACACTATTAATACTATGGGTATGAAAAATGTTACTTATCTTTTAAGTTAAATTGTCTTTCAAAAACTAAATATTAATTTATATTTATATTATGAGCTAATTCAATTAATTTTATATTTACTTATTTATTTATTAGTTGACCAATTAAATTCTTTTGCATCTGAAGTTACTCGAGTAGCTCATGAAGTAGGTACTGAGGGTAAACTTGGTGTGCAAGCTCAAGTTCAAGGTGTTGGTGGAACGTGGAAACTTCTTACCGATAACGTTAATACCATGGCTGCTAATTTAACTGCTCAAGGTATTAATTAATTCCTTTTTTTCGTATAATTTATATTTAATGCGTAAGCCTATTTATAGTTTTTGATTTATATAAATCTTAGTGCGTGATATCGCTGATGTATCAAAGGCTGTTGCACGAGGGGATTTAAGTAAAAAAATTACAGTCGATGTAAAAGGAGAAATTTTGGACCTTAAAAATACGATTAATACTATGGTTGATCAATTACAAACTTTCGCCACGGAAGTAACTCGTGTATCACTAGAAGTAGGTACTGAAGGCAAACTAGGTGGTCAAGCTAATATTAAAAATGTTGGTGGAATATGGAAAGATCTTACGGACAATGTAAATCTTATGGCGTCAAATCTAACCGATCAAGTGCGTGATATTGCTACTGTTTGTAAGAGTGTGGCTTGCGGTGATCTAAGTAAGACAATAACTGTTCAAGTTCAAGGTGAAATCTTAGAGTTAAAAGTTACCATAAATACTATGGTGAGTTTTTTCTTTTTCGCATAAATTATAGTATATTTATACTATACAATTTATCTAGTGAACTGTCATTTCCACAACACTTGTGAATTATCACAAAGTTAAAAATACGATAAAAATTCGTAAAAGTGTGGCAGTGCTAAGAGTAGTGTGGAAATATCATTTTATTTTATTTTATTTTATTTTATTTTATTATGTAAAAGTAGTATGTTAATAATTTTAATTATGTAGGTGGAACAATTACGTATGTTTGCGGCTGAAGTTACGAGAGTCTCTCGAGAAGTGGGAACTGAAGGTATGCTTGGTGGTCAAGCAGAAGTTCAAGGTGTCGATGGCACCTGGAAAATTTTAACCGATAATGTGAACACAATGGCCTCTAATTTAACGGCTCAAGGTAATTTATCAATCATGTATATTATTTTTGTTATGTAAATCGTATTTGAAGTAATATTTTAATCATATGTATTTAATTAAAGTGCGTGATATTGCTACTGTTTGTAAGAGTGTTGCCTGTGGAGATCTTAGCAAGAAAATCACTGTTGACGTTAAAGGAGAAATTTTAGATTTGAAGAATACTATAAATACTATGGTTGACCAACTACAAACATTTGCCATTGAAGTAACTCGTGTCTCTTTAGAAGTAGGAACAGAAGGAAAATTAGGTGGTCAAGCTGTTGTTAAAGATGTTGGTGGAACATGGAAGGAGCTTACAGATAATGTAAATATTATGGCAGCTAATTTGACTACCCAAGGTAAATTTTTGTGATTTTGTATTAACGTAAGTTAATTTTTTACTTTTTACTGAAAATTTCTCTATTATTTAAAGTCCGATCAATTGCTGAAGTTACGACTGCAGTCGCTAGGGGAGATTTGAGTAAAAAGATTATTGTAGACGTAAAAGGCGAAATTCTTGATTTGAAAAATACAGTTAATTCTATGGTAGATCAGCTACGAATGTTTGCAGCAGAGGTAACACGTGTGGCACGTGAAGTTGGTACCGAAGGAATTCTAGGTGGTCAAGCGCAAGTTAAGGATGTTGGTGGAACATGGAAAGAGCTAACGGATAATGTTAATACGATGGCGAATAATCTAACAGCTCAAGGTATTAGTTATTTACATTTTTTTATTTTTTTTTTATTTATTACAAATTCATTTTTAACATATAAATTGTAGTTTATAACATAATTTATTAACCGTTTATGAAATATAGTGCGTGACATTGCCAATGTATCAAAAGCCGTTGCTCGTGGAGATCTTAGTAAAAAAATTACCGTAGATGTCAAAGGAGAAATATGGGATCTTAAAAATACCATAAATACGATGGTGGATCAGTTACAGACGTTTGCAACAGAGGTAACACGTGTATCGCTGGAAGTCGGAACAGAAGGAAAATTAGGAGGACAAGCTGTTGTAAGGGGTGTTGAAGGAACCTGGAAAGTCTTAACGGACAACGTGAATATAATGGCAGCTAACCTGACAACTCAAGGTAATTATTCAGTGGAAATATGTTTATTTGTCCTTAAAAGATTTAATCGTTAATAAATTAATCTTTTATACTTGATTTCCTAGTCCGATCGATTGCTGAGGTAACAACAGCTGTTGCGTGTGGTGATCTAAGTAAAAAGATAACCGTAGATGTTAAAGGAGAAATATTAGAACTTAAAAACACAGTTAATTCTATGGTAGATCAATTGCGTACATTCGCAGCTGAGGTAACACGTGTTGCACGTGAAGTTGGCACTGAGGGAATTCTAGGTGTTCAAGCGCATGTTAAAGACGTTGGTGGTACATGGAAAGAACTAACGGACAACGTGAACACCATGGCATCTAATTTAACGGCTCAAGGTAATTTGTGAATATATAATATATAATATATATATAATATAATATTTTATATAAATATATTGTACTAATCATTTTTAAAAACTTTTAAGTCCGTGATATCGCTACTGTATGTAAAAGTGTAGCTTGTGGTGATCTTAGCAAGAAGATTACTGTTGACGTAAAAGGTGAGATTTTAGACTTGAAAAACACTATAAATACGATGGTGGATCAGCTATCTACCTTCGCCGCCGAAGTTACCCGTGTAGCTCGTGAAGTGGGTACCGAAGGCAAACTTGGTGTTCAAGCTAAGGTTAAAGATGTTCAAGGAACATGGAAAGAAATTACGTCAAACGTCAATACTATGGCTGCAAACCTGACATCACAGGTAAAATTCTACGACATGGTTTTTTTTTCAAATAGTTTTGTAAAACTTTTTAGATGTAACTTTTATGTGCAAAATTCTTTTTTTTTCATTAGGTGCGTGCCTTTGCTCAAATTTCCTCAGCAGCCACAGATGGAGATTTCACACAGTTTATAACAGTTGATGCATCGGGTGAAATGGATTCTCTTAAGACTAAAATAAATCAAATGGTTTATAGCCTTAGGGAGAGTATAAAAAAGAATACCGCTGCAAGAGAAGCGGCAGAATTGGCAAACAGAAGTAAAAGTGAATTTTTAGCAAATATGTCGCATGAGGTAATTTTTTTTAAAGAATTACCAATATTTTAATATCAATAAATTGAGTTGTGGTTTTTTCAAAATTAACTAAATTTATCTTCATATATAGATACGAACACCAATGAACGGTATTATCGGGATGACCACATTAACACTTGAAACTGAATTGACACGTCAACAACGTGAAAATTTGATGATTGTCAGTTCTTTAGCCAATTCTTTGTTGACAATTATTGATGATATATTGGATATTTCCAAAATTGAGGCAGGACGAATGAATATTGAACAAATTCCCTTCTCTCTTCGTTCTGCAGTATTTGGTGTTCTCAAGACGTTAGCAGTTAAAGCTAACCAAAGAAAATTAGATCTTATATATGATGTAGATAATGGAATACCTGACCAGCTTATTGGTGATCCTTTACGTTTGAGACAGGTTATTACAAATCTTATTGGAAATGCTATCAAGTTTACTACTGAAGGGGAGGTTGTACTATCTGTGAACACCAGATCAATTAAGAATGATGCGGTGACGTTGGAGTTCTGTGTTAGTGACACTGGTATTGGAATTCGGGAAGATAAAATTGATATGATATTTGACACATTCTGTCAAGCTGATGGGTCAACCACAAGAAAATACGGAGGTACAGGATTGGGACTATCCATATCTAAACGACTTGTATCATTAATGGGAGGTGATTTATGGGTAAAAAGTGTTTATGGTCATGGATCAGAATTTTATTTTACGATTAAGGTGACACTTGGTACAATGAGCAAAGAGCATGTTAGTCAAAAAATGGCGCCTTGGTATGGTCGACATATATTATTCGTTGATACATTGCACGATAAAACTGGTGTAGTCGATATTGTAAGCGATTTAGGACTTCGTCCAAAGGTAGCAAGATCAGTTGAAGAAACAGCAATTATTACCGCATCTCGTAAATCAGATTCTCCCTTGTTTGATACAGTAATTGTTGATGACTTAAGTATCGTTGAAAGACTACGAGAGATTGCACATCTTAGATATATCCCAATTGTATTATTAGCTCCAATGATTCCAAACTTAAATATGAAGAATTGCATTGATCTCGGTATTACTTCATATAGTAGTACACCTACAAGTATGCCTGATTTAATGAATGCTTTATTACCGGCTCTTGAATCATATGCCTCAGTACCAAGCGATTTTGCAGGACAACAGCCATTGGAAATTTTAATGGCTGAAGACAATATTGTAAATCAAAGATTGGCTGTTAGGATATTAGAAAAATTTGGACATAAAGTTGAAATAGTTTCAAATGGTAAATTAGCTGTTGAACAATTCAAATGTAAACGATACGATCTGGTAGGTTTATTTTTCCTTTTAAAAATTCGCAATATTTAAATGTTATATTTTAAATTAAAAAAATAACAACATTTGTCTAGATTTTGATGGATGTACAAATGCCGATAATGGGTGGCTTTGAAGCCACACAAAAAATACGTGAATACGAACAAGATAAAGGAGGCCATGTGCCTATAATAGCATTGACAGCTCATGCAATGATAGGTGATCGAGAGAAATGCCTCTCAGCTGGAATGGACGAATACGTTACAAAACCATTAAGTTAGTACCTGTTTCTTTTTATTTCTAATCAAGATAGATATTTAGAATGCTAATTATATTCTCTTTCTAATTACATAGGAATGAATGACTTAATTGCTACTATAAATAAATTTCCGGTAAAAAACCCAATTGAAGATATACAAATTGTCGATCAACGCAATTTACCTCACGTGTGAAATTACGAATTACTTTTTTACTATATATATATTTATATATTATAATGGATTTTTTATTTTGATTTGATGGACTTTTTTTATTCTCCTTTTAAACAAAAACGTTTTATTAACTACTGTATTTTCTAAATTATTCGCTTATATATATATATGTGTGTGTATATATATATATAATTGTATATTAATGTTTATTTATGTCTTTATAAGTGCCTAAATTTTTAACTTACATTTTTGATTAAAACCATATATGTATTTATATATAAGCAAAATGATTTATTTTTTTTAATAATGTACAATTTTTTTTAAACTAAAAATAAATTCTTGCCGGCAGGACTCTAAGAATAAATATGTTTGATGTAATTCTCTGGCAATATAACTATTGAGATAATTTTGTCGAACAGGGACTTATTATTTATTACGCCATAATGCACATATGAAATAAATTATGTTCATGCATAAAATGAGTGGAAGATTACATACTCATTTGTCCCTCATAAATCCTGCATTATCCTGATTGTTCATGCGTGTATTGTTACTAGTTTCAACTAATACTTCGGCGTGCATCAGGAATTGATCGATTTTGCCCAAGGTCATTAAAAATTTTTACTAATGAAATCATATCCATTAAGTAAAAAATGCTGATAAGATTGCTATAACAACTATGGCCTAGATCCGACGCATCCGCCCGGAAATTTGGTTACCCTCCTGTAAAAAATCCCATTCACATATATACGATATGCATAGAGATAGAGTTGACATCATGACATCACTGATCAAATCGAGATTATACGTGTGTGACCGGATTAAGTTTCGACTCAGGATGATCATTTCCAAATTAAGGGGATCGTTAAAGCCAGGTGCCCAAGTCTATAGGTAAAATCATCCTCCAGACAATTTTTTCTTAATTTCAGAATTTAATGAACCAAGATAGGTTTAGACTCCTTTTTGCTTTTTTGTAAACAACAATTCGCAATTTTGATTGGTCGAATACACCGGAAAATCTCGTGATGGTATCTGGTTTTAACGGATCCTCAAATATATAAGTTTATACAATATATTAAGTATTAAAAATTTAACTTTTAATATGTCACGCAAAATGGGTTTCATAAAGTAAAGTAAAAATTTATGACCCGTAATACATGTATTTTTTTTTTTTTTGATTAAACTTCATCACCCGTTTAAGAGATTCACAACCCAAAATGTGGAGAAGATATCAAAAATTTGCTTAAATAGGAATATCAATGAAACGCATAATGTTGGGTATTGTTATCTTGTGTTCTCAAATGCCTTAATCAATGATTGTGCCTGTAATTAAATTTTATTGGGAGCATTTTAACCGATCAGACGCGCTTATCATAAAAATGAATGAATTATGTTCGTCGTCAATTCCATTTTCGTAACAATACCTAGCATTATGTGTTTCATCAGCGTTCCCTATCTCTGCGGATTTTGAAAATGAATGCCTTATGTTAATCCTCGATTGATTCCAATTCCACTAGCATCACCCATCTCTACTGATTTCTGATAATAGATGAATATTTTATCTTCGTCCTTTTCAACATTAAAATAGCAACAATGTCCAACCTTGGAATGTTTCACTAGTGTCACCCATATCTTTAATCCATCTCTGTTCAATTCCTAATTCCATTTTGGTAATAATATATGTTTCTATGGCGTTCCTCATCTTTGAAAAAATAAATTCACACCATCCGGAGTACAACAGTACAAAAAGTATGGAATTTTAAATAGTGGGACCGGTATTATGCTTGATATGGAAATACATGGCGAGAAGAGATTAGTAACCAATAAAGAAAAATATATATATGCAATACTTTCCTGGTGCGTTTAGGAGAATATAAATAAGAGTATTCCATGTGAATTTCACTTAATAAAATACGATTCTATCACACATTTAACAACCGTTCCATATAATATCTATTTATACAAGTTCTTTTAAATACCGTAAATGGCCAGATACAAGATCCCCCTATAATATAGGATAAAGTTCTGGTAAATTGTAAAAGATCCGGGGTATACAAATAGAAAAAAACAGAGACCCACCCATATAAGTGACCCGCGGGTCCGGCCATTTACGGTACTAGTCTAATCCTAAAAGGACATCGTCGTATCAATCATTACATTGTTCCCTTTTGGTTAACTGTTAACTTTCAAGAACTATCATTGCCGGATTTGTGAAATAAATTAAAATTACACGCTGGTCACCAAATTTTTAGCAATTAGAAATAATCAAATAATCAAATATAAAGATATTGTCCTACTCACCTTTTATCATACAATTCTAATTCTTTTATCGAATAAACTAATATATGTAAATTTGGTTAAATACGTGAACAAGTTACCCGAGTTGATGAGATTTGCAAAATTTTTGATCTATTGTAGCCAGTGCTGACCGATGACCCGTCATAACATTCTTTTTTAATATGATCTTGGTTTTATATATCGTAAATGGCTGGATACAAGATCCCAATTATAGGTTTAAAACTAGTGCCTTGTATTTGATCATTTACGATAATCATATAATTTTTTGATTATAAATATATTGTATAAAACTTTTTAGTACGTACTATAATTCTTATATTAAAAGATTATATTAACCTTCGTTATGACCAAATGATCAGATAAATTATTTTAGATCATCGGCACTAATTATAGCAACTAAAAATTACTATATGTTTTATTAGCGAATTATAGTTTAAAAGTAATACATCATATTCGCAAATCACCATATATACTATGAATTTTTATTTAACATATCATAAAAATATATATCATAGTTAAAATTATATTGCATTTCTTGTATATTATTTCAATTATTTGAAACTTTATCTAGGATGATACTTAAAATTGATTTATATTTTTTGTTAGCTGATTTAAAAAATTTAAAATCATTTAGTAAATAATCTTGTATAATTTTATTATTAAAAGAATTATTTTTTATACTATTTATACTTTTTTATAGATTAATCTTTTTTTAAACTTTGAATAAAAATATCTTAGCAACCACTGGATTAAATTTTTATAAATTTTTGTTAAATTTATAGATATTTAGAATTTAAATAAAAAAAATTTATTAACTTTGATCTAATACTATAATTGTTAAAATATATTACTATTAAAATAATAAATTTTATAGATTTTTATTTATTTTTAAGAAAAAATCTATTTGTAACAATCTGTTATATAACACCCATAAGATTATTAGGATTAGAATTAAAATTAAAAATAGAGTTAAAGTTAGAATTAGAATCAAAATCAAAATTAATACAAAATTGCAAGAAAATTATTTTTTATTAAAAGTGCAACAAGAGTTATCCTAGTAAAATTTTGAGCTATAAATATACAGTCAGACCTCTAAATGCATAGCATTGGGACCATAGTAAAAATTGAGCTAAATATGCATTTAGAGAGGTATGCATTTAAAAAGATAAAAATAATCTATAAGTATTATATTAGTTGGGCCCAACAAAAAAATAAAGAGGTTTTATATAGATATGCATTTAAAAATGTTGTATTTAGAAAAGTCTGACTGTGTTATTACAAATAAGATGCATAACAGGTTGTTACAATTAGACTAGTCATTATTTTTATTTATTTTTTTATTTTTATTTTATTGAAAAAATATTTTTGGTACAGAGTGCATACTAGTGTGTCCTATCCTTTAACTTGTAAAGACTTGCAGCCAAATTTGTTTGTATAATTACTATAAATAAATTACTAATCTATTTTTTTAATTATTTAAGGGTAGGGTGTACAAATTTCCAATTTCATATAAAATTGATTGTAGATCAACTTTGTATAACCAATTTATATGATATCATATGATTTACATGTAAACATCATATAATTTGACCAATCAATTTTTTGTACAACCTACAAAAATCATATAGCGTCCTACAAACATATAATTCTATGTAAAGTTGATTTTTTTTAAAGCAATGAATATTATGCAACTTCATTATTATAAACAAACTATTTAAAACTACCTATTATATAAATTTTATACAAATTGGTCAAGATCTTAAAAAAATTTATCAGAAGCATTTTTTTATGAATTATTATATTTATTGCCATGGCGATGTATCGCTACCTGATTAACCAATAAGAATTCAGGATCTGGTATAACGTGAGATTGAAGCGATTACAATTTTTTTTTAAAAATCAGCCATAACGCTAAATTTTGCCTATGAAACCATCTCTTATGCTCTAACAAAAAAAATTCATTACAAAATTTTGAATTAGAAACTTTTCGCTAAAACATACTAACCTGATCCTAACCTAACCCTTATCCTAAACTAACCCTTATCCTAACCCTAAACTAACGAATTTATTTATTGTTTTAATTTCACATCACACCAGATCTTATCCCTTAGATTGTAACACAGGCAAATTTGCCTGCGTATTTTAAAATTTTTAATAAAATTTTAAATATTGATTTTAGCCATATCTTTTCTAAGTAAAAAATATTCTTTAAGTTTTGTTTTAGTAACTTTGTTATAAAATTTTTTTAAAATCATTAGAAAACTTTAATATAATGTTATAGAACGATAGTTTATTATATTACCTTATTATTTTATTATTTTATTTTTTATTATATTTTATTATTATATTGTATTATATTATTATCTTGAGAAGTTAGAATAGTTGATACCGCTTATAACGCTTATAACGATTATCACGCTCATAACGCTTATAACGATTATCACACTTATAACGCTTATAACGATTATCACGCTTATAACGCTTATAACGATTATCACGCTTATAATGCTTATGACGCTTATAACGCTTATGACGCTTATAACGCTTATGTTGCTCTTGTAGATTATAGTGTTTATCATTGTAAATTAACGCTTATAACGCTTATTCTAAAATGTATTTAAAGACACAGAATTTCCCTTAGTCAAACTAGACCAAGACATCCCACTTCTCTTATATTTATTATACATCTTGTACTGGGATTTCTTAGGAACAGAAACCTAAGGATAGCCCTATCTTAGATTATTAATAAAGAAACTATTTATCTTAATAACACCAAGTTTATTATCAAGTAATAGTAAAATCGATAATTCCTCATTGAATACTCTCACGAACTGCCCTTAGAGAAGAGTATAATTTCTTACAGACTAAGGAATTATACCTATCTCTTGGACACCGCTATAAACCGATAAAGGATCCCTGTAGCCGTGTCGTTGTTATAGTAAGGAGTTAAAGAAGGCCTCCCTACTGTAACAATAATAAATGTTTAAAGTTCTTGTATTGGCATTTTTACTATTAAAATTTTTCTTTAGATTTTTTCAAATTTTATATGTTCCCGTCTATAAAAAAAATCTTTACTTCTAATACAAGTCTTAATTTTTACAAGTAAATCATTAAAGTTGCAATAATGAAAGTTGTCATCCTTTATATAAACTACAATATTGTCTTAAGAACTATAGTTCTAAAACTAAAACTAAATAAAATCGCAGAAAAATTGTAATAAAATTTTTTAAAAAAATTTTTTCTTAAAATTATCTATTTTCAGCTTATATGTAACTATAATTTATTTTCTTATAATATAAAAACTAATTTTGCAAAAAAGTAATCCTTATTTTCAAATATAATTGTACAAAGTTTTATTTAATTATTTTAGTATTTTAAAAAAGTAAATCAGAGCTAAAAAAGTGCAAAAACGCAGGCAAATTTGCCTGTGTTCTACTACAATCTAAGGGATAGGGTGCGATGTATCGCCTATGCGAAAAAATCGAAAATTCTTTTTTTATTTACTATATAAAAATCTAATATACCACGTAGATCATAGAAAAAATGATCTACATTCATCCTACTCTTAAATATTTAAATAAAATTTGTAAAATTATATTTGAAATAAGAATTATGTTTATATATTATTGTATTTATATTATAAAACAAAAAGTTTATGTTGCTTATAAGTTAAAAATATTAAATTTTAAAGAAATTTTTAACTAAAAAAATAATTTACAATATCTTGATGATTTCTTTAAATCTTGGTTTTAAAAAAATATATATAGTTTCTAATACTATATTGTAGTCTATATAGAGGATTATAGCTTTTATTATTGTATTTTAAATAATTTATTCGTAAAAATTAACTTGTATTAGAAGTAAATATTTTTTCATAAAAAGAAATATATAAAATTTAGAAAAATTTAAAGAAAAATTTTATAGTAAAAGTTTCAATATATATACTTTAAATTTTTATTATACTAAAATTTTTTATTATATTTAAAAAATTTTTTTAACAAAGTTAATAAAACAGATTTAAATTAAATATTTTATTTGAAAAATATATCTAATATAGCTAAAATCAATATTTAGATTTTATTTAAAAAATTTAAATTTATAAAAAAGTTGCAGGCAAATTTGGCTACAAAACAATTAAGGGAAGTACAGTAAATTATATGATTAGGATTTATATAGGTTTTGACTCCCTTTAGTAATAGGACTATTGACCAATTAAATTTTATAATATTTAAAAAGACTCAAAAACTTAGATCTAAAAATAAGATACCCTACAATCAACAAAAGTTGCTATATAGTAAAGTCTAAATTTTTTTTTATTCTTTGACAGTTTTGTCAGTGCTTAAATACAAATTGAATCAACTAATTAAGCTAATTCTAGTAAATACTACTTTGCAATTGCAAGCCCAGCATCATCCGGCTACCTTAATTTGTGCCCAGATATGATCTGTCGCACTAAGTCATATATGACCCAGAAATTTTATCTTGGCTATTTTACAAACCAAAAGTAAAGTCTAAATTTTACTAAGCAAATCGATTAAAATCACTTAAGTAAACTTATTTAGGAGGTCAAAATATACTTACTACAAAATTTTTATAGATATTAGAGAATTTTTATTAATTGACTTTTGATTTTTATATTTGATAAAAAAATTTAAATTTTTTAAAAAAATATATTTGATAAATGTAAAAATTAAAGTTAAATAATAAAAAATTCTTTAATTTTAATAAAAATTTCAGGTATATGTATTTGGTCTTCCAAACAAGTTTATTTAATTGATAATTATTGATTGACTTAGTAGAATTTAGACTTTACTATATAGCAACTATCTGCAATTAACTAAAAATCGATTTTATTTCAATATTATTGGCTATTTATACTATATATATGTATAAAGGACGTGATAGATAGGGACCCCCTTTAGAAAATTACACGATTTACTGCACTTCTCTAAAGAAATAGTAGCAAATACAAATAATATTTAGAGTTAGAGTTGGCTAAAGTTGGATTAGAATTAAAATGTTAAAAATATAACAAGAGATATTCTAGTAAAATTTAAAAAACATAATAGTACAGAGTGCTTCAAAATAAATATTCTATTTTATTTATATTTTATTTTATTTATTTTTTTTATTTTTATTTATGGATTATATTATTTTAAGCAAGTGTATTGTAATGCATCTTATAAAATTAGGTAAAATATAAATTATAACAATGAATAAAGCTTGTTAGTTTAGAGTTAGGGTCAGAGTTAAGTTAGGGTTTGAGTAAAAGCTTTAGCAAAAGATTTTTAATCTAAAATTTGGTGAAGAATTTTTTTATTAGAACACGAAAGAGGTTTCATAAGCAGAATAATGTGCTACAAGCGATTTTTTTAAAATATTGCTATTTTTTCAATTTCTAGTCTAGTCAACTAATTTGTTACACTATTTTGAAAGTGTTTTTTATTAGTCTGAAGTAAAGCAGAAAACTTTCTATTTTTATATAAAATTTGAACTACAAATATTTGTCTGTTTGGCCATATTATAAGATATACAACCAATTATATTTAATTGATTAATAAAAACAATAACAGATATATAATCAACTTATTGCTATATTAATATTAAATATATTATAATATATAGTATATATATTATATGGGAGTGAGTCAGTAGAAAAGGGCCAAATTTTTTCTAAGCAAAAGTTTTTTTGACTTTAGGCTTAATTATTTTAACAATTATTTTAATAAATTTAATAAATTTTTTTTATTTTAATTCTATATATTTTCAAAATTAAAATAAAAAAATTTTTAGAAATTTGATTAAATACTTGTCAAAATATTTTAATTTAAAAATTAAAAAAATTTACTAAAAATGATTTGTTCTTTTTCTACTGACTCACCCCATATATTGGCTTTGGATATACAATGCTAAGCATTTACCTAGTTATATATAAATTTATAGAAAAAACATATAAAATTAATATAAACTTTGAATTTTTAATATTTTTTCCTCTTATATATTAATCTACAATTAAATTTTTTAAGAATATAGAACAAGGAAAAAAATTGAGCTTAAAAATCAAATTAAAATTTTAACAATTTTGTACAAAACAAAAATATAACTTTGCAATAATTAGTATGACATTATATAATAGTAATTATTTTACTAATAAAATATAGCACAGTTATTATATTGTAATATAGTAACTTTTAGGCAAGAAACTATATTACTTGACTTAACATATGAAAGGGTAAAGAATGTGAAGATAAGAAAAAATAAACAAGAAAATAAAAAAAATAGAACATAAAAATAAAACTTTATAGTCAAAAAATAATATCAGTTTATTAAGTATAATATTTTTAAGTACAAATATTTTTTAGATGAGGAGAAAAGTAAAAAACAGAACCTACTCTGTCTGGGAAAAAAAGACAGAGTTTATATATTTGTAAAAAATTGGGATTTTTACTATAATAAGATATAATAAAGAGATATGATAAAGAGATATAATAACGAGTTATGATAACAAATTATGATAAAGAGATATAATAACTAGACTAATGCATAGCATTATATGTCCGAAGCCCATCATATGATGTTTATCATATTATACAAACGTGTTAATATGCATATGTTGGTAATATTAAAGCACAAATAAAATTTCCAAATTCCATTTCTGATAAGATTTACATCATATATGCAAGTATATCAAAAAAGTAAAATTTGTTAAGATTTTTACAATTGAAGCATATCAGGAAAGTAATTTTTGTATCACTTTGCATAGAAACTAAGGGTTCGTTGCTACACTCCGCGCAATAAGTTATAATACGGTAATGAGTTATAATAATAAGGGGAGTAACAAAAATCAGGTGATTTTTTAGGGGAGGAGAGGGGTAAAAAAAGTTGAAATTATATATAAGAACCTGACTATTTATATATTGAGGAAGAGGGAGGGGGGGTAGGCCTCTGATAAAAAATAATCAGGTGATTAATGACACTGCCCTAACGAGTTATAATAACAAGTTATTAAGGAGATATAATAACGAGTTATAATAAATTATAATAAAAATGACTTCTTTTTAAACAGAGTAAAGTTTTTCTAGTGAAATTAATACTACAGAATTGATTGCTTCAATAAAATTTATACTATTCTTAATATTTTTATGATATTTTCCTAATATTAATTATACTAAAATTATACAAATATAACAATATCAATTAAAGTCCAATGGTTTTTTTGTATTCAAAAATAATATAATTATCTGACCAACTATATAAAGGTATATCACTTTTTTTAATACTTTAGAAATTAAATAATATATTAGAAAGTTTTAGCTTGCAACAATCTTTTGCTAACAAGTTTTATTTAACATAAAATAGTATTTGGGGCTCTAAATATAAGAGTTAATTTTATATAAAATGCAATTTTGGTAAAACAAATTTACTTGGTGGTCTTTTTTTTTTATACTTATTATAAACATTTTATAAAACTTGCATCTACTTAGTTTTTTGTTAGCAAAAATTAGAAAACAAAAAAAGCAGGCTAAGTGGATAGATGGGTGAATATGAAATATTGGATTGAATTTAATAAAAAAAACTATTTTCTTTACAAATTGAAATTAATAAAAAAACTATTTTCTTTATCTATTTACTTTATTTCAACATGCTACCTGTATTAGATTTTAGTACAATTTTTGTTGTCTTTACAAAAATGCTTTATTATATTATGCTATCTATCTTTGAATTGTTGAAACTTTTAGCACTTCATTCTGGTCTAATTCACTATTTCTTGCAAATTCCATCAATCTATCATGCATTACTTTAGCTATCATCCTATTTTTCTTATAAACATTTCCTAGTAAGAACATTTGTTTAAGTTTTTTTTTTACTATATCTGTTATTCATTTTTCTCTACCTCAATTACTTTATACTGTATTCTTATGTAATACCCATCCTTGTTTTAAGAAAAGTTGACAGGTTCCATAATTATCAAGTGCTTTGTTCTATATTTATTTTAATTTATTGCTTAATAAAAAGGTAATATATATTCTATTAATTTTTCTATTTACCTTTTTTTGTATTATCTTTTTTTACAGTATTGATAAAATCTATATTAGATATATATATACAATTTTAGATTTAGATTATCAAATTATAATAGGACATGATATTATTATATATTATCTTAATATTGTCCTTGTTCTGCTTTTGATTTTCTATATACAAAATTTTATATAAATATTATTGATATAAGTTGTATATTATATTCTCTTACTTTAGAGTTTTGATAGCTATTACCGTATTTATTTGATTGAGATTTAGTATGTGTAAATATTTTTGGATTTGGATAAAAAGCTTTCATTATACAAATTAGTAATCATAGCAGGTAAAAAGTTACCTAAGGTTCAAAAGTATAGCAATGGACATGCCACAATATGTCCTAATAATATGCTAACAACTAGCCATTTCCAGAAGTTATATTTAGATATTTCAGCAATCATTTCTATATGTAGTTTTTTCCTTGATTTTCTGCTACTAAATTTTTACTTGCATTTGTTTTTGATATCAATTTGATTCAATATTTGCCAGATATATTTCTGCAAAATTTTTTGTAATAGTCATAAAAGACTGTTATAATATCGAATTCTTTTGCTACATCATATCCAATACAAGTATATTATTTGATAGCTTGTGCTATCTGAAAAAATAAAAATAAAAAAAAATAAAGAGTAATAAAAAAAAGACGTGTTTTTTTAATTATTTGAACATTTATTTTTGTAAATAAAAACTTACTGCAGCATAATGTGAATTGATTGTAGTTTTGGCTTTATTTTGTTTTAGAAATAGCTACAGTATTTACGAATCTCAATATTGTATTAATCAAATCAATAGGCCACAATTATCATTAGTTTACTATTATGATAATGTAGTTTATTATCTGAAATTATTTTTATCCACTTTGGTTTCTTAATGTTGTTAAATACAGCTTTAAAACAAAATGTTATCCCTTAGATTGTAACACAGACAAATTTGCCTGTGTATTTTAAAATTTTTAATAAAATTTTAAATATTGATTTTAGCCATATCTTTTCTAAGTAAAAAATATTCTTTGAGTTTTGTTTTAGTAACTTTGTTATAATTTTTTTTAAAATCATTAGAAAACTTTAATATAATAAATGTTTAAAGTTCTTGTATTGGCATTTTTACTATTAAAATTTTTCTTTAGATTTTTTCAAATTTTATATGTTCCCGTCTATAAAAAAAATCTTTACTTCTAATACAAGTCTTAATTTTTACAAATAAATCATTAAAGTTGCAATAATGAAAGTTGTCATCCTTTATATAAACTACAATATTGTCTTAAGAACTATAGTTCTAAAACTAAAACTAAATAAATTCGCAGAAAAATTGTAATAAAATTTTTTAAAAAAATTTTTTCTTAAAATTATCTATTTTTAGCTTATATGTAACTATAATTTATTTTCTTATAATATAAAAACTAATTTTGCAAAAAAGTAATCCTTATTTTCAAATATAATTGTACAAAGTTTTATTTAATTATTTTAGCATTTTAAAAAAGTAAATCAGAGCTAAAAAAGTGCAAAAACGCAGGCAAATTTGCCTGTGTTCTACTACAATCTAAGGGATAAACCAAGTATTTTGTTTCGTATCTGTGGACTAGTAGTCATAAGCACTAATATTTAAACTTGCACAAATATTTTTTATACTATTATTATTTATACTATTATTCTCTACCCTATTATTCTCTTCTTTAGTTATTATCAAGATTATATATAATGTTCAGCTCCTTTTGCCAAAAAACTATTATTTTGTTTTTCATGCTATTTTTGGAAGAATTCATATTTTGTAATCCATAATCATAATTGCTCTATCAGAATTAAAACTCATTATCGATATTTTATATTGTTCGTTTAGATAAATTTTCGAGCATGATGTGTAAAAAAAATATTTCAATTTTTCTTGCATTTTTAATAATTAAGAATACCATATATTCCCGAAATAAGCAACCTTTTTTGGCCAAAAAATTACACAAAAAAACGAGGGGTTGCTTATTTTCGAAATATTGAGTTTTTTGAAAAAATTGAAAAACGTACTAATAAAAAGTTGTCCAAATGTCACCAAATCTTTACTATAAGTATATTTTTATGTGCTAAACAACTTTACTTAATCGACCTTTTGAAGTTTACTTAGTAAAAAAAAGTTTATATATAGCAACTACTAACACATTTTTTGAGATTTTTGAAAAAAAACAGATGGGTTGCTTATTTTAGGGGGTTGCTTATTTTCGGGAATATAGGTAATACTTATTACTATATTTTATAAAGTCATGGTTCTAAATACACTTGATAATACAAATAATATAGGCTTAAGCATTCTCCAAATACAAATAGCAAACAATAATCGATGCAATCATTATGTACTAGTTTTTTATCTATTTTGATTCTCTAGTGGCATTCAAAATTTCTTTTGAAATAGTAATGTAAGTTTTCAATTATGATATTACGAGATCCTTTATATTTATATTTATTTGATTATGCCATTATTAAATATGATATTATAAAATTTAGTTATATTTAGAACAAATGACTAGTTAATATATTATTATACAATACTAAAGGTGCTAATAAAATAAAATTAGGATGGCAAAATTAGTGAACCTAATTTCATTAACATCTCTATACAATATATTATATTACTATTTGTTCTAAATAAAACAAATTTTATAATACATATCTTACTATTATATAATTTATTTAACTTTATATAACTTACTAAGGTTCTCTTTTCTGTAAATATTTGTTACACAAGAGCTAATAAACCCTCAAATACTTTAAATTCATACTTAGCATAGATTTTTAAATTTTTATAATATCAAATATGTATACAATTTGCTAGTCAAATCATGAAAAAGGTTCGATAGGACCCCGAACAATCTATGTGAGGTCATAGTTGAAAAATAGCTAATGGAGGGCCGTTTTTCAAAAAAGGTTATATTTGAAAAGTAGGTATTGGAGAAAAAGGTTATATTTGAAACCTGCTAAATGGCAAAATAGATATATTTTAAAGAATGCTAATGGGGGTAATTTTTATAAATATTATATTTAAAATGTGCTAATGAAAAATCAGGGCTATAATAGTAATCTAGCAAGTAAAAAGGTGAAAGGGGTAAAAGGGAGAGAGGGGTAAAAGAAGAGAGGGGTAAAAGGGAGAGAGGGAGTAAAAAGGAGAGAAGAAGTAAAGGGAAAGAGGAGTAAAAATAGGTCGAAATGGGCTTTTTTTTTTTTTT
>QKWP01000633.1:48474-75582 GCA_003550325.1 Gigaspora rosea
CAGTATCTAGTTTAGATACAATAACCTGTAATTAAATTATATAGTGCAAACCCAAACCCAAGCTAAATATGTATCGCGAAACCCAAGTAAATATATATACCGTGAAACTCATACTAAATATATATTATGAAACCCAAGCTAAATACCAAATTGCTAATACTAAATGAAGCCCAAACTAAATATATGTCGCAAGATCTAAACAAAACTAAATATGTGCTGCAAGATCTAAACAAAAGCTAAGTGCGCATCGTGAGATCTAAACAAACTAAAAAGTTAAACTTTGTAAAGTTTAAATTTTTAAAAAATTTAAAAAATAACTTTTAATTTAAAATTAACTTCTCTTACTTTTTATTAAATTCGATTCTTTCTAAAAAACTCATGGGTTTTAAGGTAGGCTCATGGTTTTACTATATTCTCTAGAAGAGACCAAAATTTTACATGTGATTTTGGGGTATGTTTTTTATTTACATCCAATCAACATGTGACTTTTTGCAGATCATTAAATATTTTGGGGACTAAATTCAGGTCCAATTCCATAAATCGACCGATATGTATTTGAACCAATCTGATTGTAACTATTGTAATATCAAGATTTGAGTTAAAAATACAAAAGTTTTTCTTTGAAATGGCTAATATATTATTTTAGAACAAGTGAGTTATCTATTTATTTTTTTTTATTTTCAAATAATTTTTATTATTAAGGATAGGGTATCTCACGATATGTTACACATATGATGTATTAATGCAGATCCTTTGTGGCTTATAGTTTTAAACATGCGACAAAGCTAAATTTTCAACCGGCATATATTTCTTAGAAAAAAAACTTTGTTTTACTTTGTCATAAAGCGAACATACTTTTAAAGATATTTTATTTCGTATTAGGTATTTTATATAGAAAGTTGTATATATACTAAGTTTAGTAAAAAAGTTGCCCATTGGCACTGTCTTTTGCCCATTGTTGCCCATTATCGTTGCTTGTCCAATACTGAGACTACCTTGCTTTAAAATTATATTGTAGACGATTAGATGCTTTATTAATAATTAACTTTTATTATAATTATATGCTATAGTAAGTGAGAAAAATTAAAAGTTGCCTATGAGCTGTTTTAAACGAAGTAGATGTATATATTGTAAATTTAATATTAAGTTTTAATACTTATTTAAATAAATCGGAATTAATATTGGTTGCATATTAATGTTATAGTAAAGATTATATACAAAACTACCTTCCCAGTATTTTTTATTAGTGTTAAGGGCAGTGTCATTAATCACCTGATTATTTTTTTATCAGAGGCCTACCCCTCCCTCTTTCTTAATATATATATAGTCAGGTTCTTATATATAATTTCAACTTTTTTTTACCCACCTCCCCCCCTAAAAAATCACCTGATTTTTGTTACTCCTCTAAACATATGTTTTAACATTCATTGTTTATATTTTTGCTTTTTTTTACTTCGTTGAGTCGATCAAAATTCATGATTTGATTGGTTGATCATTTGGTTACACATAAAATTGATCATCAAAATCGAATTACACGGGATACCCTACCCTTAAAAAAAAAAGTTTCAATTTTACAAAATTATATTATTAAGCATTTTTTAAATTTTAAATTATAGTCTAAAATATAGATTTTTTTATTCTAACATATAGGTGGATTTGTAGAATTGATCCTAGGTTAATCCTAAATCATATCTTTCACAATATCCCAAATTTGGTAGCAAATAAATTTTTTTTATTATATGTATATATATACATATATAAAGATAATTTCAGAGATAAATAGATACAATTGTACATATATATAGTTTAATAAAAAAATATTAGTCTGTTACTAAAATTTGGACATTATGAAGAATATAATTTAGAACCAATCCCAGGACCAATTTACTGATATGAGCATTATTATTAACTATCTAACTTACAATAGACTGGAATAGTCAAGAAATCAACAAACAAATATAGTGAATTCAGGCCCTCAAAATAGATATATATCAAATATCTACAAATGCATTTTTGTTTTTTCATACTATACCTTTTTCTAACTATTTTAGGATTTTTCAATTGTTAAGAGTAAAGTGTATATTGATCATTTATCATATGATTTTGGTGGTACTTTGGGATTTCATACAAAATTTGAAATACGCCACTAATAAAAAGTTTTTTAAAACCACTATCAATTGTTTATTTATAGTAGTAAAATCTTTAGCAGTTGTATTATTTTAAAAAAATATACTTGCTTATATAGCTAAATTTGCCAGGTGCTTCAAATTTGCTAGAGTTATACAAAAAACAAATAGTAAAAATATTTCTAAAACAGGTAATTACCTAATTAAAGTTGTGTTTACTATTTAATCTGTTATAAAAAAAATTAATAACGCATATTATATGAAAAATGATTTACGTATACTAGTCATATACTCTACCCTTAAATAACTATATCTAGTGCTAAATCTCCTTCTTGGCTATTATACAATCTATATTTATTATTTATTTATTTTATTTATTTATTTTTATTTTGTTATTTATTATTTAAACAGGTTAATAAAAATAGGTCAGATGATCAAAAACAATATATTTGCCTGAACCTTATATATAAAAAACTTTATTAGTATTAATAATTCCAATTTTAGTTTTTAAACAAATTTGAAGGTTTTTTTAAAGTTGCTTATAGGTAAATTGATCTGCAATAATAAATAAAATTCATATTTTTCTGTTTTAACTATATTTATTAACTGTTAAAGCACTTTGAAAACTATTTTAGAAAGTGCTTTCTTTTAAATTCTTTGAACTTTCTGAATTCTTTGAGTTTTCTGAATCTTCAACCTCAAATTGTAAGTATCTAAAATTATATAATATTTTTAAATTAGCTCTATTAGTAATTGGATTTTTTGATTGATTCCAAAATTTTTTTTTATATTCATTTTTAGAATATGAAGTAATATTAGTACATTTATACACATACAATATTGCTCTTCAAGCTTGAAACTTATGCTTATTCAATTTATAAGTTGATAGATAAATTGTAGAAAGTGCATAATGAAACTTAATTATTGTATTTTCTTGATGCATCCAAGTAATAAACAAATTTTGCCAATTTTCTAATATATTAATTACTATTTTTCATTATTTTATTTGTTACTCAAATATTTTTTCTACTGTAAAAGAATCATTCCAAGTTCTTGAAATACAGATCTTATTAGAACTTCTAAACTATGTGTTAAATTATAGAATAATTAAAACTATAAAGCATTTTATTATTATGTTATATTGTAATTTAGCTTGAGCCCATACACTATTAGCCAACTGATCTTCAAAGTGCTATAAAATTTGTTCACCTTTATAGAAATCAAGAATAAAAAGATTATAGCTTATTTTTGTAAAACAAGAGTTTTTGGCTCTTTTTTGTTAGCACCAATTAGAGGTTTGACTTGTTCAAAAAATAAGCATTTGAATATTTATTTGTTTAATTTTTTAATATTCAAATATTCATTCAAAAATTTTGAATAATAAAATATTCAAATATTTACTGAATATTTATTAAATATTAAATATATTTTAATTTTAAAAATTATATAACCGAATATTCAAATATTCAGTAAATATTCTAATATATTATTCATTAAGTCAGACCTCTAGTACTAATAAGATAGCTGTGCAATGTAGTTGCGCTAAAACCAGAAATGAACTATAATACTATTATTTAAATCTAAATTTATTTTAGTATAGGTCTTCTCGTTTATTTTGGCTCAACTATATTAATATAGAAAGTAAAAAATTTTTATATATTATAATTTATTTTATTAAATTTTTTTTAAACTTATCTTCTGAAATAACAGTACATTATAATATTAAGTTATAAATATTAATTTTTTATATTTATATTAAATACTTTTTATTATCAATTTTTTAGGTTATTATATAATAATAAATTTATTTACTTATTAATTTATTATTATTTTTTTTATTATGCAAATTATAATTGATTTATAAGACAAAAATATTCTTAATAATATTTTATATATAAAATAAAATTTTTATTAATATAGTTTTAGATTAAAAACTAGCAAATAAGAAAAAATAGACTAGTTTTTAATATAATATATGCTTATATAATAAGTTAGTAGAATTTATAATTAATAAATTTTTAATTAATATCATATTAAAATTCAAATTTAGAGAATTATTTTTTATATTTATACATTATTAAAATTTTTAAAATTTAAACATTTATAAATTTTTTAATTTTTTAACTAAAATAGGTATTATTTTTACTATATAAATTATATAGTAAACTAGGTTAAATTAGTGTTTTATTTTTTGCTATAACTTTTTTTTGTACATAATAACTTCATTTAAAATTTTGCAAACTTTTTTTTGATAGCTACACAAAGTCACTTGTGTAGTAGCAAAAAAATATCTAATATTGTTGGTCAAACTTTAAAAATAAGCAAAATTTTAATTTTTTAATTTTTTAAAATTTAAAAATTGAATAAATTTAAAGATTTTTTTTAAAAAAATTGAATCAATAAATTATATAATTTTTTTTATAAATATATTGTCAAGATGTTCAAATAGTATATATATTTTTTTAATTGCTAGTTAATAGAAAAAAATTAGTAGTTTACTATATACTATCTTTAATCTATTCAATTTCTCTACCAGAATATATGAGAAGACCAATACATGAGTATAAAGAATGTTTATAAATATAAATATTTAAATTAGATTATTCTAGCTTTATTTACTATTTATAATTTGCTTTAGATTGTAAATAATAAGCATTAAGCTACCCAGGTTCATAATATTTATCATTTATATATATAAATTTAGTATATAGATATTATAATATAATTTTTAAAATAAGATATCAAATTTCGTGCTTAATTTCATTCTATTAACAAATAATGATTTGATATAATATAACAAAATCTTGAAAATTCAAACCAACATTTGTTTTAGTTAAAAAATTGCTGTTATTCAAAAATCCCTTTATGAAAATTTTTTTGGTGCTAATTTAATAAGTAGTAACCTTAAATAAACTAATTTCAATTATGCTAATAGTTTTTTAAAACTTAATAATATACTGTATTTAAACAATTTATTATGTGAATAGAGTTTTTTTCTAAAAATTTTTTAATTTTAAAAAAATATTACATGTAAGAATATAAATGTTGTTTTAAAAAATATATATAATTTTTGTTAAAACCTGCACAACCAGGTCAAAACTAAAAAGTTTAAAAAATAAAGCATGCTAAACTTTTTAAAAACAATAAATTTTATTCATAAACAATCAATCAAGTTATTTATTAAACATATGTGGGCTGTTATTTATAGAAAAGTTATAATATTTATTATATAATCATTTTTTAATAGGTTATTTTTATTAGGGTTCAGGTTTGTAATTAGAGTTAAGGTTAGTACAATTTTAAAAAAGCTTGCTGCAATCTGCATGTGATATTAGTATCAAAAAAGTATATAAATTTTGGGGTACATCTATGAGTATCAAAAAAGTAAGTGCAGGAGTCTCAAAAACATAAGCTTTGCATCACATACTGTCGTAAAAACAAATAGTCCTACGCTACACTCCAGACAAATAGATATAATTATTTATGCTTCAGAATCTTAACAGAGACTGTTTCCTAGTATTCCATCATGACACACAATATCTGCACTGTGGTTCACATAAAAATTCAGGAAATCTCTAAGCTATTAAATGATCTGCTACTAGCCAATTTGGATACTTGTTCTGTAATTGATAAGTTTTGAAGTATACATGAGATCCGAGTGTTTTTGTATGACGATTGGCAATTCTTTGACTATTTTATCAGCTTCCAAGAAATGTCTTTTAATTAATTCGATCTCATTATCCTATATAATAGAAGGAACACTGATACAATTAATCCATTTACCAAGCTTATCAGAAATATGTGAGGCTGTGGGTCTTTTTTGTGGATCAGAATCTATACATAATTCAATGTAGCAACCAGGAGTTCCATGCACAAATTCAGGACGTAATCCATTATATATTCCTATTGCTAGTTTTGTATCAATTTATTTTCATCAAAAGGTCTTTTACCAGTTGTTATTTCAGCTATGATAATTCCAAAAGAATAAATATCAGCTGCTTGTGTGATAGGTTTTTTTTTGTAAAACCTCAAGAGTAACGTAAGGTAAAACACCTTAGATATCTATATTACTTTTTTTTTTTGCGGATAAAGAGAGACCTAAATCTGCAATATATGCGCTATATATCACACACTATAAAATTTTACCACTATGCAAATCTCAATGGGTATAACCTTGAAAAATGAATCATATCAAGATCATAAGTTATACATTGTAACAGATTTAACTTTTTTTTCCAATCTAATTGAGCTACTTCGACAAGATTTTTACCCAAAAAATTTTTTATAGCATATTCTAAAATATGAACATAACGGCATATTTTGTTTATAACATTCTAAAAATGATGGATATATATCTCTAATTTTACAAAATATTTTTAATTCTTTTATAAATTCTGATTGATCACTTAATTCAAGTATTTTAAATGCAACGTCTCTAATAATATACAGTTGCAAATCTGCCTTTTCTGATTTCTTTGATTATGCTAATTTCATTATACAGAATCCAAAGTAATTGATATTTAATTTCGATCAGAGTCTTTTTTAAATCATCATCAGCTTCTGATCTTTTAGATGCGCAATCATATGCGACTAAAAAAATATACTGTAAATATAAATAAATTCGAAATTATTAAATATTATTTAAATAATAAATTATATAAATTACCTTTCATCAAATCCTTCACTCTAATCATATACTTATTTGTTAAAAATAAATATATACGCAAAGATAAATCAAAAGTATATTTTTTACCTTCGATACCAATAATGGGCCTTTTGTATATCCTTTTCAACTCCGATTCCATTTCGATAGCATAATGCAACAAATAAAATTTTAGCAACATCATCCATATTTGCAGCTTTCTGATAATATTCGAATGCTTTGCGGTCATCCTTCTTGACACTAATTCCATTATAATAATAATTACCAACATTATATGCCCTACCAGCGTTCTCCATCTTTGATAATAAAAGAATGCCTTATGTTTGTCCATTTCAACTCCAATTCCACCATCATAACAATATCTAATACTATGATATTTCCCATCTTTGCAAATATTTGATAATAAAAGAATGCTTTATGCGCATTCTTATCAACTCCAATTCCTTTATAATAACAATATCCAACACTATGTGTTCCTTTAGCATCACCCATCTCTGCAGATTTTTGATAATAAATGAATGCTATACGTTCGTCCTTTTACTTCAATTCCATCCCGATAACAATATCCAACCATACGAATCCTTTTAGCATCCTCCATTAGGCGCCAAATTACATATTAATAAATCGATACCGAACCCCTGAAAAATTTTTTTGGACCTCTGATCTATACTGATAACATGTCTAACCCATCTTCGTCGCTTTTGACGTATTACATTATACATAAAAATTTATTATATTGAATTTGTAGTCAAATTTTCGGAGTTTGGGTTACTTTACTGTTTATAAATTCGTCATAATGTCTTTGATCGATCAGAGCTTATGTTAGATCTATGTTTTTTCAGTATCGACTGTTATTTATTTGGTCTCAACTACTATGCTGCTAGATGTTCACTGCAACTGCATCCTGTGAAATGCGAACCTTGTTTTTTTTAAGAAGTGATCAATTAGATAGTTAAACTCTTAAAATGGACGTTACGCGTTACGTTACATTAAACATCGATTTGTTATTGGCTAATTGGTCGTCATGCTGAAATCACTAACTTATCGAATCTGGCAAATAAAAATCATTTAATTCTGTAGCCTAGCTGTTAAGTGGCTTGGCTTAGCTATATGGTTCAAAGGTTCGCCCAAGCCGTTTGCATTACTACATATATTTATTGAGCTATATAATTAGGTTTTATAGGCATTGGTTATAGCCAGAACGTTTACATTCATCGAATGTATTCGAGTAGGTTTTAGTATAGGAAATAGACGTACACCAATTATAAAACAGTATATATACAGTAATAAAAAACAAAAGTTTAAACAAAATACAGTTGTTGCAAAAAACATATTTATATTCTGTCTAATCTAGCGCTGACTTTCTAAATAATTGACAAATATGTAAAGATAGGTGATGTCGCAAGTTGTATTATTGTATGCTAACTACGATAGAATTTTAAGGTTTTAAAAAATTTCATAATGAAACAGAAAGAGGAAAAGAAAATGCTTTGTTTTCAAAATATACAAAAATGTGTTCGTGCATACATTATTGTTCTTTAATGCTACAAACACTACGAACAACTTTTGAAAATTTTCTGTTAAGTTGATTTTATGGTAAGAGTGTTAAGAGTTAATTTCTTTGAAATATCTATGTTCTCGAGTTACATTAGTCTATATACTTTTTTTTTTTTTTTACATATTTAACCAAGAATTAGTTTTATCTGAAAGAATTTATATATTTTTTGCAAAATTTCTAACTCTAATAATAAAGTTTTATTATGGACAATGACCATTTTCCATCATCCTTTGATTTGAATTCTTTCGAACATGTCTAATCCTTTGCGACCGTCATGTCTGAAATTGCCAAAAATATAATCAGATGATGGATCTATTCAAATTCGTCACTATCACGGTTATGTGACAAGCGATGCTGATGATTAAAGCGGCAGTGATCTTGATGTCGAATCTGCTGTTGACGTTGATAATAAAAATGGTAATCCATACTATCATCAAGCATATCATAATCCTCATCAGTAGAAGTTTGTATCAAAAACATATGTGAAAATGGTGGTGGAAGTGCAACATTATAATGAAGAGGATCCCATTTCGAATATTCAATGGCTGAGTAAATGCACATGCGGAATGGTTATTTGTCATATCAAAATGGTGTCCTGGATTACCGTCTGAGAGTTGGAAAATATGAACTTGTTTTATGATAAAATTGAAAATGAACAAACAATAAGCCATTCTTTCCAAATTGTATCTATACAAAAAATTGATCACTCGAATCTTTGACGATCAGTGATTATCATTTCATCAACCCAATAAAAAATCCTACGAAAAAAAATGGAAAATTCCTAATATCCAACGAACATACACAAAAATTTGCACCGGGCCACCGATATTTATGCATAAAAATCAAGTTTTTACTATTATTTATTATAGCATCTGTAAATTACTATGGTTTCAGCCTTTTATTTTGCTCACCATGCATATGAAAAGATAATGTAGTACTAGTTACATTAAATTTCAGCAGATACTTTGTTCACGTGTATACACATTTCATAGACAAATCACGGCAAAGGTGAAAATTATATGTGAAAAATAAACAAAATTTGATGAATAAGTCACACGGACCAATCAGATCTAAGATTTTGCGGACAAATATCGCTTAACTCATTGTATAAACCATACCCTCATTGCATTCGTTTCTGGTATAATGTAAATTTTTGATTTCAGCTTCTAATACCACTACAATATAATTATCTATTTTTAAAAAAATCAGACTAAATTAGTAAAAAATATTTAATGTTCTTATGTTCTTAAAAAAATTCAAAAAATTTTGAGAACACTATATTTAAAAATAATATTCTTTTTTGAAAACAAACTAAAACAAAATTTATAATTTATGTTTTTATAAGATGTATATAAAATTAAGAAGGTCGCTATTTATTGCTATTAGTAATTATTACTAGTATTATGAATATAATTAGCTAATAGTATATTATATGTATGTTTATTATTGTAAACAATAATAGAATTTTACAATAATTACTATAAACTAATATACTAGAGTTAGAAATTCAAGTTGCTTAATTATTTTTTAATAATCAAATTTAATAGTTCTTTTTATAAAAAATTTAATTTTCAACAAGCTTATAATTTATAACCAAATTTTCTCATTTTTAATTTAGTTTATTTGCTAGTAAATGCACTATTTTATATTTTAAAAATTATAATAAATAAATTTATTATAAATATTTTATCATTTTAAAAATAGAGATTTTTTAAAATCATTCTAGCTAATTTTGCTAAAAATTATTATTATATGTAGTAAAATAGATAATTATCTAATCATTAATAATAATCTTTTTATATATATATTTTTTTGCTATATACATATATTTAACTTTTTATTTTTTTTAAATAACAGTTAATAGCATCATTGTTATTGATATTGTTTTTAAAACTATTGCAAAAGTCATCATAAGGTTATTATTGAAGTCTTAATAGAAGTTTATAGCTTTCAGTATTGTAGTAGCTTTGAATTTAATATAGGTTTGAGTTTTGTTGGTAGTTATAATTTCATCCTGACTTTTGTTACTATTGGTGGTCATGATTTCAGCCTAATTTTAGTACTGCTTGGTGGTTATAATTTTGGCATGGCTTTTAATATTAGTAGTTGTGTAATTTTGCTATTACTTTTAGTATTGCTGTTTGGATTTTCTTATCTTTAGTTCTGTTCGTTGTTTTTGAACTCTTTTTTTTTACTGTTTCAATAGATATATACATAACTAACTTTTCTTCTTTCAAGTGGTACTACTGTGGTACTTGAAAAGGCTTCATAGTAGTATGAATTGTTCTTGCCAATGATGGTTTGTAGTAAGATATTGTTTTTTTATGTTCCAGCTTGTATATATTTCAACTAATAGCTTTCTTTTTTAGATAGTACTTAAGATCTTTACTAGTGGCTTTGTAATAGTGTAAATTGCTTGTCTGGTAGATTTTTGTTTTTAATTGCTTCTTTTTCTGTTTTTCTAACTTGTGTAGATTTAAGAAGCTTTGTAATAGTATGACTAGTAGGTTTTTAATATAAATTTTTTATACAATATATTTTTTTTTAGTTCTCAAAGTAATAAATTGACAAACAAATTAATTATAAACTTGTATAATATATAACTCATCTTATAGCAAAGTTCTTTTGCTAAAATCTGATTAGCAAAACCAAGAGCTTGCAAACTGAAGATCTGTAAATTTATAAAAAATTTTTGATATATTATTTTTATTTATTTGGTAGCATGTTTGTTATATCTTAAAAAATTTGTTGCACAATGATTTATGACTAAGTGAATTAATAAAATAAATAAGGTCTAACAATAAGGAGCATGCCATTTATAACATAATTTTTACCATGAATACATAGTTAGAGGTAGTGATCACGTTTATATATTAGATTAATCTATTAAAATTAAATAAAGTGTTGCCGTTATACTATTCTAGAAAAATGGCAAAATGGCAAAATGGTAAAACAGTGAAATGGAAACGGCGAACCAGTGAAATAGTGAACCAGTGAAATGGCAAAATGGCAAAACGACTTCGAAACAATAAAAAAAAGAAGTACTAGTTGAAGACAAAAAAAAAAGAAAACAAAAAAAAACTTATAAAAGAAAAGTGGCTTTAAAACGGTGAAGCACAACTTCAAAATGACTCCAGCCTAGAAGAAAAAAAACTCCCAAAAAAGAAAACAATGATTATTAATGATGATCATTGTTTATATATAATCACTAATCTCAAAAATGATTGGCTAATCATATGGAGTCGCCATTTTAGTTTTTCCTTTTTTAATAGTAATTTTGTAATTATATATATATATATTTTTCTTTCTTGACTATTTATTTTAATTAATTCTTGTTTTTGATTTCTTGAATACATTAACTACCACTTTTTTTCAAATAGGTTTTAGATTTCTTTTTTGTCATTTCGTCATATGGAATTATATTTTTATGTGAATACTATATATTGTACTACTTGTTTTTGATTTTTTGAATATATTAACTACCACTTTTTTCTTTTCAAATGTGTTTTAGATTTCTTTTGTCATTTCTGTGTGTTTTTATTTTTGGTAAATACTATATATTGTGCCACTTGTTTTTGATTTCTTGAACATATTAACTACAACCTTTCTTTTTTCAGATAGGTTTTAGATTTTTTTTTGTCATTTTCTCATATTTTTATCTTTAATAAATACTATATATTGTGCTACTTGTTTTTGATTTCTTGAACGCATTAACTACTACTCTTCTCTTTTTAGATAGGTTTTAGATTTTTTTTTGTCATTTAGTTGTATGGAATTATATTTTCGTCTTTGGTAAATATTATATATTGTGCTACTTGTTTTTAATTTTTTGAACATGTGACTACTACTCTTCTCTTTTCAAATAGGTTTTAGATTTTTTTTATTATTTTATTATATAGAATTATACTTTTATCTTTGGTGAATACTATATATTGTGCCAATTGTTTTGATTTCTTAAATACATTAACTACAACCCTTTTCTTTTTAGGTAGTTAAGATTTCTTTTTATCGTTTTTTTATATTTTCATCTTTGGTAAATACTATATATTGTATTACTCTTGTTTTTGATTTTTTACATATATTAACTATTACCTTTCTCTTTTCAAATGGGTTTTAGATTTCTCTTTATCTTTTTTTATATTTTTATCTTTGGTAAATACTATTTATTGGACTATTACTGGGAATAATTGTTTTTAATTTCTTTAATATGTTAACTACTACCCTTCTTTTTTCAGATTTTCTTTATTATTTCTTTGTATATAATTATGTTTTTGGCTTTAGTGAATACTATATATTATCCACTTGTTTTTGATTTCTTAAACATGTTAACTGCCATTCTTCTCTTTTTAAATGGTTTCAGATTTCTCTTCATTGTTTTTTATTTAAAATTATATTTTTGTCTTTGTAAATACTATATATTGTACCATTTGTTTTTGATTTTTTGAATATGTTAACTATTATCCTTTTCTTTTCAGATAAGTTTCAGATTTCTTTTTAACATTTTTTTATATAGAATTATTTTTTTAGCTACTGTATATATTGTATCAATTGATTGGAGCTTGTATTAGATTGTTTGTGATAATTTGAATATATTTGCTATTTGATTATATTATTTGTTAATTGTAACAATTTCAAATCTGTAATAAATTTTTTTATTAAAAATAAAATT
The DNA here is from genome assembly GCA_003550325.1 of Gigaspora rosea. Classification (NCBI taxonomy): domain Eukaryota; kingdom Fungi; phylum Glomeromycota; class Glomeromycetes; order Diversisporales; family Gigasporaceae; genus Gigaspora; species Gigaspora rosea. The sequence continues at coordinate 61,491 of QKWP01000633.1, forward strand.
AATAAAATTAATATAATTCAAATTATATAATTAAAGGTTTTAGTAAAATAATTATTGTATAAATCTGTCATATACCTTTTATTTAACTATTATTTATTTTGTATATACAGTCGACTCTGAATATACCGGACTACATATTCTGGACCTTTTAGTTCAGTATAGAGTAAGTTCGTTATATTAGATTACTCTCTTTATACCGAATGTTCGGTATAAATAGCTAACCAATAGAAATACGTTCACATGACCAAGCTTGTAAAAAATTTATTTAATAAAAATTATACAATTTAAATTTAACTGCGCAATGCACATATTACTGAACCAAGACAAAGTGTATATATATAAGACGTATGTACAAAATAAAAAAAAAAAAAGTGAAAGGTATTTTAAAAAATTTTTTTTTACTAAAAATAGGAATGTAGATCAGCTTGTTTGAGATTATTTATAACATTTAGCCGAACCCGCTTGTGAAATTTTCTTAAAATTTTAACTTCTTCTTCGACCTCACCAAACTCTGGTCCTTGTTCATATAAGAACCTTAGTGTTTGGTTTACGCAATATTCAGCATCTGCATAAGTGACTTTTTCTTGTTCAATAGGAGATTCTTCTGCTTCTTCTTTCTCAATTTCATCATCTTCACCTTCAATAATTCCCAAGATTTCTTCTTCGGTAAGCCCACTTTTAACTTCTTTATTCTCAGCATGAATGTATTTGTATGCAGTAAGGAAGTCAAGGGAGTCATTTGTTGGTAATTGGATAATTAATTCTGAAAGGTTTGATTCATCATCCATGTCGCTAAAATTTTAATTTTTTTTTTTTTTTTTTTATATTTCTAAGTTAAGTTTACAAATTCAAATTAAATGGATCTTTAAATATTGATACTAATAATACCTGTTTTGGTTAAATTTGAGGTTTTTCAAAATTTTCTTGTGGAAGTATTACAGTTTTTCGCCAGCAATTTTTGATATTATTTGAAGATACCATAGACCATGCTTTAGCCGAATTTATTATAGCATCATAAATACTATACGGTACCAATTCCTTTTTTATTTCATCTTGTACATCATCATATGCCTTAATTCAGTTTTGGATAAAAAGGCTTTTATAGTGGCACTTGAATGAATTTATAACTCCTGCATCACAGGATTGAAGAACCGGAGTTGTATTTGCTAGAAGAAACTCGACTTGTACACAATTTAGTTTTGCTTTTGTTTCATCAAGAACAATATGCACTGGTGCTCTATCGACTAAAAGTATAATTTTTTTATTTCTTTGGTTTATTCGACTATTAAGTATAAGGAGAAGTTCATTGAAGATACTCATTTGCATCCAAGCTTTTTTGTTCGAATAATAATAAACAGGAAGGTTATCATTGTTAATATTTCGCAAGGCATGTGGTCTCCTAGAAGTATGGATAAAAGCAAGTTTCATTTTTTCAGTTCCACTTGCATTTACAGCGCATAATATTGATAAGCGCAATTTTTGTTTTTTATGAACAGATAATTTTGAAAAGGCCAAAGTACAGGAAGGTTCCATTTTTCAGTAAAGCCCTGTTTCGTCTGCATTCCAAATATTTTCAGAGTCATAGGGTTGGAGTAATTGTTGTAAAACAAGACGGTCTTTTTCTATTTCCTCCGGGGAGGCACACTTGCAGATTTACCCTCTTTTTTAAACAGACGAAGTCCGTGACGTTTTTTAAACCCAGTAAGCCAACCATCAGATTGGTAAAAATTATTAATAAGGAAATGGTCTGCAAAAAACTTTGCCTTTTCCTTGAGAATGTGACCATCAAAATCTTGACCACTATTAAGCGCATTATCCACCCAGAGACCAAGTGCTTCTTCAAGTTTTGGCCATTTTGGTCCACAAAATTTTTTTACCTCACCTTTTTCTTCAGGTACAATAGCTAACCAACATTCTTTTTCTTTTAGAATATCTAATATTGTTGATTTACCTACACTATGTTTATTTGCAAGATCTATATTTTTAATAAGTGGATTTGCTTCTTTTTCCTTACAAATATCACGTTTTTGTGCAGCAGAAAGAATAACTCATTTTTTTGTTGACATAATTACCGATGTAAGGTATGAATAACCTGTAATTACTAGATATTTATACAAGATACAATGAAGAATATTTAATAATAACTTATAAATTTATGAATTATAGAATAATTATCTCAAGTTTACTAAAATGCATCTATGGTGTTGAACACCATATTACACAAACCTATTAGAATAGCCAATCAAAATTTAAGATCAGGTGTAACGTAAAATTTTGTTTTTTTTGTTTATTTTTTGAAAAAACCTTCATAACTTAAAATTTTGCTTATGAAACCACCTTTGGGACTCTAATAAAAAAAATTCCTTGCTAAATTTTGGTATAAACTATGCCCCCTGCCCCATCCCAGGTCTCACCCTAACCCTAAGGTAATAAAAATTTATTTTTTGTTTTATAAAAGTATATTTTTTTGTTTTTGTTACACGAATTTGCAAATCTAATTTACCTATGGTGTTCAACACCATAGGTGCATTTTATAATAATTGAATTATCTTGATATAGAAATCATAATAATATAACATGCAGTATGATTTGTGTAGTGTTCAGACTTACGCGATTTCAGTGATTTCTCATAGTTTAAACAATGAAAATTCCTGAAATCGTGAAAGTCTGAATGCTAGTATAGATGCATATGAATAAGTATAGTTATGTAATACAGTATGCAGTCAAGCAACTTATGCCATATACTGAAATAGTGTGGGAATACTATATCGTTATTTTTGTTATTCAAAAAAAAATAAATAAAAACAGTTAAACTAACTTTTACACAATTGTTAACGGAAAATTTTAGAAGATTAAACAGGAATAGAGCCGATCCATTTATAAATTTTAGAAGATTAAATAGAAATAGGGCAATTGTTATTTTACAGTAAAAAATCAGAACAAAAGATTGTATTATAACCATTGTTAAATAGAAACAATGAGAAAAACAATTACAATATGTTTAAGAATAGTGACAAAAAAAATTTTTCAATGTGTCTAGATATCAAGAAATGCATAATAAATCCAACAAAGGTAAAAAAAACCCCCAATTTGGTTTTATGAAATGATGCCTGCTTGCGCATTATTTTTAGACAAGACTAACTTTTACTAATGCAAGAAAACCAGTAATTACAATCTTATAAAATTCGGTAAGTTTTAAATACTTCTGTGCTTTTACAGTTTTTCATAACGTGATTTCTCACAATAACAAGTATTTTAATGAAAAAATAAGATCTAAATTTTAATCATAAGTTTTTTGCAATACCAAAAGCTAGTTCACAATAACGAGCATTACGAACCGCAAATTCCGTCAATTTTGTGTAACTCAAAATAGATTTCTGAAGAGTGTGAAAAAATGAAATACGCTGCACACACAATCTTCATATTCTCTATGAGGTCCGCTATATTCTTTAATACTGTTGATTTATTCTATCCAACATGGTTATATTTGCCAAGAATTTCATTTATGTTTTTTATAACTACAATGTGGTTTTCTTCTTATAATTTCCAGAATGTCTTGCTAGATTTTAATTGAAGTTCTGTATGCTTGAATTTCGTGAAATAAGAGTTTCTATTTAACTAGGAATGCATCCGTCCTAAAAAAGACCAGTTCAGACTGGTCCCAGACTGGAACCGAGGGACCGATAAGAGAACTGGTCCAGGACCAGTCCTGAACACTAATAAACAGCCAAAAAATTAGAATTCTAAGATTTGGACAGTTTAGATAAAACGGCAAAAAATTAAAATTTTTTTTTTTTTTTTTTGCATAATGCGTACTATACCGTATGGGCGATTATGCACCAAATTGGCTTATGTAATTTTTTAATTTTTTTTTATAAAATTTTTTTTCCCAAGTTTTTTTTTTTGGTAATTTTACCCAATTCAGGTCAGAAAAATTTTATCGATCACATATTACCATTTTAGAACTGGGAACTCGACCAGGACTGGACCGTGATTACATATGTGGGGTCTTTGCCTTGAAAATCGCCTTGTGACATTTCCCAATCGAACTAATTCAGACAAAAATAGACTAAAATACCGGTTCATATTCACATGTAATTCGTCTTTTGACTTTATTGATTCAATAGTTTATTCAATGCACTATTGAATCAAATAAGCCAAAAGACGAGTTATATGTGAATATGAGCTGGTATTTTGGTCCGTTTTTGTCTGAATTAGTTCGATTAGAAAATGTTGCAAGGTAATTTTCAAGGCAAAGATCCATGTAACTTGTCCTCATAGGGACTAGACTGGACCGATACATCCCTATATTTAACTATTTATAATAAATACTGATTTTTTAAAAAACTTGTATAAATAATATTAAGTTTGAAAAGTATTATGTATTGAAATAAATTATTGCCTTATATTGAATCTGAAGTTACCGATGTTTACTTTCTCAATATACAGTATTAGTTCCTGATTCTATATACCAATCCATTTCGCTAGAAGTTTTTATAAATGTAACCAAGTTGACATTTGCCCGAAGTTGCAACTTTAAGCACTACTTAACTAAATAAAAAATTATCCTATAAAGTGTAGAATGCGAACAACTTAGTACTACATGTAGAATTTCACAAAGAACTGCTGCTTTTGAGCTATTATACTACAATTAATCTTGAAATTTGATTGGTTAGTAAAAAATGTCACATGATAGTTCGTTATAGAAAAATATGTACACATAGTCATAAGCTGGTAAAAATTTGGCCAGATGCGGTATAGAGAATTTCCTAAGTTAGTCCGGTATAAACAGCTTAAATAATTATTAAAAATCTAGTTTGCCGAACCTGGTTTGTTATAACCCAATTCTGGTATAAACAGGTTCGGTATATCCAAAGTCGACTGTACTATTATTTTTTATTTTTTTTTTTTTTGTGTTAAAGTTCTCGCTTTGGTGAGAGTTTATTTAATCAAGCCTGTGGATCAAGGGCACCTCTTTGGGCGCACCCACAATTGAGTTACATTGAATGAGAGTACAACTAGCCACACGTACAACTTTTGGTTGTCTAATTTAAGTAGTCTGCCCGAAGGTTCTACCCTAGTTGCCATACCTACAACCCAACTAGGGGATTGCCTATTTAATCCCTCTGGTCCAACGCTTCGCATGTCAATCCTACTTGTGATCACCGGTACAGCCCTCTGATACATTAGTCAGTCGAAGACAGTCCCGGATGCTACCTACATCCCCTTAGAACTAATTTATCCTCGCGGGTAAACTTGGTAGAGCAGTTCCTGTTCCACACAGGTATTACCTACACTTCGGTAACTTACGCACTCACTGAGGCAAGCAACTTGCAGTCAGGGGGTACCTAACCGCTACCATTACCTACTTCTGCCCTTGTAAGGTTCACACCGACCCCGGTACCCACTATTACTTTCCTACCGGTCCATCACTGGGTGCCCCAAACTTCCAAACCAGTTGGCCCGGAAGGGTTAATCTACCCAGCATTAGGTGCTACTATGGTTTTTCTTCCCCTGGTACCTAATTCCAGAACATAGGTCCTTTTCCTCCGGTACGACTCCGGCGACCAGGTTGGTGGACCCTCTCCTCTGAAGGTCATATCGTCCAGTTCTCCAGCTCCGGTTTCTAATATTCCGGTTTTGGTAGCACCGTCAAAGATCGTTGCTACCTTCTTACTCAGGACTTTCCAAATGGGTTTCCATTTCCCCGGTTCCTTGGATTTGTCTGTGTCACCAGACACAACTTCGCTCGAAAGCTCCTATTCGAGATGGTAACCAAGGACTACAGGTAATATACCCAACCGATCGACAGGAAACGGTTACCACTATTATTTTCTTTTATATTACTATAGTTATCAATATCAGTAGCAAAATAAATATATAATTTATATTAGAATGTTTGGTTTTTAGAATCGCAAAATTCTACTATAGTATACCAAAATTATTTTATATTTTAAAATCACTCTCTATTTTTTTTTTTTTTTTTTTTAGAGTTTAATGGCTGTCTACGTTGGGTGTAGGGTTTATTGAATATTAATGATAATTGTTACATTGATGAGTATACAACTAGGGTTCAGAATGGGCCAGGTTGGGCCAGGTATCTCTAAATTTAAGCCCGAGCCCATAAAAATTTTATAAGCCCGAGCCCGAGCCCGGCCCAATGAAAGTTACGGGTTTGGGTTGGGCCGGGATGCTTCAAATTATGGCCCGGTCTTAGTCTAACCTGACCTGGCCCGGCAGTTTATAAAAAATTTTAATTGTAGCTGTTTTTATAATGATAAACTCTGGAACAGCTAAAATTTTTCAACCCAAATTGGTAAGTTACGAATGTTGAAAAAATTTGTCATTTCAGTCGTTAAAACGATTAGAATAAATAAGGGCATAAATTAAAATTGTTCTAATTGGCTAAAATAAAGTGTGTATATGAGAGGTATCCTCCGAAATTTTGAACCTCTTTTATTGGAAGCATTTTTGACCCAATTTAGGTAAAAGGAAATTACCAAGGCTTTTCTGAGTTATTCGAGTTTGGATTTAACGCCGGGTAAGGCTAGCTTAATCTAATAATACCTCCTACACAAAAATCCGTGTTGCAAAAGTTTGAATTACACAGATTAAATAAATGTATACCGATTTTTATTTGACATATGTTAAAGGCGAACCTTAGATTACTAGCAAATTTTCTGAATAGTTATAAATAATACATAAAAAACTTCCCTGTAAGTTTGCTAAATATATCGACCATCTGTCTTACTAAATGGTTGATGATGATATATTTTTGGTCTCCAGTACTTAAGTCTAAAAAAAGGCTTTATTTTAATTGACCATATAAGCGAATGAGTCTATAATTAAAGCTCTATTAATAAGTCTTATATGTTGATCTAGCATTCTACTTGAAAAAAGGACATTATAAAAAGAAAAAAGGCTGCCCAAACAAAAAAGGTTGGCAAAAAAAAAGGCTATCAAGAAAAGAAGGTCGCCAAGAAAAAAAGGTTGATAAGAAAAAAAGGTCGCCAAGAAAAAAAAATTACTATAGAAAAAAAAAATTCTCTCTAAAAAAAAATTGCCAGTTTAATTTTAACTCGATTCGTCTATACTATTTAGCCAATCTTGACTACAAATTAGCATTTCGATTGATTCCGGTGTAAGGTTTGACCGATAGTCATCGACAAGTCTTCCAGCTGTACTAAACGCCTAAATATAAAGTATAAATTAGTTTATAGTTGAAACTAAAAATAATACATAGACAATAAATTGAGCTTAAATTTTTATTACAGATTCAGACGCCACAGAAGTTAATGGAATTGCAAGGATATCTCGTACCATGGCCGATACTGAAGGATATTTAGGAGCATTTAATTTCTACCAAGCGAGACCATCGAATGACTCTGATTAAGAACGCGAAAAAAGTGTGTCAGTTAAGTATTGCTCAAATTCATTCAATTCTCTTTCAACATTAGATTCATTTGCATCAAGAAAGGCATAAAAACCTCGCATTTCTTCATCCTGGAAAACGTCAGAAAAATCTTCTGCTACTGTGTCAACTGTATGCTGTTTATAAGTCGAATTGTAGATAGTCATAGTCCTATAAGGGAGCCTACTTTTATCACCTGATATTCTAGAGGGGGGTCAAAAATTTTGGAAATTATATATAACACCTGATAATTTTCATATATCTAGGGGGGGTAAGGGCTACTAATAAACTAAAATCAGGTGATAAAAGTAGGCGCCCTAATAGTCGATAAATATTGAATTAAATGGTAAGCAAAGTGTTCTTTTTTGTAAAACAAATTCATTCAGATATTGCAAAGCAAATTCCATTTGGCATATAATTTAACTATCACGTGATTTTGCAAACATTCCACGAAATCACAATATTATCAAGAGGCAGTTAATAAGCTACTGGTTTAGAAAAATTACCTCGATTTAATTGAAGATAATTTTTCCTCTGCTTCATCACGTGATAAGTTCATCTTCTGTTTATATATATGTGTCAATAACGACATCTTATAACGAGAATCTAACATCGAGGCAATGCAATGCATATCTCCTGTATCAGCCAGTATTTATTAAATTTAGATTGCATTGGAATTACCATTTGAGAAAGAAAAGGATCCGCGTTAGTAGCATTTAGTTCGAGGTGCATTCTAATTTTCAACAATTGAGAAAGAAAAGTATTCGCTGTGGAATAGGAGCTTCCTGATATAATATTCGTAACTGATTAAAGTGTAGTGCTATTTAATTTGTGTACATAATAAAATACATTAACGATTTTAACATTTACTTTCTTTCATAGAATGGTTTCAAAAAATTATAAAGATTCTCTGCCTTTTCCCATTCATTGTCAAGGGGTGCAATTGGCGCAAAACTAGCATCTTCAAATGCAAGACGGTCAAATACATTTCTGTAAGAGATAGTAGATGATAGCATCATGTACGTCGAATTCCACGAGTTAGGGGGCTTCCAGAAATTACGTGATTTTTTAGTGGGTGGGTGGGGTCCCGAAAATATCAGGTTATAATTATAATTCTGGTCAAATTTTTATAATTCTAGCCAAAAGTATAAAATTATAAAATTATTAATAACTATTGTTGTACCAGACCAATTTAGATGATTTAACTCCAAAATGTTCGTCTTGCTGAGACGATCTAACAAGCCTAAAATCGTTAAAATCTAATCACAGAGCCCAAGATCGTTCAACTTTTGTGTAAATTTAATAGTGATTTTTTAGAATTACTAAGTAAATTTCTTTAATATTAAATAACTTTTGATCCACTGGCCCGTTTTGGATGATTTAACTACCAAAATGTTCATCTCAGTGTGACGATTCTAACAAGCCCAAAATCGCTAAATTCCAATTACTAGATCCCAAGATCGATAAAGATTTGTATTGTTAGATAATCATTTAATTAAATTTGATTAAATAATTGTCTAACAATACAAATCTTTATCGATCTTGGGATCCAGTGATTGGAATTTAGTGATTTTGGGCTTGTTAGAATCGTCTCACTAAGACAAACATTTTGGTAGTTAAATCATCCAAAACGGGCCAGTGGATCAAAAGTTATTCAATATTAAAGAAATTTACTTAGTGATTCTAAAAATCACTATTAAAATTATACAAAAGTTGAATTATCTTAGGATCCTGTGATTAAATTTTAATGATTTGGGGCTTGTTAGAATTGTCTCAGCAAGATGAACATTTTGGTAGTTAAATCATCTAAATTGGTCCAGTAGAACAATAGTTATTGTCAATTTTATAAATTAAAACATATAAATAAATTTTAAAAAATATAAAATTTGATTGGCTAATAGAGTATCAGGTGTGGGTGAGTGGGGTAAAATTTTGAAATTTATTAGTAACAAAATATTACGTAATTTCTGGAAGCCCCCTTACCACATTAAGAGCTGGCCGCTGGGTTGAAATAAGTTCGCTACAAAACCCGACTACACAATCCTCGAAGTTTTGCTGTTGTCGTTCTGAGCTGTGAATCCGTTTCACACAATCACGGATCTATAACATTAATTGCAAGTAAGTAACCAACTCTCTTTAAACCGGGCGGGCCTATTTTAATGAACTAAAAGATACTTTTTATTGTAAATAATAATATTAGTTATACTGAACTAACAACATAAAATTTATTTACAAATCGGATAAATTCTTTTACCTTTTTTTTTGATTATAAAAGAATAAATTGGATGCTTTGGCGAATGGTTTTTTCCATAAACTTCTGGTGCCATATATAGTAAAACTTCATAAATTCCACTCAACTAACAATTTAGCAAAAATATTTAAATTTGTTATTGTTTGGTTTTAAATACTAATCGAATGCTATTCTAAACCGAGCAATTATTATTCGGTATAATTTACTATTTTTTAAAAAAAAAAAGAAAATTAAATAATGTTAAAAATACATACAGCACATTCGTACCAAAATCATTAGAATTACCATTTTTAAAAGCTATTTAAATGCAATTTTTTCATTCTAACACCATATCTATAGCCGTAATCAAAGGTTGTACTATATGCTGAAATCGCTTTTAAGTATTGAACAAATTCTTATAGCCAATTCTGAGGTTATATTGTTACAATTTTCTTTAATTCGATAGTTGCCTTAATAAATCGGTTTAATTACTAACAAATTATCTGATTGGTTAAGGAATTCTATACGTTGCACAGTTTTTATTATATATCAATTACGTATTAAATGCTTGTATCGTCTCTTTTTTTTTTTTGTACGTAAGGTTGTTATTTTTTTAAAATGCTTGGCGGCAAATATGAATGTGAGTAGGTTCGTTGGCTACTTCTTCTTTGTAGAAATAGAAACAATAACACTGGGCCTCATGAACTTCTGTTATTTAACTAGTTTTTTTGCCTAATTATAGTTATTCTTGGTTCTCTTGTATTTTTTGCTTTTCTTTTTCGTTAGTATTGACTTGTGGTTAATTCCTTATTTTTTTTTTCTATTAATAGTTTCGGTTTACTTTTAGGTGTTTCACTCAAGAGTGCTCTCATATTTTTGCTTACTTTGTGGTTTGAATTAGATTGGTTGCATTGTGTTATTAATTGACACAGTTGGGGCTGTTCTGGCTCCTTGGGCTTAGATTCGCCACAAAAATTCTTAATGGTTGGTTTAATAACATATTTTCATACGAAAGAAAAACCAAACGAAACCACAATTAATCTTACAATTCAAATAAAAATATTCATGCCCTGGACATGTTATATCGATTACAATGGCATATTTTTTACTCCAAAAATTTCGTTTAGAATAAAATTCGCCATATACCTACTAAATTTAAAAATAAAAGTGATAATACTCTTTATAATATAAAACTTATTATTAAAGTAAATATAAATTATATATATCCTATATATAATTTTATATACCAGGAACTGGCCCGGTTTAGAGAGAGTTGACGATATTATATTAGAATTCAGCAAAAAATATTAAACTATTTACTTACCGTACTCACAACGTCTCTAACTACTTTAATTGATGATCCGGATAAGATCGGCACTATTACAATATTGGAACAATAGTAAATTTTGGGGATAAGTACAATATAAATTTTTATTATATGCAGAAATCTGAAGTCGGTCCAATTGAAAGTATTTTTTTTTATTAAGTTAACAGTTCATGTCAATTAATTGAAAGTTGTAGAGCACAATGGGACGCATCTAATGGTAGTTATATCATTCAAATCAGCCTAGTGTACACTGAGATATCGTTAAAAAACGATTAGCTGACTATATAAAATTTCTAGTTTGTTTACATAGAATTTTATATAGTCGGACAATCGTTTTTTGGCGATATCTCAGCATACGCTGGGTCGAATTGAATGCTCTAACTACCATTGGATGCGTCTCAGTGAGCTCTACAAATTTCAATTAATTGACACGAACTGTTAACTTAATAAAAAAAATACTTTTCATTGGACCGATGTCAGATTTCAGCATATAGTAAAAAACATAGTAATTTCCCCCAAATTCTAATATAAAAATAGTGCCGATCTTATCCGGATTAGCAATTAAGTCCATCAGTAACTATAAGGTTTAAAATGTGGGCACAACAGCATTGATGCAAAAGGACCCCATTTGCGGCAAGCATATTTTGTTTATTTAACATGCCTTTATATTGTTTATGGCAGAATCATTACTAGACGCGTTGTCCAAAGTAATTGATAATATCTATAAAAATAATATTAGCAAATACTTATAAAAAAATTGCTGGATTGCTAAATACTTACTTTAGACGCAACATTCCAATCTTCAAGACATGTAAAAAATGTATTACAAATAGTGACCCCTGTGTGCGATACGGGAACTAATTTAAACCCCAAGATTAGTTTTCGAAGATTCCAATTCTTATCAACAAAATGGCCTAATGAAATATAGTAATCATTAATAAATAATTAAAAAAAAATAAAGTTTATGTTAAAAATATATAAACCTGTAACAGCCATGTATCCAAGATTTTGGTTCGAGGTCCATAGATCAGTTGTAAAACTTAAACGTCCAGAAATTTCTTGTATCATTATATTAACTTTTTTTCTGAGATCAGTAACATAATCTTACAATCTTTGCGAGTAGTTTTATCGCACATTACTTTGAACTGTGGTCGTAAATTATTTACAAACTTTAAGAACCCTTTATGTTCGACTATATGAAAGGGGTATCTGTGCATAACCATCATATGGGCCAAATCTTGGTGGCTTACATCTTGTAAAAACTTGTAAGCAGTAATACCTAACGGGAAAATTTGTAATTCTTGTTGTGATTCATTTTTAAGGTGTTTCTTACATTTCGTATTTTTTAAATGTCGGATCAAGGAACTCGTCCCTGTATCACTATCATGTTTTAACTTTTTTTTGCAATATGTGCATTGTGCACTGTTTTGCTAATAATTATTGTTATTTAATATTAGTAAATACGAATTAAAATTTCTAAATATTAATTATTTAAATTCTTACGTAGCAAAGAATCATTTTTAATAAAGTGCCCTTCCTTAAATACCCATGAATGAAGGTTTCCAACTTTACGTTTCTTGTTAGCAGAGATTGTTCAGCACTTTCAGTAGTAATAACCTCAGTACTTTCATTTTCAGCAGAGGCTATTTCAATATCTTCGTTTTTACTAACAACCAAAGCCATATTTACTTGTAAGCGTTTTAGTAATTGTTTTAATAAAAAAGTCGACCAAAAGGTTTGTTTAACATGATATCGCGTTTTTTTTTAATAAAAAAAAAAAAAAACATGTAAGATTTGTTAATATATTACTTTCACACGTTTTTTTCATTTGTGTATTATAAAAATTATAGCTTAAAATAGTCCTTTAAATACTAAAAAAAATATTGAAATTAAAAAATTTAAAGCCTACAAAGATATATGTATACCGATATATATATTTAAATCAAAAAATAAGCTTAACTATAATAACAGACCAATTAACTTAATTGTTATCTATATTAGTATAAATGAGTATAAGAATTTAAATAACCTACTTTTGCTAATCTAGTTTTAAACTTGTTTTTCTATGCAACTAATAAAAATTATAACGGGCCCCATGGGCCCCACGGGTCTGCACTCAAAACCTGACCCAAACCCAGTATTTAATAAACCCGGTATAAACCCGGCTTACTTTAAAACAGGTCAAAATATTGAGCCTGGTTTTGACCCAAATTCCACCCAACCCACAAACCCACGGGTTTAGCCCGGCCCATTCCGAACCCTATATACAACTAGCCACACGTGCACTTTTGGTGTCTAATTTAAGTAGTCTGCCCAAGGGTTCTACACTAGCTACCATACCTGCAGACCAACTATGGGACCTGCCTATTTAAACTATTCTGATCAATGCTTCATCTATCAATTTTACCCTTCAACCAAACTATTTTAAGGTTGTTCAGGGCTATTTTCAATAGCCTATCAGCCTTAGAGCTACTTTACCCCCATAAACATTGCCAGCTGACCACGTATGTGTCCCAATTCTAAACCCTAGCGGTCTTCAGAAACTGGGCACCATGGCATTAACCGATACTTGCAGTTAGGAGTTATCTTAAACCGCTACAGTTTCCTTATCATTAGAAAATTTTATACATAGATATTGATCGATATATAGCACTTAATTGTTTATATCGATTATATAATATTATTATATATCGATTAAAATATCGTTATATATTGATTAAAATATCGTTATATATCGATTAATTAGATAAAAATCAATATATATCTATAATCGATATATATCATAATATCGTTATATATCGATTAATTGGATAAAAATCGATATATATCTATAATCTATATATATCATTTTTTTTATATTAAATCGTTATATATCTATAAATCGATTATAATCATAATTATTTTGAAATGATATATATCTATAAATCGATTATAATCATAATTATTTGAAACGATATATGACGATTAGCAGATCTTTAACGATTGTATAATGTTTTGATCGCGTCACGAAAATTTCAACCCGGATCACCAAACAAAAAAAAAAAAAAAAGTAAAATTTCAAAAAAAAGTATGTTAAAAAAAAAGAAAAAGACAAAGTAAAAAAAACTGGCATAGGAAAAAAAAA
>QKWP01000633.1:78229-89599 GCA_003550325.1 Gigaspora rosea
AAAAAAAAAAAAAAACACCACTACAAAATTATATCAGCCATTATTACTTCATACAAAATAAAGAATAGTACTTTTATTTTCCACTATAGAAATAAGCCGAGAAGTGTGAAATAAGCTGGGATATGGAGATTTAATCCAGAAAGATAAGTATTTTGGGGTTTTTTTTTGCACTTTTCTGATTTTCTTTCTTTTACTAATATATTTTTTTTGATAATCGGGAATATGAGATAGAATCAGAAAATACTGCTCTAATGTGGAATGGAACCGGGATTACAGCTGTTTTCATAAATTCTGGGGCATCTGGCAAAAATTTACCAGCTGAATATTTACTGATTTGATAAGTTTTAATTCGACAGTGATCATTACCAAAATCACGCAAATATTCGGGCGTAAATTTTTTGCCAAAAAATGTTGTGGGATATAATTTTTGTTATTTAGAAAATTTAAAAAAAAATTTTGCAAAAGATGGCCATATGAAACAATTTTATGCAATACAAAATATAGGGGAGCAAGTGTTATATCATGTGAAGACGTAATATGCAAAGTTTCTATACCTTTGCTTTATTTATCCAAAAAGGTGCAATATAACTGAAATATTCAATATCGACCCGTTTCTGGTATGAACCTATATGGAATATATAAAATTTGTACCTGCATTTATCTCAAGTATAATATGTACCATTAAAGTTGTTTGTGGAGCAATATGCTCTAGAGCAACCCGGGTTATACTCCAGTTTAAAGATAGAGTGGGTTGAGATATCAAGAGTTATATAATAGCTCAGAGGTGCAATCCTTGGTTGCTCTTGCATCTATAGTACAATAAATTATATGACACAATTTTGTGTTATCTAGTATCTAATTATTAACAGATAATCTAGATAGTTATCCGGATAGTGGAATTATAAACAGATATAGATAACAGATAATAACTTTTTTTAACAGATAGTTATCTTTAGATAAACAGATTATCTAGATCCGAACACTATCGATTACTATCACTATCGATTATAATCGATATATCGATATATATCGATACGCATCACTCCTTCCGATTACTATCGATAGTGATAGTAATCGGCAGGGGTGATGAGTATCGATATATATCTTACCAGTTAGTAATCGATATATATCTATATATAAAATTTGCAGATAATACTGCCTTATAAGGTTCGTTTCAACCCCAGTACTGACCTTCTTTTAGTAGCACCATCAAAGATTGAAATCTACTTTTTTATTCAGGACTTGCCAAACGGGGTTCTAATTTCTCCAGTTTCTTGGATTTGATAGTGTAATATTATACTTACGCCTGAAAGCTCCCATTCTAGATGTAGAACCAAGACTTCAGGTTATATACCCAACCAATAGAGAGAAACAGGTTATCGAATACAGGTCTATTTTTTAAAGCGTTGCCGATGGGATTCAAACTTTCAAACTGCTACTTGGAGGTGACAACTTGGCAACTTTCCTAAGTTGTCACACCCTATCACTTCCTATTTTAATATTATATAAGTATAAAAATTATTTAATTGATGATCTGGATAAGATCTACAGAATTACTATATTGGGACAATAGTAAATTTTGGGGATAAGTACAATATAAACTTTTATTATATACTAAAATCTTACAACTACTACTATAGTAAGTGATTTTTTTATTAAGCTAATAGCTCAAGTCAATTAATTGAAAGTTGTAGAGCTCACTGAGCGCATCTAATAGTAGCTAGATCATGCAAATTGGCCTAGTGTATGCTGTGATATCACTAAAAAATAATCAGATGACTATATAAATTCTATGTAAACAAGGTGGTTATAAAATTTCAGCATATAATAAAAAACATAGTAAATCACTCCAAATTCTAATATAAAAATTCCACAGATCTTATCCGGATCAGCAATTAAATACATCTCAAAAATATTTATTTACTATAAAAAATATAAATATAGTGGCCTACCAAATATTGTAGACACTTTTTAAAAGTTTATATAGAGATAAATAAATAAGATATTGAGCTAAAAATAATACTATAAATTCTTTAAATCTATATCATTTAATAGACAATTCTCCAGTCAACTGGTTTAAAAAATTTTTTTTATATATAAATTTTACTATAAGTGCAAATGCACAGCGTCTCTATCTAAAACTTTTTTTTATACTAAGTTAATCACCTTTCTGGCTTAAGAGACTTTTGTAAAGCTCATTAAAACACATCCAATAGTAGTTAGAGCATCAAAATCGGCTTGGTGAATACCAAGATATCTTTAAAAAAACCTTTCTTTTACTATATAAATTTCTTTATAAACAATACTATTGTTTGTAAAAAAATTTACATAGTAAAAGAAAGGTTTTTTAAAGATATCTTGGTATTTACCAAGCCGATTTTGACGCTCTAACCACTATTAGATGCATTTTAATGAGCTTTACAAAAGTCTCTTAAGCCAGAAAGATGATTAACTTAGTATAAAAAAAGTTTTAAATAGAGACGCTGTGCATTTGCACTTATAGTAAAATTTATATATAAAAAAAATTTTTGAACCAGTTAACTGGAGAATTGTCTATTAAATAAAAAAAAGTTTAAAAAATTTAATGCTACAGTTTTTAAAATAATCAAATTATAGTAAATTTTAGTTTTTTAAATTATTGCAATTTGCTAAATTTTAATGTTTTTATAATAACTTGAATTACTAAATATAGTAATATATAAACTTAATTTTTTATGAAGTAAACAAGCAATTGTTTTTAAATATATAATTTGTTATGCTGAATAATTTTTACTTAATTTTGAAATTTAGTTAATTTAATAAAAAAATAACTTTTAATATATAGATATTATTTTAATTAATTTTTAACAATTATTGTTTTAGCAATTATGAAAATTGCAAAAAATTAAATAATTTTAATTATTTTAAAAAGTATTGCATAAAATTTTATAATTTTTTTTTTTATTTAAAAAATATATAAATTTATAAGTATTATTTTTAGTTCAATATTTTGTCTATTTAGCTCTATATGAATTTTTAAAAAGTGTCTAAAATATTTTGGTAGGCCACTGTAAACATGTTAAAACCCATTATTCAAAACCTCAACACATTATTTTTTTTGACCAATAGGTATATAGTACACTAACATTTACTATTATATAAGTTTTATTTTATATATATTAACTATTTAAAATAGCTAGTTATATCTAATTTAATTAGTACTTCAAGATTTACTTGTTCTCTTTGTACATGTTGTGTCCCAGATAAGAATTTGTCCCAATTTGGAATCTGGCCTAATCCCTACCTCTAACTCTAGCCTAACCCTAATCCTAAAGTCATCTAAAGTCCTAATTCTGCTACAAAATTCTTATCTGGGGCATCGGGCATCGGGACACAACATACATGTTTATGATCTTACAAGACTCAATGTGGTTTTAAACATCATAAAACAATAAAACATAGGGACCATAATATGGGGTAGAGACAATAGAAATGTGACAAATTTATTAGATAGATTTGTCCCATTTCTATTGACTTTACTCTATATACTGTCTTTGTATATATTGCTACTACCTAACTATAAGCTTGATTATATTAAAAAAACTATGATATAAGAAATTTAGAAGCATCTAAAAAACTACTATTATACTATTGAAAATCAAGTATTTAGTAGTGAAAATGCCTTTCTAGAAATATTTGGTAAATATTTTATACAATATTTTTTATATGATAATTTTTATTAATGTTGTTTTAGTAAAGACAATTATATACAAATATCTTTAATAAGACTAATTATTCAAGTAGATTTTTTCTATTTAGTGCTTCTATATATACTATATGTATAAAAATAACTTTGCTTTTTAATATTAACAAAAAGTTTATATAGTAGTTATATTTTTATATAGTAAAATATACTATGTACTTTAGTATATATTTTACTTGTAAGTAATAATTCATTTTATAAAATTTAACTATAAAATTGGCTAATCATAAAGTTGAACTATATTTGGACTCCAAAATATTGGAGTTACTCAAATATGATAAACCAAATATGCTGATATGTTTTATTAAAAATTTTTTTTTCTTTTTAACGGACTTATGATTGCTTTTATTAAAAATAATTATAGTAAAATTAATTTGATTACAAAATCAAATTTATTACTATGCTCCTTCTAATTTTTTAAGTCTCATCCCACCTGGCTGCTTTATAGGTGCCCAAATGGACTTTGTCGCACTAATCCAACAGAATTAGAACTTATAGCTAGCCTCATCAAATCAGAATCTCTTTAAATCCCTCTCATCTAGCATCTATAGTAAGAATAATTAAACCATCAAGAAAAAAAAAACTCAGAAGACAGGAAAAAAAAATAGGAATACAAAAGAAAAGGGAAAGCATCGAAAAACCTATAATGACAAACCAAAAATAAACAAAATTAAAAAGATAAAAGATGAAAGGAACAAAGAATATACTATTTCAACGAAGTCTAATCTAAGTAAATACTCAGTAGAGTCTGAGCTTATATAATAAAGTGTCTGAAACAGACTATAAAAATTATATAATAACAAACAAGAAAATGCCTTGTTCTAAGTGTTATATGTACAACTAAGAAAAGTAAAAGAACCTAAAACTATATAGGGCTATGCCTAAAAGAATTTTCTAAGCCCTGGGTCGGATAGCGCAGTGGTTAGCGCTCTGGAGTCATATTCGCAAGGTCGCTGGTTCGAGTCTAGTGGATGACAAAAACCATGTTAGGACCACGAATATTGGAAAAAATAAGATCTACGATGAGGCGTCGAACATCTCCCGTTTCCGAACATGGTACTATAGCGACAATGAGTTGTGTGACATAACCACAAGGTCATGTAGCATCCAGAAAAGGAAAAAATCTGACAAGAAATGTCGTAAACATAAGGACCATCCACTATAAAAAGGAACAAGACAAACAAATATAAAGTCAAGGATACTGACCAAATTAGGAAGGCAAGAAGCCAGGAATCTAACGCTACATTGACCGAAAATAGAAGTAGCTCCCGGGGTTGATAACAAATAGCTGACCTATATAGCGACCCGGCGGAGTATGTAGTTCCTTCAAGCTGTCTATGATCCTACAAGGTACGGGGCACCGGGCGTGATTGGCCGGCTAGAGAAAGCCGGAAAAAACGGACAATTGGAGAGAGGTATAGATTAGTATAATTAAAAAATAGATAGTGAAATGTAGATCAACATGTCACAAATATTGATATTAATAAATGAGCGCCAAACGCGCCCCAACAGCCATCGAGCTAAAGGGTTAAAAATAAAAAAAAAAGAATTTTCTGAAAAGAAATTTCATTTCAGAAAAGCCTTCTAACAACCTCATGTAACATTCATTGTTTATCTCAGTTACCCAAAACTAACTCATGACTTAATTCCAAATAGTAGGTGTGTTTTTCAATTTGGACGAAATAAATATTGCTGATCTTTTGGAGAAGATAAGCTAGATTTCCCACTTTTTGGCGAAATTTTGAAAACTCCAAGCAGGAAAGTAACATCTGTTGTAACCAACTTGAAAAGAGAATAGTTCAAAAAATTTATTTTTTTGTTGTTCTCCTTGTGCTACAAGAAACTTTATTAATGAAGAACTTTTTTTTACCAAAATTTCATCTAGCAAATATCTTTAGCTAGTAAAGTCGCTTTTGGCTTGTATGTTAAATATACAAAGAAGTCTCCAAAGCAAAAGTTGACCTCTATAAAAACCATATTCTTGTAGTAACCAACTATATATAAATATATCATATTTAGGTACCTCTCCAACAAACCTTTTTGTTTTTTTTTCATCAGCAAGTTGGTCCAAATAATCGTCAGAAAGAGTGTGAATATATATATTGTTTGTTTTATCAAAATAATAAAAGATACCTGTTATTTAGCAAATATTTATTTTATATTTTTGATATTTATCTTTTATGCTGCTATAGATTTGTTAAATATATATAGCAACTAAATATAATTATAATATAAAGATCAATATTAGGATATTAAAATATACCCTTTAGTTAACTGATATTCACCTTTTATTTTGTACTAATATTTATCTTTTATGTTACTATAGATCTGCCAAATAATTATGACAAAACAGATATATAATTATAATATAAAAGATTGATATTAGGATATTAAAATATATCTTTTAGTTAGCTGATATTTACCCTTGTATAGTCAACTCTCTCTATTCTATTAAAAATTTTTTTAAAGATTTTTATATATAAAAAATTTTTTTAATTTAGTTTTCAAAGAGTTATTATTAGCTAATCTGAATTTTATAATAAAGTTTACAAATGTTTTAAAAGATTTTGTTTAGTTTAAAAAGAATTTAATAGTGTTCAGATTAGAAAGATTTAGATTAAAGAGAGGTGACTATATATATTAATTTTCATCTTTTATCTTTATATAAAAAATTGATATTAGAATTTTAATATATAATCTTTAGTAAATTGATATTTATATTTATCTTTTATGTTGTACTAGTATTCTTCTTTTATATTGCTATAAATTTGCCAAATAATCATGGCAAAACAAATTATAAACAAATATATAAAGAATAGATATTAGAATACTAAAGGTATTCCAATATCTATCTTTTATGTATTTATTGAATCTGTGAAAAAACAAAGGAATCCTACTGAAAAACTATAAAAACCTACTAAAAAAAACAATAAAAACCTACTAAAAAACAATAAAAACCCACTAAAAAATAATAAAAACCTACAAGAAGACCTATCAAAAAATGTCAAAATAGCTTTAGCAATGACTTTAGTAATAATTTTAACAAAGATTCTAAATAAAAAAAAAAACAAAAAAAAAACAGATCATCGATATGATTGCCAATTTAAAAATGATTGGCCAATCATATAGGAATCACATAGCAATGGGTCACTATTTTATATAGAATGTATTAATAAAATTTTATAAAATCTTATAACACACAAATTTTTATTAATTAATTCTAACTTTATGCACTAAGTAAACATATTCAGCACCTAAAAATGCAACAAATTAGCTGAGTTATTTTTATTTTACTTAAAATTTGGAGAATAAATATAATTTTGAATTTTTGATCAAAAAAGTTAAATTTAAGTATCTTTTCTTCAAATTTCAAGTAAAATAAAACCAATTTTGCTAATTTAATGTATTTTTAGGCTCTGAACAAGTTTATCTAGTGAAATAAGTTAGAATTAATTAGTAAAATTTTATGAATTATAAGATTTTATAGAATTTTATTAATAAAATTTTATAAAATCTTATTATATACAAATTTTTATTAATTAATTCTAACTTTATGTACTAAGTAAACATGTACAGCACCTAAAAATATATCAAATTAGCTGAATTATTTTTATTTTACTTGAAATTTGGAAAATAGATGCATAATTTCGAATTTTTGATCAAAAAAGTCAAATTTAAGCACCTTTTCTCCAAATTTCAAGTAAAATAAAAACAAGACTGTCGATTTAGTGTATTTTTAGGCTCTAAACATGTTTATCTAGTGCTATAAGTTAGAATTAATTAGTAAAATATTGTAAATCATAATATTTTATAGAATTTTATTAATAAAATTCTATATAATCTTATTATTTATAAAATTTTACTAGTTAATTCTAATTTATTTCACTAGATAAACTTGTTCAGAGCCTAAAAATACATTAAATCGGCAATATTGCTTTTATTTTATTTGAAATTTGAAGAAAAGATACTTAAATTAGACTTTTTTGATTAAAAATTCAAAATTATGTATCTATTTTCCAAATTTCAAATAAAATAAAATAACTTTGCTGATTTAATGTATTTTTAGGTGCTACACATGTTTACTTAGTGCATAAAGTTAGAATTAATTATTAAAAATTTGTGTTTTATAAGTAGTGAATTGACCCGTCTAAAAATTCTTCACCTGGGTCACCCGACAGGTGACCCGATGGGTAACCTGTCAGGTCACCTGGGTCAATTAAAAAAATAGATCTGGTGGTTAGGGGAGTAACAAAAATCAGGTGATTTTTTAGGGGGGAGGGGGGTAAAAAAAGTTGAAATTATATATAAGAACCTGACTATTTATATATTAAGAAAGAGGGAGGGGGGTAGGCCTCTGATAAAAAATAATCAGGTGATTAATGACACTGCCCTTAATATAACTAGTGATTTGACCCGAGTGGGTGTAACCTATAGTTGGTGGTAGAATTAATTTTACAAATTAATACGGTTACGTCATTGCCATATTTTTTGCTGTAATTGCTGTGAGCTGTAAAGCCGTAATGCTGTAATGCTATAAAGCCGTAATGCCGTAATGCCATAATGCCGTAATGCAGAAATACTATCTGCTATAATATCGTTTATTAAAATTCTGTACTGCATTATAGTTTCCTTTAAATAATATATTATTAAATATTTTTCGAATTTGATTCGGTTGACTTCATTGATTTTGTACATGTAATGACTATGAATAAAGGGGTAGGTCTAGGTTTTATTTTGACTTAAACGTCGTGATTTATTTTTTTTGGCCAATTAGACCAGTCTATAAGTCATTGTTTGAGAGCGTCTTTAGCGAGCTAATTGATCGGAAATGACATAATTGTTAATAGCATTTATGGCTTATATATGCATACATACTTACGTGTTTAAAATTTATTATGACTATTGTATTCTGCTGCAGATTACACTTTAAATAACTTTTATGTTACCAATTAATTAATGTAAATGAAATACACTATATAATTGTATTGCAAATAATAACATATTCATCAGTTTCCGGTATGGAGTAACTTAATTACTTAATTATAACATTATAATATTATACCGTAGTTACGGTATCGCATTGTTACAATATTATTGCAACATGGCATTGTGTCATTACGGAATTGTGGCATTATAGAATATCACACGAGTTCTCTTAGAAATTTGGTTTAATTTGCATAATCAATATAAATTTGTTTTAATTTGTATCAGGTTTCTGCCTGTGGATAACTCGTGGGTTGACTCACAGGTTACCTGTAGGTCAACCCACGGGTCACCCGCGGGTTGACCCACCCATTCTCACCTGGGCTGTTAAAACTTGACTTGGGTCACCCACCCACCTGCGGGTGACCCGGGTGATACCCACCCGGGTCAAAACACTAATTATAAGATTTTATAAAATTTTATTAATAAACTTCTATAAAATCTTATAATTCACAAACTTTTACTAATTAATTCTAAGTACATGCGCTAAATAAACTTATTTAGAACCTAAAAATACATTAAATCAGAAAAGATGCTTAAATTTGATTATTTTGATCAAAAATCCAAAAATATGCATCTATTCTCCAAATTTTAAGTAAAATAAAAATAACTCTGCCGATTTAATGCATATTTAGGTGCTGAATATGTTTACTTAGTGCATAAAGTTAATTAATTAATAAAAATTTGTGTATTATAAAATTTATAAAATTTTATTAATAAAATTTTTAAAATCATAAAATTTTACTAATTAATTCTAACTTAAATTCACTAAGTAAACTTGTTCAAAGCCTAAAAATATATTAAATCAGCAATATTGTTTTTATTTTACTTGAAATTTGGAGAAAAGATGCTTAAGTTTGACTTTTTTGATCAAAAATCCAACATTATGCATCTATTATCCAAATTTCAAGTAAAATAAAATCTAAACTGCTGATTTGATGTATTTTTAGGTGCTGTATATATTTACTTAGTGCATAAAGTTAGAATTAATTAATAAAAAATTTGTATATAATAAGATTTTATAAAATTTTATTAATAAAATTCTATAAGATCTTATGATTCATAAAATTTTACTAATTAATTCTAACTAACTTATATAATGTTTCTAGGTTTAGCATGACTGTATCATGCAGCTACTCTAATTTTGGTAATCTTTTGTATGGGTGCATTTTAGTAATATGAAAAGTGAAATTTGAATCTAAAAGTTATATAGTCTGTGCAAAAAGGTTTGTACCTCGATTTAAAAAGTAATAATTGTCATAATTATAAAAAAGTAAATAATGAACCAAATAAGCTAAAATTCATATAACCAATAGAATATATTTAGATGTGTTTGTTTCATGAATTTTTTCAATTTTTCCATATCTAGTTTTTGTGAAAAACAAACAAATACACCATTAACAAACAATGAAAAACGAATAGTAATTAATATTCACAGATACCTTTCAGGTGATATCTCTATTAGCAATAAAAAAAAAATCATTATGCAATCAAGTTGCCCTGATTACTGGTATTGCTAAGAGTACAGTTGGAGTGGTGTTATTTGACTGGAACATGCGAAACGACAGTACCTTTTCACACTCTTTTCACCATATCAAAATATCAGGTGGCCCAAATTAGAATCAGACAGAAATATTATGTCACTTTTGCGACCATATATTGCAAAAAGTAATAAGAAAGGACAGCAACTTTCCACAGTATTCTTACGATAGTTCCTCTTTAAAAATAGATATTCACTTTCCAAGTGGCAACTTCTTAGATTACTATACAAGTTAGGTTATTATTATGAACAAGGAGAACGAAGAAATATCCTCCATAAGTCACCAAATAATGTTGTTTTTTGCTGTCGTTATTTTCGTTAACATTTTGCTAATATAGAAGGTACAAATAATGTACCACATTTTCCAGAAATATTTCTTGATGAGTCGTACTATTACTTACACTATATATCATCAAAAACATGGGTTCCTCATCAAGGTATTGTCTTAGCACCAGAGCATGGTCTATTATTGGTAATCTTTGGTGCAATTGCTGTCTTTCAAAATGGTAGTACTAATAAGATGGTTGGTAAGCTTGTTCCAAGTTTGGTTAATGTTTGAGATCCAGCAACTAAGCTTTCTGGAACTCGAGGCCAAAAAAAAAATAATGCTAAGCATGGAACAATCACAGGTCAAAAACCAATATATCGGGTACCTATCGGGTACCATATTACTATAATTGAAAAATATATAAAATACTACATATCGGTGACCTATCATACATATATTGTATAGTTTGGATATATCGGGTATCCGATGTGTATATATAATAAAAATAATTTTTAAATCTACATATATTATAATTCTAAATCATTATTTACAATGCATATATTCTATATATTCAAAAAAATTTATCCTTTGCGATATAAAAAATTAATTTTACTACTTAAAATTTTTTTTTAATTTGAAATATATCGGGTACCCAATTAGAGCTTACGGATCTTTATTCGAATAATATTCGAATAACTTAGGGTTAGCAAATATCTAGTCGAATATTCGCTGAATGACTAATATTCGCCAAATATTCGAATAATCGAATAATTATAATTATTCGAATATATATAATTATTTGAATAATTATATATATTCGAATAATTATAATTATTC
>QKWP01000633.1:91926-117804 GCA_003550325.1 Gigaspora rosea
TTTTTTTTATTTTTTTTCAATTTATTTTTTTGTATCAATTTTTTAAAAATTTGTTTTTTAATTTAACGGTTTTTTTTTATCTTTTTTTTGTTTTTATCGTTTTATCGTTTTATTGTTTTTTTATTTTAATTGTTAATTTTTTTTTACATTTAAAACTTATCGTTTTTTTTATATTTATTTATTTTACTTATTTATTTTTTATAATAATTTTAAAATTTTTTTTTTATTTTTATTTAATAATTTAAATTTTTTTTATTTTTAAATCGTTTTTTATTTTTTATAATAATTTTAAAAGGACATTTTTAACTTAAGCTACTGGTTATAAATAATCACTGATTATATTTATCCACTAAAAGCAAATATATAACTACTATTTATAGTAAGATTTTAGCGGTATATACATATATATGCATTTGACATAATCACACTTAATATGAACTCCAATATAATCAAAGCTTTTATTAGTAATATTTACTTAATATCAATATGCAAATTTAATATTTACAATTTTATTGTTATAAAAGAAAAGACATATGTTATCCTTTGCTTCGCAAAGGATAGTTGATGCTTCCGCTACGGCTGCCGCCTTTGCTTCAGCATTTTTTCTACTAAAGTCTAAATCTCTATAAAACTATAAATCAATATTCACCCTAACCCTAACTATCGATTAATCTTCACTTATTTGTCTTAATAAATTACAAAAACGAATATTAGGTCCTTTAATGTGACAATTTGAACAGGTGTAACTTTGTTTAGGATTTTCTTCAAAATTCAATTGTTCATAATTCGATTGATTTAAATTCTCATCAATTGTACTTAAAGGTTGTTTATCATTCAACTTCTCAATTCCAAAGCGCTTTTTTGTCTTTTACATGAACGACCTCTAGGTGTTTAAAAGTCTTTATACAACACATTTGATTTCGAGAAGAAATTGCTTGAATATTGATCCTAAAATAAATAACGGCACTAAACTGTTAATAGCATTTGATACTATTTTTTAAAGTTATATTAACTAAGCTTTTTACATACCTGATAAAGATCTAAGTCAATATTTTTGAAGAATTCAACAAGCAGAAGGTCTTCAAAAATGATAACATTCAATGCAATTTCCACTAAACCAACTTCAATAAATTAACTCACTAGAGGTAAGTTTAATTCAACACATCCTAAAGACCAACTGTATTAGAGCATTCACTAAGGTAACATCAGGCCTTAAAAACATTTAGTTTATTTACTCAATATTCTTGTTAAACTTACTTTATATAACACTTCACTAATCGGAGATAGGTTTAAATCAACGTTTAGATAGGAATACATAATAATCGTCTTGAGACAGAGGTGAATTTAAATTAATAGTTCCTGGAGAACTAATTGTTGTGTGACATTCAGATCACCAATGGGTCTTTTAAAGTGATAGTTTAACTTCTCCCATCTTGGAAGTTACTTCAACAAACATTTCGCTAACCTGAAATAGGGTTAAAAGAATCAAGCACGACATAGCAAACAAATAAAGAGTTGGCAAGATTTGTCAAAAAAAAAATAGAAAGAACCTCATCATCGTTGTTAGTTCAAAAAAACGTCATCGTAAAAAAAAAAATCGAATACAGCTTTGTGTTGCATAATCTTTTTGGGTTAACTTTATATCGAATGATTAGAGCGATTAATGTTAACCAGTGGCATATAGAATAATAATTCTTTTAAAATTTTTACTTTTTTTTACTTTTTTTTTATTTTTATTTAATAATTTATTAATTGTTTTTTTTATTTTCAAATCAGGGGTTTTTTTTTATTTTATCATAATTTTTCGCTTTTTTTTTATTTTTATTTAAAAAATTTTTAATTTTTTTTTATTTTTAAAATGATTTTTTTTTATTTATTTAATTTTTTTTATTTTTTATTTATTTAATTTTTTTTTATTTTTTATTTATTTAATTTTTTTTATTTTTTATTTATTTAATTTTTTTTTTATTTTTTATTTATTTAATTTTTTTTATTTTTTATTTATTTAATTTTATTTTTTTTAATTATTGTTACTTTTTTTAATTATTATTATTTTTTAATAACGTTATTATTAAATAATTTTCTTTTTAAAATTTTTTATTTTTAAATTTTTTTTTATTTTAACGTTTTTATTTTTTTATTTTTATATTATTTACTTTTATATTTTAACGTTTTTAATTTTTAATTAAATTACAGTATTTTACTTTACTTTTATTTTTTTCGTATACGGTAGATCTAGATTAGATCTACACGTGATTTTTTTTTATTATATATATATATTTATATTTTTTTTCGTCTTTTTTTTATTTATTACTTTTTTTCCATTTATTACTATTATTATTATTATTTATTCTTTTATTTAATAATTTGTTTTTTTTTAAATTATATTATAACTTATTTTATTTAATTTCCCGTTACACATCTCAGGAAATAACCTCGTCATTGGCGTCGTCCAGTTTGGAGCCACCTTTCTTTGTCGTTGGTGCCGTCCATTTCGGAGCAACTTCTTGCAACTTCTTTCGCCAATGTTGGTGTCGGTGTCGTCCATTTCGGTGCGTGCATTTTTTTCGTTGTTGGCATCGTTAGTTTTATCGCGTTTCTAATACTAACTTTCACATTTTTCAGTTTCGGATTTCGGCGTTGGAGTCGTTAGTTGGTGCTTCGTCATTGGTGTCGACCATTTCGGTGTATTATTTGTCGCTGGCGGCATTGGTGTTTTTTCTTTTTCGTCATATTTTTGTTGACGCGCCCTAGTTCTAAATACTACTCTTTAGTTTTTCTCTTTTTTTTAGGTCTTTGAGTGATTTCGTGATTGCTTCAGCTAATTTCAACGTTACTTTGGGTACGTTTTAGAGATTCGTTTTGGGTGCCTGTTAGTTGTTTTGGATGTTTCTTGTATGACTACGTGGCCGATTTCGACATTGCTTCAGGCGTGTTTCAGGGTTCCTTGTCATAGATTTCGTTTTGGGTGCCATGTCAGTTTTCTTGGGTGCTCTCTGTGCGAGTTCGTGGTTGTCTCAGGAGTCTTTGTCGCAGACTTCAACGTTGCTTGGTGCGTTTTGGGGTGTCTTGTAGATTTTACCTTGGGTACCTTGTTAGTTTTCTTAATTAATATATATGTAGTTGCTGATACTGTGAATAGCAAATTGGCAATTTGCTAGCATTTATATTAATTGAATTTAAAATCCATATATGATTGTAGACGGTGTAAATATAAGTAGTAAAACCTCTGGCAAGCTCTAGCTATACAAATGTAATGGATAACTATCTTGCTAAGTCTGCTAGCTTATATTTTTTATATGTCTTTATCTTCCGGCTCACCATGAGATCATTGATTTTAAATTCTTTTATATTTTATATTTTATTTTTAATTAATATATATGTAGTTGCTAATATTGTGAATACAGTAGCAAATTGGCAATTTGCTAGCATATATATTAATTAAAATTATTACTTTTAGGGTTAGGGTTAGGGCATATTAGTTAGTATTAGATTTTTTTAAGTATAAATTATGTGATTAAGGCTAGTTTGTTGGATTCTTGTTAATTTTGTATTAATTGTATAATTGTATTAGTTAAAAGCAAATGCTTAAAATGTGTGTTATCTATATTATATAAATAAAAATTTTAAATGACTTAATTAGTATGTATATTTTTAATAAAATAAAGTAGTAATATTACCATTATAATATTATTACAAAGCGATATATACCTGATATTTATATAGCATATATTCTATATGTGTACTATATATGTCCGACATGTGTCCGATATTCTATATGAAACTACACATATCGGGTATCCTATAATATATACCGGGTACATGATGCATTACAGAATTTATATATGCGATATATATACAGCATGTATATGGCATGTGTACTATATGTGTACTATATGTGTCCGACATGTGTCTGATATGCGACATGAGTCGGGTACATATCGGGTATATGTATAAATATATCTTACACATATCGGTGACATATCGTCTACATATACTATACATATCGGGTACTCGATATTATACTGATGTGTACAATTTTGACCTATGAATGTTCTAGATATTGTCAAAAATTCTGGTATTGTTTCTGACCAAGTAGACTATTATAGAAATTTCAATGCTGAAGTGTTTGAAGATCTTTTCACAACACTCTGTGAGACAATTAGTAATAAATACATTGCATCAATTATTTACATGGATGGGGCACGTTATTATAAGTGATGAAATGAAAGAATTCCAAATTCAAGCACAAAAAAAAATGAAATAATTGAGTGGTTAAATACTCACCAAATTTCTTTTCCTAGCAATCTACATCGGCCTGAACTTTTAGAACTTGACCAAAAGAAAAAAGAAAAAGTTCCATTTGCTTGTGTTGAAATAGCCAAACGATATGATTATCAGATTAATTTTACTCCTCTGTACCACTATGAACTTTAGCCGATTAAAGGTGTCTAGATGGTTGTAAAAAATGAAGTAGCAAGATTGGGCCCATATTCAAATTTTTTAGACCTTAGAAATAAGCTTTGCAAGCTTTCAATGAAAAAGTAATTTTGAAAGTAATGGTTGGGTTTTGGAAAAGAGCGCTCACAAGAGTATAAGAGTATAGGGAATCCGATAATAATGTAATTTTGTTGGATGAGAAAATAAGTGATGATTATGATTTCGATAATGAAGTCGAATTGTAAAAAAATTTTTAAATTAATAAATCCGATAACCCATAAATTAGTTTAAAAAAATATATATATAGATTTATATGTATAATTTTTTTTAATTAAAATTTTTTTGAGATACAAACCTTTTTGCATCAGTATAGATGCTAGTGAAATTATTTCACCATTTCCAATCGGTAATGGTGAAACTGGTGTAACTGGTGAATTGGTATAATTGGAGTAATTGGTAAATTGGTGAATTGGTGAAATGGTGAATTGGTGAATTGGTGGAATGGTGAAACAGTGGAATAGTGAAATGGTGAATTTCCAGAGTCTGGAATTATTTCAGCCTGGAATTCGGTTAGGTTTTTGTTCAAGTTTTTACATTTTATGTTTTTACAGGCACACTTTGAGGTCAGAACTATTAACTGTTTATAGAACTGAGCAAATTCACCACAATTGTTTTTACTATATTATATTTTATAGAATTTTAATAGTGAGTTATTCAAACGGTACGGTAATACTAAAAAAAAGGGCATCACAGCTGCACCCTGATACCTTTTTTACCACNTTTTGTTCAAGTTTTTACATTTTATGTTTTTACAGGCACACTTTGAGGTCAGAACTATTAACCATTTATAGGACTGAGCAAATTCACCAATTCACCATTTCACCAATTCACTGTTTCACCAATTTACCAATTCACCATTTTACCATTTCACCAATTCACCATTTCACCAATTCAATTCACCATTTTACCAATTCAACAAATTTACCAATTCACCAATTTCACCAATTTCACCAATTCACCAATTTCACCAATTTCACCAATTCACCAAAATAAAAATTTGGTGTAATTCTGGTGAAACTATTTCACCATTTCATCTGGTGAAATAGTTTAATTTCACTAGCATCTATATGCACCAGACCATATATATATATGTTGTTTAACTTCCTTCATAATTTGCTCAATCAAGAGAGGGGTTATGTTAAACATAGATTTAAATTAGAGTGGCCTTATTAATAGCTATAAAATTATTTATACAAGAATTAGAGTTAGAATTAAATTAAAGTTAGAATTAGAAGTTAGCAATTTATATAGTAAAATCGCTTTAAAAAATCTATTTATTAGTATATAATAAGTAGTTTTTTATACAAAATTTTGATATTTTTTGAATTTAATGTTTGTTTTAATTTACTAAATTATGATTTACTATTGGCCAATTTCTGTAGATTATCAAACTATCCAACAAAATACTAACAAAATTTCTTGATCACATGGAAATTATACAATAACAAATCACTACTTGGTATAATTTAACATGATTAGAAAGATCTAAAACAAACGTTCATTTTCAAAAAAATCTCTTTAGCTCAAAAATTTGCTTAAGAACCCTTCTAAAAAAAGAATTATTTGCCAATTTTAGAGTTAACACCTCTATCCGGATTTATATATCCAGATATATACTATGTCATATAATATTGTTTTTATATCCGAATATAAATAAATCCAGATATAAATTTAAATCCGGATATATATTATGATAAAACTGGATTATAAAAAATATATCTGGATAGAGATATTAACTCTAGCCAATTTTACTATATATTACTCTTTTAAAACCCTTACTCTAACTCTAATCCTAATATAAATAAACTTAAAGAATTTTGTCTGGTATTATATAATCGAGAAATTTTGTTCTAAACATCATTATTGGCCAAAATCAGTAAACAACTTTTTATTAATATACTTTTCAATTTTTTTAAAAGCTTTAATATTTTAAATAAAATATTTTTATAATTTTGTATAACTTTTTAATCAAAAAAGTAGTTTATTTTTGACAATATATACACAGTATTGTATGTCTGGAACCAATATAAGTTGATTATGTATCTGTTATTGTTTTTGTCGATCAGTTGAATGTGATTGGTTGTATATCACATGATGCGGTCAGACAAACAAACATTTGCTAATTAAACCCTTTCGTAAAAATAGAGAGTCCTCCACTTTACTCCGGACTAATAATAATACTAGGTAAATGCACAGCATATATGTCCAGAGCCAATATTTAATATATACACTATATATTTGTATATTAAATATAAGTTGATTATTGTTTTGTAGATCAGTTGAATGTGATTGGTTGTATGTCACATGATGCAGCCGGACAGACAAACATTTGCTTTCGTCAAATAGAGAGTCCTCCGCTTCGCTCCGGACTAATAAATACCATCCCTTCAAATAGTAGATCTACCATGAATTAGACAGCTACAGTACAAAATCTATAGTAATCAAATGCAGTTTTTTTTAGATAGTTAGGCCACCAATGATAAATATAAAGTATGTATGCACTTTAAATTTTTCTTTTTATGATATAACTTCTCAGCATGTACTAGACGTATGCGCAATTTACAGTACTGATTTAACAATCTAAAATTACTATACTATATATATATGATACTTTAATGTAAGTTTTTAATAATACTTGTTATTACTAAAATACTGTATAACAAGCATTTTTAATAGGATTGTTAATATTAATTCAGAGAACCAAACCGAAGCACTAATCCGAAGTATTAAATCTGATGCATTAAATTTAATATTAACCTGAAGCACTAACTAAATACCAATATATTAATTTGAAGTTGGGTTTGTAATTAATTATAATTAAATCATTAGTTGTTTACTGTATAACAATAATATTGCAAAAGCAAAAGTACAAAGCTTTGTTTACTAATATTTAATTCTATCGGTAAATAAAAAAGTATATTCGATCTTGATAAAAAAAAAAAAAAAAAAAACAAAACTAGAGCAATCTAAGATAAATAAAGTTGGCGCAAAACTATTTCAGATTGATTAGCCAATTAGAGAAAACCGGGTTATAAGAATAATTTTGCTCCAGACCATTCAATATATGGAGCAACCCGGGTGGCCACTCCATAGTTGGAGCAACTCAGGTTTTGCTCCATATCTGGAGCAACCCGGGTTATTAGTTTTACTCCCTGATAATCAAATCAATAAGTTACAGAATCGGAAGCAAATTTTTTAGCTAAACTTAGAAATTTATTGATTTTTGTTATCTGTAACTATTTTTAGATATCCTATAATTTATTAAAAATAGTAATTATAAGTCAATTAACCACTATCATGACATCATACAAAACAAAAAATACAAATTTATTTCCCACTATAGGGAAATAATCCAGTAAGGTTTCCCATTACCTTATGAGAACCAGGCCCTTCCCTTATACAGTATACCCGGGGATTTGCCCCTTATTCGAAAATGGATAATACACGTACTTACATCACAAATGAATCGAAAAAAAAAAATAAAGTATTGCATAATCTCAAATCTTGAAGTAACTCATTTTTCACCAAGAAATATTCATATACTTACATAATAACGTTTCACGGGGGCAATATATTGCATATCTTACATCATTAAAAACTTTATCAGGTTAACTGTTTATCCAAGCTGCTGATATTTATGCTTTTGGCGTTGTCATAACCAAGGCATCTACCGGTCAAAAAGCCTTTGATTATTATAAGTCCTATAATAAATATTTGCATTACTTTGCTTCTGAATTGAAAATGCAATGTTTGAATACTGATCCGAGAATAGGGGATGTTAGTAGAGATTTTTTACAGGGAAATCCCCAAAATTCCTGGTCGGAATGCATCGGCATTAGGGTTAGGGTTAGTCATCCTGGTTAGCAAGAGCTTTAGTAAATTATTAGCTGGGCACTTTTTTACTTAATGAATAAATTCATTAGTAAAATTTTTAGTGATCTTGGGCAAAACTCAATTCCGGTCCACCCGACCAGGGATCCGATGCATTCCGACCAGAAATTTTGGGTAATAGAGTAAGGTACTCCGGAGTAACTCCAAAGCATAGCCCACTCCATACCGGTGTGGTTTAACATGACACCATCCCGGCTTATTGGATATTATTTATAGGAATTAATACACTGGAGTAAAAATACTATTGATATAAAGTGTTCAGAGTATTATGTATAATATATTTTCACCGATTGTCACATAGTAATATTCATTATATAATATGTCGGATATTGACTTTATTTATTACTCTTAGTTAAACCATTATGAATGTTGACAAAGAAAAACCTGTAAGTAAATATTTGAGTTACTAGCTTACAGTATTTACCCACTGGCTTCACGAATTTTATAATGTGAGTAATACCAAGTTGCGTAATGGTTTTACTCATTTGATAAGTTTTATCAATAGAATTCATTTCTGATGGCCCTATTTAATTCTAATTAGTAATATTAGAAATTAGATGTATAAGAACTTATGGTTTTCATTGGTACCACTCAAATTCAGTATAATTGTAATAGTACTCTGGGTTATACTCCAGGTTATCTCTGGGTTATACTCCGAAGTATACTGTATGAGTGTCTGCCAAAGTATACACCACACCACCCAGGAGCTTTCTGTTAATCTCCCTATCCGAGAAAGCGACTTAATAGTCCACAGATATTTTAAGTGAGCTTGATAAATGGAAAAGAATAAGTTTAGATGATTTAGAACATTCACGCGCACTTCTCTCAATGGATTCGATAAAGAAGCTGATTGACAAGTTTAATCTGACAGACTGATCTGATACTTTCTTGTTATCTGGCATGATTTGACGGGTATCGGCAGGATAATAGCAAAAGCACGTGGTCGAAGGTCTATTATACTGTCGATTAAAAGCCCGGCCCGGTCCGACTCTACTCCATCAATTCGAATGATCAGAGCGACTACACAATATTAAAAAAAAATTTTTTTTTATTAACGGTTTGTTCCTTTGAATTTAGCGTTTTTTTTTTTAGTAAATAATCTTGCGTTAACGATTAACAATTTTATCAGTCCCAGACCAGACTTGGGATCGAGTCATAAGTCATATGCAATATTGTAGTATTAGGAAACGGGTAAATCGCCACCTAAAAAAATTTCAGTTCATGCGATTTACATAATTCACATATAATTAATTATACTTTCGCTTTTATGGAAATTTTATTAATAATGGTAAATTGATACGTACGTATATCGTATGATCTGAAATTTTTTTGGGTAGTGATGTATTAGGTGTCATGCAACAACAAAAAGTAAAGCGCATTATATAATATCTATAACCTCTTGATTTAGCCAAATCTGACTAGGGTGTTAATTGGTCCATCCGGTCCATCTTGGCCGATCTTTTAAAAGATCGGACCAAGCTGCAATCCAGGACTGTTTAGTGTTAGATCGGACGGACTGATAATTAGCATAATATTTAACTTAATTAAAAAAGAATTAGATCGTTATATAAATTTTTGGCTGAATTAATGACAAATCAGCGCAGATAATACACCAATAAGATGTGTACATTGTTTTTTCAGCTAGTTTATGAAGGGTACTTCAAATGCACTTACTATTATTAATCATCACAAATTAAATTAATGGTTTTTAATCAAATTTCTATTTATTTCTTGCCGATTACTATATCTTCAGATTGATGATAAACGCCAGAATTGTATGGTATAGGGTATAAAGTAATTTATATTTTAAAAAAAACTCTGCTGCCCTAACTAACTCGGGTATATCTATATAGATCAGTATAGTACAAATTTTAAAAGAGGTATTTTACACCCCATACCGCACAGACCTAGTCATCATTGGTTGATAACAAATAAATTAAAGGGATAAATATTCATAGTTAAACCAAAAAATCGTCTTCTAATAATTTTATTATTTAACTTATATAACCAATTGAATTTCATTCTATCCCAAAACATGATATTTTCTCCAATAATATGACGGGTAAAACCCGCGATGGAAACCCGCGAAAGTGGCTACGTTATTGATGCAGATCACTATCCTGCTATCTAAAAATAATAATTAACCTATCACTAATCCTTATAAGAGGAAAATTAATCTTTCTTAACGAACTAAGAGGTTCATAATTGACAAGATAAACCCAGTTTTTAGTTTTTTTAAAGTTTTACTATTAGGACCAATAAGAACTGGGCCGACGCGATCCTTAAATGGGCATCTGCTAGCAAAACCACCGTTTGACATTTTCTGACCAATTAAGATTTTAATTCAAGTTAAAATATCGATTCTTACAGTATAATTTTTATTATATATTAGCTTAATAATAAATTGAAAGAAATCAATCTTTGAAGATATAATACACTATAAATAGAATAACCACCAATCAGAAGATTGTCAATTTAGCTTGGCGAATTGAATGCCTTGTTCGTTACAAAAAAATTTATAACAACATCTATAAATAAATTGAAAATCTGGAAATTTCTACAACACAAACTTTTCAATCGTATTTTTCTCAAAACTAAAAATCTCCTTTCAAACAGTGATTTCCTAGCAAATGGCTCAACTGGACCAAAGGATCGTTGGTCCGGACCGGATTGATTAAAGGCCCCATATATAATCTCGTGATTTAGGATTCAGTTCAGAGCCCCTCAAAATTGTTTTTAAAAATGGCAAAAAATGGTACAGTAAATTGCGATAGAAAAATTTCATTAAAATACAATATATTTAGTACAGTATTTGTAATGAATCAATTCAAGATTTCGTTTATTATCTGCTAGAGTACTGTATTAAGTAAGAAATTAGAAGCTAATGTATTTTTGAGGGCAATACTGTAGTAATTTCCGATCAAAAATTTTTTGTGCACGTGAAGTTAACAAATATGCAAATGTGATTGGTGTTGAATTTTGTCGTCAGCATAAGAAAAGCGTAATATTGTTTTAGATATCCAATAAAAAAATTACAAAAAATGGTTTATAATCTTTTCGAAATTTTTGAGGTCTCAAATTCAGTTCCAAGTCTGATCTGAGACCAAATCTAAATTAAAACTCGACTTCATGGAGTCGAGTCGAACTTTTTACATCCCTACTAGTTGATTCCTAAACTATTGACCAAGTCGGATTTACAAAAGCAGACTTAGCCGACTTAGTCGACTAGGTTTTATAAAGTTTTATTTGTTACCTCAAAACGAAGCAAAGTTTAAAATATTCATGATTAGTACTAAATCATTATGTAATATATAGAGTTCATACATATACCGTATTTTCGCATACTAACGATCATGAACGTTATTTAGAATAATGGCCCGAATTAAGCTTAATTTGGGCCAAAAATTGGATCACACCCCTGCGCGTTATTTCGCGAAAATACGGCATATATCAATATACATAACTAAAGTGCAGGTCAATCTAAAACATAACATTGATTAAGTTGTGATATTTCGGTTTACACTAAATTAGAGATTTCTATTAAGTTAAAAGCAAACTCATATTCATTTTATAACAGTAAATCAAGCTTAATAAGCAATGTATCTTATTTGCTAACTCATACAGGGGGTCACCAAAATTACGGGTCGGTATACATCGGAATGCATCAGAATCATGGTCAGTTGGATCGGAATTGATCAATTTTGTCCCAAGATCAATATCCATTCATTAAGTAAAAAATGCCCAGCTGATAATTTTGCTATGGAACCTGCTAACAACTAGGGCTAAAAGCCGACTAGATCCGATGCATCCGACCCGGAAATTTGGCTACCCTCCTGTAAAAAAACTTATATGCTTATACTAGGGCTATCCCCAAATTTCGGGTCAGATGTGTCGGATCTAGGTCAGCGCTTAGCCCTAGTTGTTATGGCAAAATTATCAGCTGGGTATTTTTTACTTAATGTAATGAATGGATATGATTTATTAGTAAAATTTTTTATGTTCTTGGGAAAAAATTGATCAATCCCGATTTAGCCGACCATTATTCCGAATCACTCCGACGTATCCTGACCGGAACGACATCACATGAGATTTGTTGTGCTACACAAATATGCAGAAACACTTTGCTACGCTCCGAACAATTAATGCTATACTCGACCCATATACAACAAACATGACTATGAAATACGCATATGGGACCTCGTCTCGCTGCTCATGTGGTCCACAGTTGGTTCCTAGCATCACTAAACCGGTCCTCTTTCTTCGATATCCAAGCTGTATACCCGGGCTATCGATCACACCTATAACTCCCAAATACCCAACATACTAAATACTTCTGGTGGGTGGGCGTTAACGACGAAGCTAGACTTGTGTCGAGTTAGCAGCAAAGACAAAAGAGGGAGAACAACTTCCCACCCTTCTCTTAAATAGCCATTTCTCATGATCTCATACTTACTCATCCAACAACATCTCATTTAATACATAATCCTTACGCACTTCTCATACCTACAATATCAGTCACCACTACCTCATACTTACCGGTCGCCAACTCTACGTCATGGACCTGGGTCACGGTCTCGTGACAAATGGATGCCACGTGACTTCATCATATTTCAGATATGTCACATAAACATTTGGACAATTTGGACAATATTATAAAAATATATATAATTATTATATATATATATATATTTATTACTTTAAATAATAGAGACATTAATTTTCTCGGTTTCATATACTGTATAAAATATTTAAATCTTTAAAGATGTTCTAAATTGCTCAAATAGTATATATTATACATATATATAGTATATAGCTAGTGTTCCGTATGATTCGGACCGGGCGGGTATTTTTAAAGATCCGTGCCCGGTCCGAATATCGAATCGGATCTAAGGGTAGGGCCCGAAACCGCATTACGTAGCCCGGGTCCGGTCCGGATCCGTGAAATTTCAAGGATGCACGGTCGACAAAATAATGAAAGTACGAATCTGAACTTTTATCAATAAATGCAACCAGAGAAAAACTACAGGTTTCATGTTCATTTTTAATAAACTTGAAGCCTGAAGAGGCATTGGGATGTAACTTGCCATTTTAAAATATGGAAAATAGTAGCAGTGTATATGCGCTGTTATACTAAATCTAAATGCGGTTTTATTTTAGTTTTTTTTTTATCATTATTATTGAATTACATTTATAGAAGATCTATATTGTTATTTAAGACCAAAATGAAAACGACATTCTTTGTTTGTCTCAAAAAAAAAAAAAAAAAAAAAAAAATCGAACCCAGCCAATCAGCGTTCAGTATTATTTAATAGACCGGACCGGGTATTACCCGGACGGACCTTCGTGTGGGTCCGAAACCGTATCAATTCTGATAAAACGGACCGGACCGGACCACGGACGGATCTGGATCTTTTGCAGAACACTATATATAACTAATAAATTATTATAAAAGGATAATAGTACAAGAACATTTTACACATTATAATCATATACACAGTATTCTGTTCTTGATATATTATTATTGAATCGATTCAAAAATTTATTGGACAATTGGAAATCACATGTCCAATTATTTTTGAGTATTGCCGATTAAATTTATTTGGACATCGTTCAATGACAACTCTGCTATATTTGGAGCCAACTATTAAGTTGACTAAAGTTAAGTCGACTAAGTTGACTAAAGTTAAATCGACTAATATAACTAATCCCTACTGTCGATTTCCATGATCCATATATGGTGGAATGGACTAGGGAGATTAGTCTTCGGCACTTTTTGGTCGATTTTAAAATTTTTCAATTCGAATTAAAGTATTGGTTCTTATATGAATTACATTTTTTATTCTACTTATTAATTATTCGGCACGAAGTGCCGAATAACTGAGGTATTTGCTGTATGTGATTTGATTGGGCAAAAATTGGCAAATGATCACGTGCCACGGAGCGGCACGTGATCATTTCAGACGACGTTAACATATAGCAAAAATTTTGCAAGGAGTTATTTTGTTGAAAAAGCCGGCTGTTTTGTTTCATTTTCATGTTACACCTGATCCTGTAATTTTTATGCGGTTGCTATGTATAATCAAATTACCGTTATTCACCCAATTAGACCGTTCGAAGTTAATTTTTCGGTTAACATTACCCCTCCCCTTCCCCTTTGATGCCCCCCAGTAAAATGAACATATAAAAAAAAAGTAAAAATTAAAAAAAAATAAAAATACCTTATAACCGCGAAATAACGCGAAGGGGTGTGGTTTCGATCTAAATTAAGCTTAATTCAGGCCGAAATACGGAACAACACCCTATGCATTATTTCGCGGTTATATGGCAAATAAAATAAAAAAATAATTTAAAATAAAAAAATAATTTAAATAAAAAAAAATAATTTAAAACAAAAAAAAAAAAAATTTAAAAAATAAAATTAAACGGAATTAAAAAAAAAAAAAAATAATTTAAAAAAAATAAAAAAAATAAATAGTAAAAAGATAAAATTAAAATTTTATCATATATGTTTATTTCAATTTGCGATGAAACGTTTCAAGAAAAACTGCTAAAAAAAGAACTTTCCGAAGTGTTTTTTTTTATTCGATTTTGAAGAGTTAGAGGGCTAGTAAGAAGAAATATTTAATAAACATGTAACTTTTACGGAAATAACAATTCTGCAATTACAAAACAAATATTCGAATCGATACTTTTTTTGCATTAATTTTTAAGCCATCTGATCAGTGATTTGAATTTCATTCAATGAGTGACAAAATTTGCATTAGGAACAGGGATGGCACATCACTATGTCCAATTGGTTTCAATTTTTTTGGACATATATCCATTTTCAATTGGACATATACCCAAAAAAATTGAAACAAATTGGACATAGTGGCATGCTATCCTAGAATAGGAACTTGGGGGATTTGTAATCCGATCTGTACAATACTTTAAATGATGCAGATCCGATCACTAGATCACGAGAACTTTGGTTGTAAAAATTGTACGTACGAAGTTCTTTTTCTCGGATGAATGCAATACATAATTAATTAATTAATTATTTATTTTTTTTTTTGATCATCTCTTTTGTAAGAGGAATGCAATGTTAACTACTGAATCAAATTTATCTACCTAATTAGCAACTCAACTAGACTAAATTTAACTTGAAGTCAATTAGTTTTAATAGATTTACTACTTTAAAAATAGTTTGTTCATTGTTAACCGAAAAAATTAACTTCTAATGGCCTAATGTATACATAAGGTACCAGTGTTCTAATCCTGGTAAAACGCGATAGCGCTTTACTAATATTAGAACACTATAGTACCGTAGTTGTGCTTGAATTACTGTTTTATCCAGCATTTATATATATTGGTTTTGCATATACCAATTGTTATCCGGCATTTATATTCATTTGTTTTGCATATACAGTTATCCGGCATTTGAAATTTTATGCATGACCGGAGCGTAGCGACGGGGCCTTAATTTTTACGTAAAATGGTACATACAGTCAACTTTCTTTATACCGAACCTGAACTCTGAATATAATGAACTTAAAAATTTTTGAATTTTATAATAGCTCATAATTTTTTTATAATTTTATATATAATAGCGAACTTTTTTTAACAGCCAGAACAGGTATAGAAAGAGTTGACTGTATCAGAAAAATTTTTGTCACGCCGCGTGTCTATATTTGTGCTTTAAAGTGTAACAAACTTACCGTTTTTATATGACGTCATGTGCCCTGGACACACAATGCAGCTGCATAATTAATTATTAATAATTGTGCATTATTATAAAACCCGTAATTTTGAAGGTGGATTCGATAACAGTTGGTATATGCAAAACTAATAAATACAAATACCGGATTAATTAATTTTAATACATTATCGAGATTTTTAATTTGAAAAAAAAACAACTTTTTAAAAAGTTAGACGTTCTAAAAATAAATCAAAAGCCCAATTAAATAAATTTCGTAATATCTTAATAATCTT
Organism: Gigaspora rosea; assembly: GCA_003550325.1. NCBI lineage: Eukaryota > Fungi > Glomeromycota > Glomeromycetes > Diversisporales > Gigasporaceae > Gigaspora > Gigaspora rosea. The sequence continues at coordinate 108,289 of QKWP01000633.1, forward strand.
AATATCACTAGGTTAATGCGCAACATTGTATGTCTGGAGCATATGTTGTATTAGCTAATTTTTGTTTTTTTTTCTGACATAATACAAAATGATGAATCAAAATGTAACTATTACACACACGTTTATACAGACACCAAATTTAAAGTTATTGAATTTATAATCAAAATGTACTATCTGCTATTGTATTAATAATCATAAAAAAATTTTTCATGATGCAAAAAAAAATAAAGGAAATTACTATTTGTACATGGGTAATATAGAAACTAACCGATAACTTAAAATTTCGATTATGAAACCAATTTTGGCTTCTAACAAAAAAAAATTCCTTGCGAAATTTTGGTATAAACTATACAGCACCATACCCTAGCTCAAATTCACCCTTACACTAATCATAAGTAAGAGTTTAATTTTTCGATTGTAAAAATGACATGTGCTGCAGGATTAATAATTTTAAGAATATTACTAATCATACATAGGGTGTACACGGCAGGGACGACAAAAAATTCCAAATTTGTACTATATAAATGATACGTATCCCAAATTTTTTGTCGGTCCCTGGTATGTACGTACGTACACGGATTGTACGCGGGTATTAATTTTATTTTGCAAATCCGTGTAACTTACCAATCAAAACAATTTTGAATTAAACCCTTGCTTATGGCTAGGATTTTGGATCGGGGCGAGATATAGTTTATACCAAATTTCGCAAAGAATTTTTTTTGTTAGAAACTCAAAAGTGGGTTCATAACCGAAATTTTGGGATACTTCTTATATTGTTCGCGTACATTAAACCCGTGTTCAAATAGAAATTGCCTAATTTTAATTGTGTATATACACTTACGGAAAGAATTTTATATCTTCAAATTTAAAATTATAAGAATTTGTCACGTGATTTTAAATAAAAATCAGTGTTTACATAGTACCAGCCTGATAATTTGTTGAATTCATCGAGGGTGATGATGCTTGATTGTTATAATGAAAATAAAATAAAAAAATTCTTGTACGTTTGTACGTACGTTAAAAAGAATCAGAAAAAAGGTTAGAAAAAGACTATTGATGAGTAAAAAAAACGCCAAGGTCACATGGACACACTCGAGAGACTACAAGTTGTGAACCAATCCCATATGCGATTTAATGTAAGTTAAATTTAGAATCTTCTTTTATTCCTCATTTGTTTTATATATTCCTATTATGTTCATAAATTATATAGTTGACTAATCTATATAATTGATTAGAAATTCGCGAACTATTATCAGTTAATCATATGCAATAGAGTTTCTTATCTCATGTCTGAAAAAATAAACTATTTGTTGTATACAATTGTTATCTGCTTATCTGTTGTATTATCCGAGTACAGAAGAAATCCGGATAAAAAAGATTCAGCAAATTCGAATAAGATTTTCCGGATAGCCGACCCGGCCACAATTAAATGAATATACGGAAAACCAGATCAAGAATTAATTATTTTTTATTATATAATATATTAGGTTAAACAAAAATCATAAGGGACCACATGCGTAGATTGGATTTACAAAGTGCACTTAAAACTCCAAGGAGACTTCGCCCTTTGCAAGAGTTTCATTGTCGTTGATCATTTGGATCCTTTTTTCGGTTTAGCTTTCGACTTATTTCACTTCGAACTGTTTCGCCAAGTCAGTCATTACGTTGATTAGCAAATCTATGCCAATCAAAACATGATCATTAAAAAAAATGATAAACCTTAATACATCTATTAAATTATTTTTTATGAATACATATTATATAATCCGGAAATAACATATAAATCTGGATTTTGTGATTTCATGTGATTGGTTAAATTTATGAATTAAAGTCAACTAATTACCTCAACAAATTAAAATTCGTTCCGGCCCACGCTAGCTAAAAAATGGAAAAAAGAACACGTTCCATTAATTTAAAGTTTAATCTTGACTAGTATATTTTATTTAGTTTGTTTCATTCGTTCGATATCGAGGATCATTACGTAGGACTATCAATCTTAAAAAAGTTGTTCGTTTTAAAATATTATTAATATTGTTCCACGTTGGGACAAGATTAACTAAAAGTTCATTTAATAAGCTTTAATATGAAGATTAATAATTTATGACTCCAGCATCTGATCAAGACTCTTATAAACATTTAATGAGGACTGCTAATAATGGTCTTTTAGATGTATTTGATCTTGATGCTAAAGGTGTTGGTTTAAATCATAATTATAACTTTTGGAAATTTAATCGNATGAATTTCTTATATACAATTTTAAACAATGTTAAATCGACTGATATTTTTCAGATCACTTTTTTAACAATAAGTTTCTACATCCTTCATTTTTACTATAAACATTTTACACGTACAAATCCTCTTCCTGGTCCATTTCCAATTCCTTTGATAGGAACTTTTGAAATTTTTAGAGTCCATATAGATATTGATGCATGGTTCTATCAATTAACTGAAAAATATGGACAAAGTGGTGTATTTGAATTAAATCTTATTGGAAATAGACAAATAGTAATCACTCGTGCTGAATATGTTAATAAATTTATGACTCCAGCATCTGATCAAGATTCTTATAAACATTTAATGAGGACTGCTAATAATGGTCTTTTGGATGTATTTGATCTTGATGCTAAAGGTGTTGGTTTAAATCATAATTATAACTTTTGGAAATTTAATCGTCAAATTTTCACTCAAGCTATTAAAAATGCTTGTTATGCTGAAGAAACTTGTAAATCTATTAATAATTTATATGAAGAAATGACAAATTATTGGATTAACTTAAAAAAACCTAACGAAGATTCTGTAGTTATTGATGCTGCTACTTGGATGCGTAGATTTACAAATGATTTTATTTCCGTAATAACAACTAGTGAAAGAACTTTCGCCATTAAAAATTATTATAAAGTCTTAAATAATGAAAAAATCACTCAAGATATTATGGACTCTGAAAATTTTGTTGAATCTATAAGTACTTTCTTTGAAGATAATCAGATGATCTTTATACCAAAACTTTTGAAAATGTTTCCTTTAATCAATGGTCGTGTTAATAAAATGAAGATGACAATGGACTATATATATAATAGATTGGTCAAAAGAATTAGACAAAGAAGAAAAGAAGTTGAAAAAATTGTTAATACTAGTAACTATGAACCGGGTCAATTAAAGAATGATTTATTAACTTCAATGGTCGTTGCCAACACTCCATATGAAACTTCTCCTCAAAAAAATGTGGATCCTTCATTATTAAGACCGATGACTGATGATGAAATCCGTGGTATAATGTTTGATGCATTTGCCGCTGGTACTGATACTGTAAGTATACCTTCTCATTTAATAATTTTTATTTTTTTTATTAATAAATATTAATAATATTAATTAATTATATTTATTATATATTTATTATTATTATTTTTATAGACTTCAAATACTTTTTGCTTTGTATTATATTACATTACTCATCATCCAGAAGTTAAAGAGAAATTATTGGATGAACTCAGAACGGTTTTCAAAGATGATTGGTCTAGACCAGTAACCATGGATGATCTAAATAAATTAAGATATTGTGAAGCAATTATTAAAGAAACTTCAAGGATAAGACCTACTGTTAGTATGGTTTCAAGATTTGGTGATCAAGTTGATGAAGTAGCTGGATATAAATGGCCTGCAGATATTTTATTCATTATGTACGTTCGTGGAATTAATAATAATCCTCGTTATTGGAAAGACCCTGAAAAATTCAATCCAGATAGATTTTATGATCCTAAAGAAATTGAAAAACAGCAGAAATTTGCTTTTACTATGTTTGGTGGAGGTGTAAGAATGTGTTTAGGTAGAAATCTTGCAATGATTGAAATGAAAATATTATTAGCTTCACTTTATAGAAAGTTTGATGTTGAACTTGTAGATATGAAAGCACCACTTAACGTCACAACTTCAACTGTCACTATTTGCCAACATTTAGATGTCAGAATGATTCCTAAAACTGAATTATGTTAAATATTATTACATAAAAAATGGTTATCAGTATTTCATCTTTAAGATAACTGCGGTGCGGTTCCGTTCGAAATCAAATTAATGTACTGTAGCATTCAAGCATAACAAATCTCAAATATTAGAAATTAGCAAAAAAAAAATATTTAGCATTTTATTAAAAAAAAACATTTTATTTTAGCATAGGGGTTTTTCGAAAACATTTTATTTTAGCATAGGGAGTTTTCGATTTTATTTTACTTTTTTTGATTATTCAAAATTCAAAATATTCAATAAAGCATTTTAACATTTAAAAAAAACATAATCAAATTAGTTCCACCATAAAATAAAATCACTTTTTTTTTTTTTTAAAAAAAAAACTTAATGAAAATATTCACTTTCGTACTGCAGGATATATTGCATATATGATACGCGAAAAATATGATCACAAGGACATATGTTAATTTGGAAAAAAGTTTTTCCATGGTTTAACATTTACCATATTTGAATTGATATAAAATTTTATTATTTACAATTTTGCCAGTCCACTTTAAACAAAAAGAGAATGCAAATCTGCAAATCATAACAGATAACGATAATCTTTTAAAGCTTGCTCTCTTAAATTACGATCCCCGATCACGCAATATTACATTCAAAATAATTAAATAGGAAAATACTGCAGAAATGTATGAAATTTCCAATATGCTTTCACAATTTGCTTTGTCACATAAAAAGCAAAGATTTTGCAGACACGCATTACTTAATTCGTAGTGTAACTATACACTTTGTGAAGATTTGGAAATTTTCAACATTACTAGATGTTAGATTCGTCTAATGATTGTACTCGGCTAAAAAAAAACGTTACTCAGTTAACCGACGAGTGAATCCGTAGATTTACCCGATTATATCCGGGTATAAAATTTTACCCGTTGCACTCGAGTAAGCTATACGGATGTGTTAATAATACTTTCGCTTCGCCTTATAACATATACTCTTTGAATCACCGATAATCCTACAACTTTTTTTTTTTTGCAACCTGATTGGCCGATTTACCAAAATTCGTGATGGTTAACGATCACGTGAAACTATATTGAATAGCCGCACTGTTATTTAAGTTAGGGTATATAAAGCTTGTTGTGATATTAGTTACAATTATTCGGATATTACCCGGGTGAACGTACTCGAGTAGTAGCTCTAGTTAGCATTTCTGAAATCTGTGACAGGTTAAGTCAAAGATGTCAATTACTTGACCGACTGTATACATATCCGACGTCAGTTTAGACCATTACATATAAAGCTCCGAGTATGAAGCGAATAAGAAAGTAAACTTCTACTTAATTGAAATTACATTATTAATAATATTACTTGACTATAAAAATTTTTTATAACGATTAATGCCGCACTTTTTTCAACGCTTTGGCAGAATAAACCTACATACGAAATATTTTTTATATCGATTAGTGTATATCTAAGTATGGAATGTGACAATAACATAACGAACACACACCATAGGTTTGTGTTATATGAATTTTAATATAATTAAATGGGATTTATTTTATAGTGCTATAGCGCTATAGTGCTATAGTATTTATATATAATTTATTATATTTTTTATAAAGTATTATATACATACTAATTTTAACCAAGAGCAATATATTTTTATTATTACGGCCTAGGCCCTATAAAAAAAGTGGTCCGGGGTGTGGTACAGGTTGGTGTCAGGAATACACGAAATGGCACGGTCGGAGTGATACGTACAGACCGTTGAACAGAATGTCACGGTAAAAAGTGGTACAGAAATTACGATAGGAAGTGGCACGTTATGTTATAGAATAATACGTGTCAAAGGAGGTACATGTTTGCTCGTTTCACAAAGAGCAAAAGATCAATATACGATTTTTTCAAAAAAATTTCGATATCTAATAATTTCGCTAATGAAACTGCTCTAGGTGTCTTAACAAAAAAATTCTTTACAAAATTTTGATACATGTGTAGTTAGTTTGTTCATATTATATTGATTGTTGATATAAATTTATGTAATCTACTTGTATGTATTTTTTTTTATCACAGTAGTATAGCATGTTAATTCACGTTAATTACCAGTCCAAAACCCGTGCCATTTGGACTAGTAAAGTGTTGCAAAACCTGAGTCATTAACAGTCCAATTGTACGGGTATACGGTCCACCACGGGCAAAAAATCTGTGCCAACTTACATACATAATCCGGGTTTAATCCATGCTACCAAAACCCATCTCTAACCCATACCTTTACAGTACATTTTTCTTATAGAGAGAGTGTCAGAATGCTGCAATCGCAGAAATCCTGTTGCATTTTCATAATAGAATTTGCAGAATCCGCAGTTAAAAATAGTGTATTTTTATTGGTCTAATGATTTTGAATTGCAAAATTTGCTGAATTTGAAATGTAGCTTATTGTTAGACTCGAAATAATACTTCAATTGTCTTGTAAATACCCGCATAAAACTACTAAATAATATCGATATTGCTGGCCAGATAGCTGCAAAACCCCGTACAATTATGTGCGGATAAACATTTTAGAAACCCTATAACAAAATCTGTAATTATCCGTTTTTTTTTTGTTCAGAAAATCAACTTGTTCTGAACATTTAATATAGTTTTTATACAATAATTTCCAATCAAAAAACTTTATTTTTTACGCCCTTACAAACCGAAAATTCAAAGCGATTTTAGAACAAACATATTTATAGATCAATATACTATAAGATGTTTAACTATTAAGCATTTCTACATAAAACATACATCTATATATACTAAACTAACACCTACCTTTACTGCATATTCTACTCTAACCCAACCATGAACTCGAACCCTAACCCTATACCAGTCCTAATCTTACAATTACCGGTACATCAATTTAGTCAACTAGCTAACCCTAAATTATCTACTTCGAAGAACCTATTACCTAGAAAACCTATTGTTAATAGTGATTAAAAATGCAGCAAGGACGCCAGAAATGATGCCATTTAGCAACCTCGATCAACGACACTAGTATATGATGATATCACTACACCTACAAACAACGAAATGGAAAAAGAAATTGGTTAGTAAAATGAAGCAACATAGACAAAAAAAACCCCAAAAAACAACACCTATCTGGACAACACAACAATGCGATGCAATACCAGAAAGTCCCAGCAAAAGAGCAAAAGTAAAGCACCAGAAGGCGAAGCAGCAGCAAATCGAGTACCAGTAAAAGCAAAGTTCCAGAAAAAAAGCAAAACATCAGAAAGGTAAGGCAGCAGCAAATCGAAGCACAAGTAAAGCTAAGTCCCAAAAAGCAAAGCACCAGAAAAACAAAGCACCAGCAAAAGCGAAGTTCCAAAGAACAAAGCAAAGCACTTAATTCACTAGCGAAATGACGTCACAAGAAAATCGAAAGCATTAACCAAAACCAATGGCGCTGCACCTGTAAAAATGAACATAAATAACACAAAACTGGCAAAACTAACATAAAAAACGACAGCAATCACAACATTAACTACGGTACCTACGACACAGCAACAATTACGACACCAGCGACACCAATAATGAGACCACAGGTCAAAACGATACACATCGGTATAATATCGGGTACCCGATATGTATACTATATATATATGATATGTGACCGATATGTGTAGGATATATTTATACACATACCCGATATGTGTAGAGTTCATGCAGGATATCAGACAAATATTGGACACATATAGTACACATATAGTATACATGCCGTATACATGCCGTATACATATCGCATATATAAATTCTGTAATGCATTATGTACTCGATATATATTATAGGGTACCCGATATGTGTAGAGTCATATAGGATATCAGACACATGTCGGACACATATAGTACACATATAGTATATATGCCGTATATATATCAGGTATATATCGCATATATAAATTCTGTAAAANTATGCCGTATATATATCAGGTATATATCGCATATATAAATTCTGTAAAAATATAATATTACTACTTCATTTTAATTTTAATTTATTAAAAATATACATACTAATTAAGTCATTTAAAATTTTTTATTTATATAATATAGATAACAAGCATTTACTTTTAACTAATACAATTATATAATTAATACAAAATTAACAAGAATCCAATGAACTAACCTTAATCACATAATTTATACTAAAAAAATCTAATGCTAACTAATATGCCCTAACCCTAACTCTAAAGTAATAATTTTAATTATATATATGCTAGCAAATTGCCAATTTGCTATTCACAATATTAGCAACTACATATATATTAATTAAAAATAAAAATATAAAAAATAAAATAAATATAAAAGAATTTAAAATCAATGATCTCATGGTGAGCCGGAAGATAAAGACATATAAAAAATATAAGCCAGCAGACTTAGCAAGATAGTTATCTATCACATTCGTATGGCTAGAGCTTGCTAGAGGTTTTACTACTTATATTTACACCATCTACAATCATATATAGATTTTAAATTCAATTAACATATATGCTAGCAAATTGCCAATTTGCTATTCACAGTATCAGCAACTACATATATATTAATTAAGAAAACTAACAAGGTACCCAAGGTAAAATCTACAAGACACCCAAAAACGCACCAAGCAACGTTGAAATCGGTAACAAGACACTTGAAACAACCACGAACTCATATAGACAGAGACCCAAGAAGAGACAACCACGAACTTGCACAGAGATCCAAGAAGAGACAACCACGAACTCGCACAAAGACCCAAGAAGAGACAACTACGAACTCGCACAGAGTCCCAAAAAGAGACAACCACGAACTTGCACATAGACCCAAGAAGAGACAACCACGAACTCACACTGAAACCCAAGAAAACTGACAGGGCGCCCAAAACGAAATCTATGACAAGAAACGCGACAAGACACCACGTAGTCATACAAGAAACGTCCAAAAAAACTAACAGTCACCCAAAACGAAATCTCTGAAACACACTCGAAGCAACGTTGAAATCAGCTGAGGCAATCACGAAATCACTTAAAGAACCTAAAAAAGAGAAAAACTAAAGAGTAGAATTTAGAACTAGGACGCGTCAACAAAAATATGACGAAAAAGAAAAAAACATCAATTGCTGCCAGCGACGAATTAACACTGAAATGGTCGACACCAACAACAAAGCACCAACCATCAGCAAATTTTATATATAGATATATATCGATTACTAACCGGTAAGATATATATCGATTATCAACACCCCTGTCGATTTCTATCGATAGTGATAGTAATCGATATATATCTGGTTAATCAATTACTATCGATAGTGATATCAATTAATAATTATTATATTCACATAATCATGCTTTTTGAACATTTTACAGGTTTTCGCAAGTTTTCGCAATTTAATTATAATTTTTTTTTTATTTATTATTATTATATAATATTTTAATTTATTAATTATACAATATTCACAAGTTTTCGCTATTTAATATAAAATTTTATTTTTTTATTATATATTATATTTTAAATATTACATATATTATATATTATTATAAAAAAA
>QKWP01000633.1:121015-135454 GCA_003550325.1 Gigaspora rosea
AAAAAAAAAAAAAAAAAAAAAAAAAAAAAAATCGATTAAATAAAATCGAATAAAAAAAAATCAATTAAATAAAATTGAATAAAAAAAAAACGATTAAAATAAAAAAAAATCGATTAAAATAAAAAAAAAAATTGATTAAAATAAAATCGATTAAAATAAAAAAAACAAAAAATAAAAAAAAAACAATTAAAATAATTCTTAACACAAGCTAAAAAAGGCACGATATGAGCAAATTGAGTTTGATTAAACGTAGAAGTAAAAAGCAAAGCGATAAAAAGATAAAAACAATAAATTGATATAAATAAAAAAAAAATAAAAGCCCAAAGTTAGTACTGTGGGTAAAGTACAATACGAATATAAATATGGAACACATGTAAAAAATAATAGTATGTTTTTTATTTGGGCATGTCATATAAGCAATATGGTAGGAATAAAAGTAAATTTCGGTTATTCCTTACTATGGAAATAACTGGAAATTGACTTTTTATTCCTACATATATATCGGGTACCTGATATATATCAAATTAAAAAAAATTTAAATAGTAAAAATTAATGAATTTTATATCATAAAGGATAAATTTTTTGAATATATAGAATATATGTATTGTAAATAATGATTTAGAATTATAAATATGCAGATTTAAAAATTATTTTTATTACATATACATATTGGGTACCTGATATTTATAAACTATACGATATATATACGATAGATCACTGATATGTAGAATTTTATATATTTTTTAATTATAGTAATATGGTACCCGATAGGCAGTGTTGTACACGGACATTGTCCCGCCGATTTTTCAGGGACGCGGACAGTCCGGGACGGGACGTCCGGGACATGTCCGCAATAATGTCCCAACATGATACATGTCCGCCGGGTAAAACCAATCAAATTGCGGAATTATACGAATTTTATTGGTAGATGATCACGTGTTGAGTCGCAAAATGTCCGGGACAAAAAAAATTCTGGGTGGACATGTCCCGGACGTCCCGTCCCAGACTGTTCGCCGTCCGTGTCTGTGTCCCATGACAACACTGCCGATAGGGACCCGATATATTGAATTTTGACCTGTGGACAATACTATAAAAGATAAAGAAAAAAAATTAGTCAATATTAAAAAACATGTATGATTGATTCATGTAACTAAATAAAAAAGATGTGCTATAGTATCAAAATAATAAACTATTTTATTATTTTGATATGATAAGGGTCGCATCATAGTGCTATAGCACTATAATGCTATAGCGCTACAACATATTCTCATAAATAAAATAAAAAAATAAAAATAAAAATAAATAAAAATAAATAAATAAAAAATAATAATAATAATAAAAAAAAAAGAGTGACTTGTAAAAAAAAAATAATGAAATAAAAATATAAGAAAGTAACTTGTATAAAAAAAAAATAAAAAATAATAAATAAAAAATAAAATAAAATATAAGTTAAGAGAGTGACTTATATAAAAAAAAAAATAAAAATAAAAAAAATCTCAAAACCAAATTAAAAAAAAAAGTGACTTGTATAAAAAATAAAATTAAAAATAATGATAAAAAATAGTGCATTATAAGAAAAAGAAAAAAAAGAAATTGATGATCCAAATTTAGATGTAACTTCATGGCACAAAAAAGAATTTAAACACTTTATTAATTCTAATACCAAGAAATAAATCCTTTTATTTTATATTAATAAAAATAAAATTAAAAAAAATATATTATTGTGTTTCATTAAATCAAAATTTCATAATTACTTGTACTGTATTAAATAAATATACTTATCTCCTTAGTCTTCAAATCCAACAGGTCTTCAAATTACCAAGACGGGTTCTTTAAATTGGGTCTTCAAGTAAAGTGTTTAAATTCTTTCTGGTGAAGTTACTTTTTTATCAAATATAAAAGTATATTTATCATTCAGATCATAATTTCTACAAAGAGATTTTTCATGCCCTTATATATAAAATTCTTGAACCAAATGCATATGTGACTTTGTTTTTACTTTAGTAAACAATCTAAAACAAAATTACATGTTTTTTAAAATAGAAATACATGATTCCAAAATGGGGGTCGTCTAAAGCGGAGTAGAATCACGTGACAATTGGCCAATCAAATTATCGAATTTTGATAATTTTTGGCGAAGCAAACAAAAAAGCGAAGCAAAAACCTTGAAAAATACAAAAAATGGCAGTCAAAACCTACCTTGGTATTTTAATTAAAAATGTCGGGAAGGCAATTTTGCTTATATATTATAACCTAAAAATCTCTCTAACCTTAACTTAAGATGACCCTAACCCTAAAGTTAATTCGATAAAATATAATATAAGAATCTACTCCGCTTTAGACATCCCCCCAAAATGGAAATATATAGTAAATACATGATTCCAAAATGGAAATACATGATTCAAACCAAAATAGAAATACACAATTCCAAAATGGAAATACATAATTCCAAAATAGAAATACACAATTTAAAAAAAAACAGTTACTTATTACTTATGCGATGTTAGAGCAAATAATAATATTTAATATAATTTGGTATAGTTTTTCTCATAGTAGTTTTGAGTTCGTTTTAGAGGAAATTTACATATAAATGAAGTAGCATAAGAAAGAATTTTATTGAATTATTTAAGATTGATAAGGAATCGAATTTAAATGAATTTTTAATAATTATTTTATAATGGGTAAAATTTGTGCAGATAGTAAAATTAGCATGACTATGACATGAGAGCGATATTCTGTCTTACAAAAAATATAAGGAAATGTGTATTTACTTTAACATGAGCTATGTAATGGATTTTACTAGTTAGCTAGTGGGTTTTATACCATTGTATTATATATTTAAATAAGTGATAATGCTAGACCAGAATAGGAAGTTGATTATTCAGTTAAAAAGAAAGGACAATAAATAAATCATATGAGAAATTCAACAAATCTCATGGTCATACGTATTCGAATCAACATCAAGGCTTATTAAGATGCATACCGCTTAAGATACAATAGCAGCACAGTAAGGTAACAGACATGAATATGATTAATTGTAATTGGTTCTCATGGTCATACGTATTCGAATCAACATCAAGGCTTATTAAGATGCATACCGGTTAAGATACAATAGCAGCACAGTAAGGTAACAGGCATGAATATGATTAATTGTAATTGGTATAGTAATTTCATTTCAACAATTTCAATAATATTGTAAAATGGCTAAAAAGTTTTCTAATTAATTAAAGTTAGAGGTTATCTAATATTTATTTGTATAGAGACACCAAAAGAATCCGATTGGTATGTTTAATTATATCGATTAATTTATTTTTACTTTTCAAAAAAAAGATCATGCAGATCACATCACATCGCAGTTCAGATGCACAAGCACAAGGTGTAAAGATCAGTTTATTATTGTATATACGATCTTTTTTTAGTAAATACAATGACAAAGAATTGATCTTACAAAGCAGATATGCATTTTTCAGATGAATTTTAAGATAATCATAGAAAAAATTTTAATTATTTATTATTATGTAACAAGGTTCGCATCCAGAGGATGCAAATACAGTGAGCATCTAGCAGCATAGTAGTAGCATAGTAGTTGAGACTAAATAACAGTCAGAACCCTCTCCTGAAATATCTACATAAACCAACAATTAGAAGGAATTTTAGATTGCGATACTAAAAAACATAGATCTCTAACTGATCAAAAATATTATGACGAATTTATCAAATAACCCAAAATCTAAAAATTTGATTACAAATTTAATATAATAAATTGGGAAAATAAATTTGTCGCACCCCTGCTTCGACCAATCAAATCGTACGATTTTATAGGCAAAAAATTTTATTTTTTAAAATTTAAAATTTTACTTAATAAAGTGTAAAATGTATATAAAATAGCATGTCATATAACGTAAATTTTATTCTGAACAACTTTTTCTAAGTCGCAAAGATAGGTTGTCTTAGGGCAGTGTCATTAATCACCTGATTATTTTTTATCAGAGGTCTACCCCCCTCCCTCTTCCTCAATATATAAATAGTCAGGTTCTTATATATAATTTCAACTTTTTTTACCCCCCTCCCCCCCTAAAAAATCACTTGATTTTTGTTACTCCCTTTAGTAAAAAAAACGTTTTATAAGAAAAATCAAAATTTCCCAAAGTTAGCATATATAAAACTTTTTTTTTACTAAAACAATCTACTTTTTAACTTAGAAAGAAGTTGTTTAGCGTAAAATTTTACATGTAATACTTGAACATAAATATAGATTATATTAGTAAAAAAAAAGTTTTATATGTGCTAATGATCGAAATTTTTGATTTTACTTATAAAACGTATTTTTTTACTAAGACAATCTACCTTTATGACTTAGAAAATGTTCAGAATAAAATTTTATATTATATACTTTGATATCGCTTATTTATTTTTACATTTTACTAGTAAAAATTTTAATTTTTAAAACTTAAAATTTTTTGTTTACTAGGGTGTGGCGACTTAGGGAAGTTGGTAAGTTGTCACCCCCAAGTGGCAGGTCTAGGGTTCAAATCCCACTGGCGACGCTTTGAAAAAATAGACCTGTGTTATGGTAACTGTTTCCTGTCGATCGGTTGGGTATATTACCTGTAGTCCTTGGTTACCATCTCGAATGGGAGCTTTCGGGCAAAGTTGTGTCCGGTGACACAGACAAATCTAAAGAACCGGGGAAATGTAAACCCATTTGGAAAGTCCCGAGTAAGGAGGTAGCAACGATCTTTGACGGTGCTACCAGAACCGGAATATCGGAAACCGGAGCTGGAGAACTGGACGACATGACCTTCGGAGGAGAGGGTCCACCAATCTGGCCGCCGGAGTCGTACCGGAGGAAAAGGATCTATGTTCTGGAATTAGGTACCAGAGGAAGAAAAACCATAGTAGCACCTAATACTGGGTAGATCAACCCTTCTGGGCCAACTGGTTTGGAAGTTTGGGGCACCTGGTAATGGACCGGTAGGAAAGTAATGGTGGGTACCAGGGTCGGTGTAAACCTTACAAGGGCAGAAGTAGGTAATGGTAGCGGTTAGGTACCCCCTGACTGCAAGTTGCTTGCCTCGGTGAGTGCGTAAGTTACCGAAGTGTAGGTAATACCTGTGTGGGACAGGGACTGCTCTACCAAGTTTACACGCGAGGATAAATTAGTCCTAAGGGGATGTAGGTAGTATCCGGGACTGTCTTCAACTAACTAATGTATCGGAGGGCTGTACTAGTGATCACAAGTAGGATTGACATGCGAAGCGTTGGACCAGAGGGTTTAAATAGGCAATCCCCTAGTTGGGTTGTAGGTATGGCAACTAGTGTAGAACCTTCGGGCGGACTACTTAAATTAGACAACCAAAAGTTGTACATGTGGCTAGTTGTACTCTTATTCAATGTAACTCAATTGTGGGTGCGCCCAAAGAGGCGCCCTTGATCCACAGGCTTGATTAAATAAACTCTCACCCAAAGCGGAAACTTTAACACAAAAAAAAAAAAAAATTTTTTGTTTACAAAATCGTGCGATTTGATTGGTCAGAATCAGGGGTGCGACATGTCGCAGGTGCGACAAATTTCTATTCCCTAATAAATTTTTATATTTAATGTAAGGGAAACCTTTTTCCACGCACCCGCGTGATCATGCACCCCTATACCGGTATATAAATATAAGATCATCTATGATAGATAATTATTTATTTTTTTTTTTGTTTTGATTTTTTTACGTTTTCGTTTACTAATTTTTTTTTTTTCTTTTCTTTTTTAGCTACTGCCGCTGGTGTCATCGTTGGTGTCACCGTTGGTATAATTATTGGTGTCGTCGTTGGTGTTGTCGCAGGTGTTGCTTCAAGTGTCGTCGCAGGTGTCGCTCCGTTAGATTTTCTTCTTGGTGGGTGGTCTTGCACACTTTTTCGGGTGGGTTTCTTTCGTTTTTGTTTGTTTGTTGTTTTTTCTCATTTTTTCTTCTTTCTTCTCTTGTCTTGCATGTTTTTTCGGTGCTGGTCTTGTACGTTTCTTCGGTGTTGGTCTTGCACGTTTCTTCGGTGTTGGTCTTGCACGTTTCTTTGGTGGTGGGCTTGCACTGGATATAGTAGGTTTCTTTCATTTTTGTTTGTTTATTTTATTTTATTTTTTTTTCTCTCTCATTTTTTCTTCTTCTCTTGTCTTGCATGTTTGCTCGGTGGTCTTGCACATTTTTTCGGTGGTGGTCTTGTACGTTTCTTCAGTAGTCTTGTACGTTTCTTCGGTGGTTGGTTTTGTACGTTTCTTCGGTGGTGGTCTTTCTTTGGTCACGTTGGATATAGTGGGTTTCTTCGTTTTCAGGTTTGTTTTTTTTTTGTTTTTTTTTCTTTTTCTAAAGGTCTTGCGCGTTTTTTCGGTAGTGGTCTTGCACATTTTTTTGGTGATGGTCTCTTGAACGTTTCTTTGATGGTCTTCTTTCACGTTTCTTCGATGGTGGTCTTTCACATTTCTTCGGTGGTGGTCTTCACGTTTCTTTGGTGGTGGTCTTGTATAGGCAGTGTTATTAATTACCTGATTATTTTTTATTAGAGGCCTACCCCCTCCCTCTTCCTTAATATATAAATAGTCAGGTTCTTATATATAATTTTAACTTTTTTTTACCCCCCCTAAAAAATCACCTGATTTTTGTTACTCCCCTATGTTTCTTCGGCGGTGGTCTTGTACGTTTCTTCGGCGGTGATCTTGTACGTTTATTCGGTTATCTTGTACGTTTCTTCTGTGGTGATCTTGCACGTTTTGGTTGTCTTGCATGCTTCTTCGGTGATGTCTTGCACGTTTTTTGGTGGTTTTGTCTTGCTTTAAGTTATCGGTGCTTGTGGTTTGCCATGGTTGTTGCATCGTAGTAAGATTAGAGTAGGGTTAGGGTTTGGGTTTGGGTTAGGGTTAGGGTTCGGGCACTTTTTTTTTTTAATAAAAAAATCTTTAATTCTTAAAATTTTTTTATAAAATTTGCAATTGTTGTTGATTGGCCAGTTATGAGTGATTAATCACGTGTTCACGTGATCGGGTTTGATTGGTCGATCACGGAGTGCACGACTGCGCAGGTGCATGGAATTTTCAAACCCTTAATGTAATATGTCAAAAGTAATGAAGATGGGTTAGACATGTTATTAGTATAGATCAGAGATCTAAAAAAATTTTTCAGAGGTTCGGTATCAATTTATTAATATGTAATTTGGCGCCTAAAATTTAATTTTAACAATCAGAGACTTGGACTTGGTAACCAAATTTTAGCTTAATTTCATAAATTTGATATAATGCAAAAAGTAAAATAAACATTATAATTCTAAATCCAAAGCCCAATTAAGGGTAGAGTTAAATTGTATCATTGATCATATGCAAAATGTGGCTAAATTTTGGTATACATGATCATCATTGTTGTGTTCTTGGAATATTCTAGAAAATTACTGCATAAAATTTTTGATAATATATTTTATGTGAGGTTATACCAGTAGTACACCCATACATGCAAGTATTTTTGTTAAACACACATATATTTTTTTTTTATGACGATACATATAAATTATAACAATTTTATAAAAAAATATTTTTATCTAGAACTAGTGAATTGACTCAATTATATGATACTTGATCATTGATCGACTTTGATCAATGATCAAGCACCAATTAATGGACTTGAGCAACAATAGGTCAACCAATGATCAATAATACTGATCGATCAAATAAGTATATATTTGATCAATCAAAAAAAATTTTAATACTGTATGTTTCTTCTATTGGTTATCTATGAACTGTATTTCTGATTGGGTAAAATTAATAATGTGATATTGCTTGATCGACAAATTTTTTAAGTATTTCTTTTGTGTTTAAAAACTTTATATAACGGTAAATTTCTTTTGCGTTCAAAAACTTTATATAACCATAAATTTTTTTTGTGTTCAAAAACTTTATAGGAAAGTTTAAACTATGTCAGTAAACTTTGTCAAAGCCTAATAACAATAACTTTGGTGTTAAATTTAGATTAAATAACTTCAGTAATATTTCACAAAATGGAAGTATAATGCTTTATATTTATCTATTGGTTTATTAGCTTAGAGAATACATACTAATGTTTATTTATTTAAAAAAAACCACATATTTATTTAACATTAATTTTATACTAATTTAACTAACTCTATTTTATATTTTTGTAATTAGTAATACGTTACAAAAACACCTTACAACTTCTCCTAATATTGACAATTCTTCGATAGTCTTCTACTTTTAGTTTATAGATCGTTGGTAGGTTTAACTTTTTAGCTTGGTTTATTTTGGCAATTCCCAATTTACACAGAAAATATAGTATGTTTGAATAGTTGCAGTGGTATAGTATCGGGTAAGTTGCTTGATACCCAGTGCCCTTTGGTCTGGTGGCATATTTTCCAAGATTTCTTCATAACAGATAATAATGCTTTTTGATCCTATTTTAAAATCTGCTAATACAGATAAATCAGTGAAAAGAAATTGCCAATTGCTACCAAGATTATTTGAGACCTTCTTGTTAGCGCTAAATTTTTTACCAAGAATATCCAAAAATTAAAAGCAGGGTTTGCTTTACTAGGCGACATTGATGGAAGCACCATAAGTAATTAAGTTAATTTTTATGGCAATTTTGCTGAAGGTTCATAGTGCAAAATGCGGTTTTCTTAACTTTTAACTAATAAGGGTGGTGACAGATATTACGTAATATTTTAGGGGGGGTCTCTGAAATCTTACGTTAAATATAGAAGTTCATAATAGCCAATCAAATTGTTCTTATGTAGAGGGGAGGGGGGTAGGGGGTATAGTAAAATTATATTACGTAATATATGTCACCACCCTAAACACAATTCTATGATAAAAAAAGATGGCCTTGACCTTTTTTTTTCATTGCAATGACAAGCTCACTTGGTTGTCCTAATTATATTCCGCTAATTAAATATTGAACACTGATCTATTAACTAAGAAAAAGAGGAAAATCGAAATTATTAGAATTCCCACAGTCCTAATGTTTGTCTGTAAACACTTATATGATGGTTATTGAGTACGTGCTCGAAAGCATCCTACGTTATATAAATACCCAATTTTTAAATTTGATAAATATAATATAATCGATCAATGATTGACCCAATGATTGATCGATTATATATGCTCGAGCTTATAAATTATATGCTTGATCGATTATACTCGATTAATATACATAATCGATTTTTGATTGATCATTGAAATTTTTTTTAATCAATCATCGATCAATGATTTTTTTGTCGAATCAATTCACTATCTAGAACGAACTATAACAATATGTATATCAAATATGTTCTAGAATACGAATAAGATCACGAAATGATTGGCATACTGCATAATATTTTATCTGAAATTTTGTGTGGTACCTGAAAATTTGTAATCGACTTTTAATGGTTTTTTTACTAGCTATTTATAACTTTTTATATAATTTTTATAATCACGTTATCCAATATTTATATATTGTGGCTTATTTTTTTAATATATATATAAACATTATAAGCAAAATGACGTCTTATTATATTTTATCTTATATAAAAAAAATTTAGCAATGATCTACATTAATTTGCCCTATCATGTTAACTTTACCCTTAAGAATATCCAGAAATCTAAATATATCTACAACAT
The DNA here is from genome assembly GCA_003550325.1 of Gigaspora rosea. NCBI lineage: Eukaryota > Fungi > Glomeromycota > Glomeromycetes > Diversisporales > Gigasporaceae > Gigaspora > Gigaspora rosea. Next base: position 130,661 of record QKWP01000633.1, read on the forward strand.
ATATATTAAATTGAGTCTTATATAGTGTTGTTATCGAACAATGTTTAAATGGATCTAATTTATATTGAACATTTAGACCATGTCCAATTTGTCCAAATAAATTTAAAAATATACCCAATCGTATTGCAGTAAAACCTCCATAAGTGCACTCTTATAAGAGCAAAGCCTTTATAAATAACATATACAAATTTTGGTTCAAATATATATATATATATGATCTCTACAAATGCACTTTTTCTTATTGATCTTTAAATGCACTTTGTTAGAGTTTGGTCCCAAGAATGTGTGCACATTTATGGAGGACCAACAATTTATTAGATAGATAGATTATTTTCAAACATTATACTTACTAAATCGAAAGTTTTTTAATATCGATATAAATTAATACTGTACAAAAAAATTAATAGTGAATTATGAATAAATTAGTTAAAACCTGAACTATAAATTGATTATATTATAAATTTAAAAATCACAGAGATTGTATCTGTACATTAATATTAATACATGTAAAGATATTCCAGTAATTAATAATTTGCGAATATGCAAAGTAGCAATAGTATAAAAACATATTATTTAGTTTCGAAACTTAATGCTATGTTCCAACCATAAGCCAATACAAATAAGAGCTTGTACGCATTTTTCAGAAAGGTGTACATGCTGCAAAGAGCCCTAATAAGTTTTGAGAATTAATATAAGAAAGAAACGTTAAGATCTATTTGAAAGGAACAAAATATTCATAAAAATAGTTTACTAAATTTCGATCCAGCTAACAATGATACCAATGTACTATGAAGTAATCCGACCCAGAATTTTGGGGACCCTTCTGCATGAGTTATAAATATTATAAATACGAGAGTTTATTATTAATATAAAAGTTATAATAGTAATTAGCTATAGTTACGGTATATAATGTAATCAGCTCATAGCTCTAAATTGGCTTCACATAATACAAACTGAACCATAGCTCAGTTAAGCTAATCTACCTATGACTTTGCAGAGCCATTTTGCATCACTACTTATATGGTTCCTATTTATCAGGTCACCGCTACTCGATTAATTTTCTGTAAATCAATTATAAAATCACATACAGCTCACTCTCGTTATAATGAAGTCCTCACTATAGCTTCTATTGAGAGAATACTATATGAACTTCACTATATCAAGTTAAAGTTTATAATTTTGGAATTCAAAATTCTTTACTGTATCGAATCTTCACTATAATGACTTAAATTTCTTGAATTACAAAAACTTTAAATCCAATACGCTTGTATAGTACTCAGAAAAAAATTTTTTTATAATATATAGTAGTACAAGTGAATACAAAATACATAAAAAAGGTTAGCGCCTCAAATAGTTTTTTTAGATATAAATACGACTGTTGTTCATAGCGAAGTGAAAATGGAGCGCTAAGGATCAAGATCAAGAATCAAGATCTAGATCAAAAATAGAGATCAAGAATAAAAATCAATAGCCTACTATACAAAACACTTTCAAATTCGTAATACCATCACTTCCTTTTATATGCATTTTTTCGCTAAAAACGGACAGCAATTTTTGCCAAGAAAGATTAAATCTTGTTTCGAAAATTCAAAACTGTAATACAAATATGAAAGCGCCTTTTGAAAGAGGTAATGAGAGAGGTAAAAAAGAGGTAGAGAGGTAATGAAAGAGGTAATAAAAGAAGTAATTATCAGCCAATCATGAAAAAATTGCTATGGGTTAACTGTTGAGAGTAATAACAGATACAGTATTATGTAATATCTTGGGGTCTCTGATTTTCTTACGTTAGATATATAAATTTATAATAGCCAATCAAATTTATCTTACATAGGGGGGAGGGAGGGTATAGTAAAAAAATATTACTTAAGTATATGTTATTGCCCTAACTGTTAACTGCTAATTATACCTGAGTAATATATAAAGTAGTATAGTATAAAAAATAAAAGTAGTAGCATAGTACAATTTTAGATATTATACTCATACGTATATTTAATAACCAGACTTATTATACTTATAAGTATAAAGAGGAATCATACTTATAAGTAAAGATGTTCATACTTGTACATATGTTATGTATATTAGATGATCGACTATTAATGATGTCGAGATTATTCATATATCAAAATTTTCGGCATTAATCGATATAATAGTTTTGCAGTTTGATAATACCGAATAAAGAGAAAATTATACAATATTAGAGTTCTTATGATGTAACATACGTAAGAAACTTTNTAGTACAATTTTAGATATTATACTCGTATATTTAATAACCAGACTTATCATACTTATAAGTATAAAGAGGGATCAAACTTATAAGTAAAGATGTTCATACTTGTAAGTATGTTACGTATGTTAGATGATCGACTATTAATGACGTCGAGATCATTGCATATATCAAAATTTTCGGCATTAATTGATATAATAGTTTTGCAGTTTGATAATGCCGAATAAATCATGCAATATTAGAGTTCTTATGATGTAACATACGTAAGAAACTTTCGTAATTTTTAAATAATAATTAAAGGCAACCAATGTAAAGTTTGTATTTTACTTTTGACTTCTGATTTACGCTCAATTTCTCAAAATAGATAATCTTAAAACCAATAATGATTCTAACTTTCATGTTAACGATAATTCTTACTTTCATATTAACAATAATCCTAAGATTGATTTTGACGATAATGCTGACTTTTACATCAATGATGATCCAGACTTTTACATTAATGTTGGTGATGATGGGGTTGAACTATTTATGAAGAGGACTTAAAATCTTTCGAAAATGAAAGTGTATGTTGAAATATTAGTTTTTTTAAAAAAATTTATAAATAACCAAAATTAAAAAATTACAAAGGATATGACCTTCAATAATGAACTTTAACAAGATATCAAGGATGATATTGTAGTGATATTGTGGATGATTTCGATAAAAATACCATAATATACTTTACCAAGGAATTAGCATCAAATATTGTTTATCATATTTTAACGCCTACAGAATACCCTGAAACAAACCCGGATGTAGGGATGTTAATGGAGTAAGGTACTCCAGAGTAACTGTGGAGTATAACCTACTCCATACCGGTGTGGTCTAGACATGACACCATCTTGGATTACTAAAATATTATTAATAGGAGTAATTGTTCTGGAGTAATACTACTAATACAAAATGGATTATACTTCAGAGTATTATTATATATATATTTTTTACCGTATTTTCCCAAAATAAGGTAGCATATTTTCAAAAAAATATAGTACTATAAACTCCGGAGTATTACATAGTGCTTAAAACATAGTACTCCGGGTTATACTTTGGGTTTTACTTCGGATTACACTTTGGAGTATGCTCTGATTCATACTTTAGTATGGTGTGGTATTAAGGGATACTCTGCCAGAGTATGCACCATGCCACCCTGGAGCACTCCGTTAACATATGGTGTTGCTTATGTGTATAATGTTGAAGGTTGGAAAGAACCTTTAGCTGCATTTATAAGATGTTAGTAATTTTAGGATTTATTTATTTTATTTTAATTATTTGTTGAGTAAATCTATTTGTCAACAGCAGTAACAGTCCCATGCCAACTGTGCCAATAAGAATCAAGATCAGGTGTAATATTACACCTGATCATGTAACATGAAAACAAAGCGAAAAAACACTGTTTTCAAAAATATCGCGATAACTGAAAAATTTTGACTATGAAACCAACCTTTATTCTAGCATAAAAAATTCCTTGTGAAATTTTACTATAAGTTATCTCTAACTCTAATCCTAACCCAAACCCTAACCCCTAACCCTAACGAAAATAAATTTACACATACTTATGTTTGTTTTGATAGTACATTATACAGGGGCATGTCACCTAGGGTTGTGGGCATAGGAAAATTTTTGGGCATGCCCTTCCAGGTATGCCCTAGACTGAGGCATGCCCTTCTTATTGTGCCTGGGGCATGTCCTATAAATAAATCACATGTAATTTTATTATAATAACTACTAAATGCGCACATGTACATATGCACGAGTTTATTAATTTTTTTTTCATTTAACATATTTTATACATTTATATTTAAATATTTCAAGAAAAATATCATCAACGGACCAATCCTCTTCTAAAGATGGACCTTGCTCTACATTTACCCAAAGAGAATTTTCTAACGCCTCTTGATCTCTTTCAAACATTTCAAAATCAACAAGTTCCTTCATAAAAAATTCTTCATTTTCTACAATTATTTCTTCTGTTCCTCATCTAAGTCTTCTACCATTTCATTTTCCTCATCAAAAAGGACACCCAAGATTATATCGTTATTAATTAAAGAGTCAGAAACGGTTTTCTTTGGTAGGTACTTTTTTCTTGAGCTCATTTTTAAGCTGCCCAATAATAGAAAGATTATCAGGTGTAATTTTATTCCAATTTTTAGATTTTACTAGGCCAAGTGATGAAAAAAGCCGTTCACAGCCAGCACTATGAGGGACGATCATAAGAACCTTTATCACAAAGTGACGTAATAAAGGCGCATTTCCAGTGAATTCTACATCGGCAAATTTTATATATAGATATATATCGATTACTAACCGGTAAGATATATATCGATTATCAACACCCCTATCGATTACTATCGATAGTGATAGTAATCGATTAATATCCGGTTAATACCCTATCGATTACTATCGATAGTGATAGTAATCGATATATATCTAGTTATATCGAATATGATATCAATTAATAATTATTATATTCACATAATCATGCTTTTTGAACATTTTACAGGTTTTCGCAAGTTTTCGCAATTTAATTATAA
>QKWP01000633.1:136947-169800 GCA_003550325.1 Gigaspora rosea
TTTTTTTTTTACCCGGTGATCTGGGATGAAATTTTTGTAACGTGGTCAAAACACGTGTAATCATTAAAGATCTGTTAATCGTTATATATCGTTGTGGTCAAAACACTGTGTAATTGTTAAAGATCTGTTAATCATTATATATTGTTTTAAATAATTCTGATTATAATCGATTTGTAGATATATAACGATTTAATATAGAAAATGATATATATCGATTTAGATATATATCGATTTTTAGCCAGTTAATCGATAGATATCGTTATTTTTTAATCGATATAAAACGATTAACTATTATATATCAATCAATATCTATATATAAAATTTTCTGATGTACCCAGAAAGACCGTAGAGTTTTTGATGAATCAAAAGAAATTTTATCGAATGGGAGATTATTGTTTTTGTAACTAATGAGTTCTTTAAATAAAAGACTTGTATCTCTTTTACTAAAATTCCATGCTTTAGCCAATTCTAGCGAAGCACAGATAACTCTATCTTCATTTACTTTTTTAGATACAGACAGCTTTTTATGAATTGGGGAAAGAAAAAATGCAATAAAGTAAATGTCGTTATCAAACTCTCTTGTACGTTTGTTAACAACAGCAAGAGTGTGTTCCCGAAAACCATTGATAGGAATTTGAAGTGAAGCTAATTGGTAGTAAATACAGGTGAGTTCTTTAAAAACGTCTGCAAGTGTGGAATTATTTGATTCCAACATTCTAATAGCATCAACCACCAGCTTAACTACTTTCATCAACGTATCATTGGTGGCAAAATGATATTTGTCACGAATGATGCCTTTTACTACAATATTATCAATTTCAGGATATTTGAAACGATTGGTTTCACTTAATATCAAACAATAATAAAAACCCTGTTCATATGTCGACACACCCATGCAGACTTTAGCAAGCGAATACCACTTTGTTTCGCAAAATGTTGCCAAGGTGTGTTTAATTTTTTGATCTTTTTGCCAGTTTTGTAGCTCATGATGCCAGATATAAGATGAATTGAAAAAGCTAACAAGTTTTTGGTTTTTTTTACAAACAGAAGTGATAGCTGGAAAGCTAACAATATCTTTAATGATCAAATTAAAAACATGTAAGCAGCAACAAATAGGGATTATATTAGGATATTCATCCTAAATTTAATAATTAAGATAAGTATATTTACTAATATCTATAGCATATAAGTGCTATCAAGAAAAAATGGGCATTGATTTATCATCGATTATAATCGATGATAAACCAATGCCCGTTTTTCCTTAACAACACCAATGTTAAAAAAAATTGTTATACTTATATAAAGCATTCGCCTCATTTTATTCATGTTTGCGGCATTATCAGTAACGATAGCAATAGCGGATGATATTTGAATACCATTTGCTAATAAAACTTCTTTTACTTTCTCTTTAAAAAAGTCACTCATATGACAATTTGTGGATAGGTCGAGAATATCTAGTACAATTTCTTGGTGCTCTTTAAGAGCCATAAATCCTAGGGTTCCTCAAATTCAAATCAAATCAAATATTGGATCAATTTGAATTTGATCAAATCAAATTGACCCTAATTTGAATTTGATTTGATTCAAATATTTGAATTTGATTTGAATTTGAATTTTTAATAGTAATTTTTCAAATCAAATCAAATATTTGTCAAATCAAATCAAATTTGGCCATATTTGAATTTGATCAAATCAAATATAGTCAAATTTGAATTTGAATTTGATCAAATATTTGATTCAAATATTTGAAGATCAAATCAAATTGCGGAACCCTAATAAATCCATAAATAGAGTTTCCTGAATTATCGGTCCATCTGTCTAAAGACATTGTTAGGTCTGTTAGAGCAGGAAGGGTTTTTAACTTTTCCTGAAGATGATCAGAGAACATCATAGTTAAAAGTCGTTCACCAATCATATCTCAGGACGGAGGAAGGTAAGAAGGATTTAAATCATGAAGATAATCTTGCAGATAAGGATTATCAACAAAGTTAAAAGGAATATTTCCATAAATGATAGCTTTTAAAAGTTTTTAATAGAGTTTTTCCGATTGTATTTGAGATAAAGGCCGAACACACCAATCAAAGATATTACTTTGGTGAGGCCGTGTAGATAACTGATTTGTGCTTTCAGAATCTTGTTCAGCAGGAGTTTCATCTTCATCATCACAGATACGTTTACGAGGTGAAGTATTTTCTTCTTTAACTTTTTCAAGATAAATTGTTTTATCAGTAGGAGACCAATCACTATATCGAAGCACATAATGATGAAGTAGTGAAGGTTTGCCACTCAATTCGCTTAAACAATATTGTCATTTTGTATTATATCTATTTCCCTTTTTTTTTTGCTCAGAATGATAAAAGCCACGCCAGCGTTGATCTTGGGTTGAAAGTGGCAAAGCAAAACCCGGTGGTAGTTGCATAATATATGGTTAGTTTTTATCAATAAGATTATTTAAATATAATAGTATAAAGGCTAAAAAATATTCGTGTTGTAAATTCAAGGAGAAGTTCTAGCAGCTTGTCAAGACAAGAAAAATCAGGTTGTAATTTCTCAAGGAGCGTAAGCAATTAATTTTTAATGTTGTTTTTATTAAACTTACAAATTACTTTTTACAATTAGGAAAAAAGAAGTATCTTTTATAATTTTTTTTTTAAAGATGCATGTTTGACCAAAAAATAAATAAAAAATTAGTTGCGTGATGCTAATATAAATAATGATGCATGTGCTTTTAGATCTATTATTATGCTAAACGTTATGATCGTTGTGCTAAATGTTATGATCTTTATGTGATCGTTATGTGATCGTTATGTGATCATTATGTGATCGTTATGATCGTTATGTGATCGTTATGCTAAATGTTATGATCGTTATGCTAGCTAATATAAATAACAGGGCCTGTTATAGAAATTATAAAATAACGATAACAATAGTTTCGAATTTCTAATGTTGCATGCATTAGCTCCTGCTTGTTTCCGTGATATAAAATTAGTATCATGTGGTTTATAATAACCAATCAAATTGCTGCATAACATAGATAATCACATGACGGGGGCATGCCTTTTGGCCCAAGGGCATGCCCCCAGGCATGCCTAGGAGGCATGCCCATAAGGCATGCCCAATGAACCTGTGCCCACAACCCTAGTGTCACCACCGGTGACAAGCACATTTTTTCTTATTTGTTATTATAGTTATTATATTTTACTTATTTACACTATTTATTTTTAGATTCAATATTCAATTGGCAAACCTGGTGTCGAATATAAGGTCATGTGTCCTTATCTTGGCGTTGAACCTGTCAAGGTTCAAAACTCTGTGAATTTGGTGCATCTGAATTACATAATCAAACACATCAATGTGTCGTCGATATTAATTCTGATCTTATGATGCGAATATCTCAAAAAATTAGGTATTTCACAGATCAGTATAGTATAGGTGAGCAGATCCGTATAGTATAGGCCGAATTTTTAAATCTATACTATACTGATCTGGTGTAATATATATTAGGGTTAGGGTTAGGGTTAGCAATTATAGCTGATTGGTATGGCCCCACCAGGAGTCTAGACACTTTTGCAGTAATGTGACCATCACGTGGTGTGGCGTATTCGGATTAACTTTTTGGCTTTATTGTTAAGGTTAGGGTTAGGGCTCTTTATATAGCCTTTGAAGGTCCCTATATATATGTAAAATTGTGTTCTGGACATTTTTATATGGTTTTTAAGGCCGATTTAAACACTAGTTATCGAGTATTTTCGCTCTTTTCTCTTTTTTTCTTCTTGTACACGTGTTTTGTTTTGATGTCGGACTGATCCGGGAAGATCAAAATTTACGTTCTCCAATTGGTTAATTCTTATGCGCCATGTCACGTTACTGCAAAAGTGTCTAGACCCCTGGTGCGGTTTGATTGGTATGGTATAGATTTAAAAATTTGGCCTATACTATACGGATCTGCTCACCTATACCATACTGATCTGCTATAATCTCCAAAAAATTTCATCCAGTAATATGGATACTAATACTTTTGAGTAAGTAATAAAATAATTAAATTAAATTTTTAATTTTAATTTTAGACTTTATCTTGCCGCTCGTGAAACACCTTGTAATTTTCGAAAAAACAAACAATTGTGTGAAGGAAAGCCTGTTTTACGTCTCTTATCACGTCGAGATCATTCCAAATTTACCTACTTTATTGGATGTGCTAATTGGAAAATATTATAATTTTTTTATATTATATATATATACTCATTACTTGATTTTTTTTTTTACGTAGAGGAAAAAAATTAGATATGCGCAATTTTAAAAGAATTGATATAAAAGCTAATTATAATGTTAGTATAAGCGGTCAAGATAAAGGTGACATTGCGAGAAAAAAATTGGCAATTAAGCGAAGTAGTTTGTATTTTTTTCTTTAAAATATTAATTTAAATTTTATTTAGTTTTAATATTTACATTTACTAAATTGTATATATTTTTTTATATAATACTATAGCTAAACGGCAATCTAAATCTTCAATGAAATGACAAAATAAAAAACAACGAATATCAAAAATAATTGATTTATGATGCACCACAGGAATCTCAAAAAATTAATTCGAACGATAATGAATCTAAAGAATCGGGTATGACGATGATGGAAAAGCTCGAATATGAGGAGCGCATGTTAATGATTGCGGAAGGTAAAGAAAATTGAAAGAATTACGAATTTCTAACGCTATAAAAGAGCGTGAATATGGTCTTGAAGAATAAGTATTAGTGCGCGCAAATATTATGCATGTGTGAGAAAATAATCAGTGATAATGCTCACAAATATTTGAGTAAAAGCCTGTTTAAAGGCTGGATAGGCGATTATCATTTTTTTTCTTGTATATCGATTTGAATAAAATCTATGTACTGTACTAATAATAAATATTGTTTTTCGATCAATTGCCACTGCACATTATTAATTAATTTATCGATTGTATCATATAAATTTTCTTGTCGTTATCGATTGTATAAATATGACCTATATATTTAAGCAATTAACTCCCGACCCCGATTAAATTAATTAACGCAAATCACGTGTACAAGTCATCGATAAAAAATTTAATATATATACAAATTAGTATAACCGACTCAAAAATTTTTTATACATATATGTATACTATACTCTTTTAAAAAATAATTTTTTTATACGTACAAGTATACTACACGGTGGCTCTCGATATAACGTAATACCTTGGGCACATAGTGAGGAATTTTTTAAAATCCGAATTATCGTGAGTTTTATTAGTAAATCCATTATATCAAGTAGTATTTATTATGATGTGGATTTGAACCTTGATCCATTATATCAAGATTTTACTTAGTCTCCGTTATATCAAGAGTCCGTTATATCAAGAGCCATTGTGTATACGCTTTTCCTTTTTTAGTGGCCTACACAATGGTATTAGCTATACGATTATTCGCTACACCGATTATACCTTATCGACCAATCAGAGTTAAGAGAAAATAATTTTTTTTTTTTACCACTGATTATCAAAGTTACAGAATCCTCTCCACGCAGAATCATTACCTTCATTTAATTCAATGGAGCTAAACGTATTAGAAAAATTCTCATCTGAAACTGGACTATTCGACCCTCTTGAAATTGACATTTACACTGCTTGTAAAGATTTATTACTGAAAATTGAAAGAATTCGTAAATCAAATCAGTCTGATGTGCTAGAAAACTCTTGCAACTTCCTAAACGCTTTTTTGATAAATGAAGACTGTGTTGATTCTGTGATAATACCGCCTTCGACACGTGAACTTTTGAATTGCTTATCAGATCTACTTTTACACCCACTGCTTACTTTGCCAATCGCGGAATTATTTCGTCCGATCTTGCTCGATCTAGTCTCTCGTTGGTTATTACCTAGAAATATTACGCACACATCCCTTTTTGTCAAATTTGAGGTTTACTCTCGAATTGAAAATATCGCTTTTGCTTTCAGTCAATTGCTACCTATAGCTCCCCAATTGTTAAGGCAAGTTTGAAAAATTTTTTATAATTCTATTTAAAATGATAGAATTAAGTTTTATTTACTAAATTTATTATCTTTTAGCTTGGCTATTACACTCTTTTCTAAATCTCCCTCAATATTTTCAGGACTTGACTCTTTGAATCAAAATGAATGTAACAATAATGTACGTATTTTATCAACTCTTTTTTCCCTGTCAAATCACTGCTGTGAATTTAGCATTATGCGTTTGTATTTGGTATTGTAGAATTATATGACGGAAAAAGATATACAATCTCTTTTAATCACAGCATACCGACTTTTAAGATTTTCTACGATCACTTTTTCTCGTTTATGGGATTGGTCTACACTCACTCAGTTGTTGACACATCCGAATAAAGCTATTCGTTATCTAACTTTGCGTTGTTTGGGAATTGTTTTTGGTATGAGTGATGCACAAAAAGAAAAGGCGCATAGTGTATGGATTGGTCCAAAAAATGATTCGATTTTGATTGATTGGGAAAATGGCGAGACACTAGACGTTCGAATGTTAACGTATGTATATTGTTTTAAAAAATTTTCTAATTTAAAGTTAACATATTAAATAATAATATCCAATATACTTATTATATTGCAGTATTTTGGACCAAGTGATACATTATAGGCAACAATTTAATCTACTCCAAAATGATTATGGCAGTTCATCATTAACAGGATCACGTATATTACAAGATGATGATTTATCACCGTTAACTGTCAAAATTTCAAAGGTTTTGCTACAGAGATTAAATCATTCAGTAAATACTATATCAAAAGTGAAACAACGTCTTGTGATGACTGATACCACGCTAAAAAATTTAAATGCAATATGCTTGACTCTTTCTATGGGTTCTCCAGTTTTACTTGAAGGTGTTACTGGTTCAGGGAAAACATCATTGATAGAAGAAATTGCGATTGCAACTGGACGTGATGAAGGTAAATTAAATTTTCTACTTAAAATTTTATTAACTTGCTTTATTTTTTTATATTATCTAATTATTATTATTATTATATTTTAATTACTATGGTTATAGAACTTGTAAAGATTCATTTGGGTGATCAGACAGATGCAAAAGTACTCTTAGGAACCTATGTTTCTACGTCTACTCCGGCCACATTTCGGTGGCAGCCTGGGATTCTCACAACTGCTGTGCGTGATGGATATTGGGTTTTGATTGAAGATATAGATCTCGCACCATTAGATGTGTTGTCTATCTTATTTCCTTTACTTGAGACTGGTCAACTTTTCATTCCGGACAAAGGTGAAAAAATTTATGCAAAGCAAGGGTTCCAATTATTTGCGACAAAAAGTTTATTATCCGACTATGATGGTGAAATTTCAAAAAGGCAAATGACTGATTCAGATATCGGTCATACACTATGGACAAAAATTAAAGTTCAACCTCAAAGTATTGATGAACTCGAATTTATAATTGCAAATCGTTTTGGAAGTTTACGGGTTTTAGTTTCCGATATTATGCGTGTCTATAAAGCCATGATTTTCGTTTATCAAGATGTTAAAATGTTTTCATCAAATGCGCTCAAGCTTATATCAGCACGTGACTTGATGAAATGGTGTAAAAGAATCGAATTTTTTATTAGTTCAAATGATCTTCTGATTAGTAGTCAAGGTCTTTCAAGTAAAGTGCGAGAAGAACTCTTCAAAGAAGCCGTGGATTGCTTTTGTGCCATGATATCTGATTATGAAAGTTGGATCATGGTGTTAGAGAAACTTGGTGAAAATCTAGGGCTGACAGATCAATGGGTTCGACACTTTGTAAATTCTTACACTCCAAACATTAATATTGATGATAAAGGTATCATAATCGGACGAACTCGGTTTGTTTCAATGAACCGCAAAAAATATACAAGTATTAAACGTGAGTCACAGAAACAACAGTTCGCCAACACAGGGCATGCTTTAAAATTGCTGGAACAGATTGCAGTATGTGTTCTTCTATGCGAACCTGTCCTATTAGTTGGTGAAACTGGAACCGGTAAAACTGTTACAATTCAATATTTAGCGGAACTTATGCATCAAAATCTTATTGTTGTTAATTTGTCACAGCAAGGTGACAGTAGTGATCTTTTGGGCGGTTTCAAACCGGTTGATGTAAAAGCTATAGTTACACCCTTGAAAGAGGAGTTTGATAAGTTATTTGGGAAAACTTTTTCTGTGCGAAAGAATCCTCGTTTTTTGGAAACCGTACATAAAATGTACGTTACCAAAAAATATTCTAAATTAATATCCTTAATGCAAGATGCAATTAAATTAGCTGAGAAAAGTTTTAACACCGAACAAAGTCAAGATGAACAAAAGAATACACGAAAAGTATCAAGTCCTGAATTAAGAAATCAATGGAAATTATTTGAAAATTCTGTTAAAGAATTTCAACACCAGTATGATCAAATACGTAATAATTTTGTTTTCAAATTTGTTGAGGGTTCTTTGACTAATGCTGTTACAAAGGGTGATTGGATTCTTTTAGACGAAATTAATTTAGCGTCTACAGAAACATTAGAATGTTTAAATGGCATTCTTCAAGATTCAGAAAGTTCTTTATTATTAATTGAGAAAGGTGATTCTAAACCAGTCACTCGTCATCCAAATTTTAGAATTTTTGCTTGTATGAACCCTGCAACTGATGTGGGTAAGCGAGATCTTCCACCAGGTTTGCGCAGCCGGTTTTCAGAATTTTATGTTAATTCTCCTGATAGTAGACGGGATGACTTGTTGTGTATTGTAAAAAAATATTTATCAGGATGTATTCATGGTGAAGAACGTGTCTGTGTTGAAATTGTTGATTTTTATTTGGAAGTGAAAGAATTGCAACGACAACATAAGCTCGTAGATGGATCAAATCAACGACCTCATTTTAGTATGAGGACTCTTACTCGTGCATTGAGTGTTGTCTCTCAAATCACGCCAATATATGGATTAAGACGTTCTATTTATGAGGGTTTCTGTATGACATTTTTAACACTGTTAAATAAAGAAAGTGAAATATTAATGCAAGGATTGATTGAAAATTATTTATTGAATGATGTCAATAATTCTAAAGCTCTAATTATGCAAATTCCACGACAGCCGTCTAACGATTATGTCCAATTTGGATGTTATTGGTTAAAAATTGGGCAATACCCTCCAAAAGAAGTGTCACATTATATATTAACTCCTTCAGTAACGAAAAATTTAAACAATTTAGCGAGAGTTGTCATGAGTAGTAAGTTTCCAGTGTTGATTCAAGGCCCTACTTCAGCTGGAAAAACGAGTATGATTCATTATTTAGCTCAAAGAACTAATCACCGTTTTATGAGAATTAATAATCATGAACATACAGATCTTCAAGAGTATCTTGGCAGTTATGTTACAAATAGTGAAGGCAAACTTGAATACCAAGAAGGAGCACTTGTTGAAGCTGTGAGGAAAGGTTATTGGCTCGTGTTAGATGAATTAAATCTTGCACCTACTGATGTATTAGAAGCTTTAAATCGTCTTTTAGATGACAACAGAGAACTTTTTATTCCTGAAACACAAGAAATGATCAAACCGCATAGTGACTTTATGCTTTTTGCAACTCAAAATCCATCCGGATTATATGCTGGTCGTAAAACTCTTTCTCGTGCATTTCGTAATCGGTTTGTTGAAATACATTTCAATGATATTCCAGAAGAAGAATTAGAAACTATTATTTCGGAAAAATGTGCTATTGCACCTTCTCATTGTAAACGTATGGTTCAAGTTTATAAAAAACTCATGGAACAACGTCAAAGTACAAGAATATTTGAAAAGCAGCATGGATTTATTACATTAAGGGATTTATTCCGTTGGGCCAAAAGGGGTGCAATGGATTATAAAGAATTAGCGGAACAGGGTTACATGCTTTTGGCGGAAAGAGTAAGAAAGTCAGAGGAAAAATTAATCGTTAAACAAGTATTAGAGACGGTGATGAAGGTAACTATTAATGAAAATGCCATATATGATTGCTCTAGATTGGAAGAGTTTAAAATGTATCGACAAAATAATATTGTATGGACAAAAGCTATGAAACGATTATTCACACTTGTTGCGCAATGTTTGAGGTTTAATGAGCCTGTCTTATTGATTGGTGAAACTGGATGTGGCAAAACGTCAGTGTGTCAGGTGTTGGCTGAAGCTCGACGTACAGGTTTATACGTTTTAAATTGTCATCATAGTACTGAAACTGCGGATTTACTAGGTGGGCAAAGACCGTTAAGGAATCGAGATATTTTGAATTCTGAGCTTAAACGTGATATCTCAGAGTATTTGAAAAGTCATGAAGAGGATGATATAGATTTGGAAAATCTTGATTTATGTAGCTTGGTTAAGCGTCTTGATCTCGTTTGTAAGGAAGAACAGAGCTTACATATTGATAAAGATAAAGCAAAGCACTTATCGTCGAGATATAAACAATCTTGTACTTTATTTGAATGGAGTGATGGACCGCTTGTTAAGGCCATGAAAAGTGGATCGTTTTTTTTATTAGATGAGATTTCCTTGGCAGATGACTCTGTTATAGAACGTCTTAATAGTGTCCTTGAGCCTCATCGAAGTTTGACACTACCGGAGAAAGGGGGGAAATGTATTGAAGAATTAGTTGCTATAGAAGGTTTTCAATTTTTAGCAACTATGAATCCTGGAGGAGATTATGGTAAAAAAGAGCTGTCACCTGCTTTGAGAAACCGATTTACAGAAATTTGGGTCCCACCAATAACAGATCAGGAAGATTTGTTGCAAGTTATTAGCGCGCAACTTGAACACCCTACGTCAAAAAATGTTGGACCATCGATTTTGGAATTTATAAATTGGTTTTCTCATATGTATGGTAATCAGGGTACAATAATTAGCCTGAGGGATATTATATCATGGGTAAATTTTATTAATATCACTATCGAGCAACTTGGTTCAAAAGAATCTTTTATCCACGGGGGGTGCCTAGTTTTCCTGGATGGACTTGGATCGAGTTCTGCATCGCGTACAATATTATCAGGGCAAACTTTAAAAGATATACAAACGAAATGTTTCACGAAACTAAAAGAATTAAGTGCCCATTTTACTGTTTTTGAACCAATTGTCAATTTTGATGATTGCGAGTCAATTAGAATAAATTCAACCGAAACACATTTTAGTATTCATCACTTCTCAATACCTAAAGGACAATATATGTCTCACGATATTTCTTTTACTTTGCACGCGCCTACGACTTCGGATAATGCTATGTGCGTTCTTCGAGCTATGCAAGTTCGGAAACCCATTTTATTGGAAGGTAGTCCGGGTGCTGGTAAAACTAGTTTGATCACAGCATTGGCAGCAGCCTCAGGTCATAAACTTGTCCGTATAAATTTATCTGATCAAACAGATTTGATAGATTTATTTGGTTCAGATCTTCCTGTTGAAGGTGGAAGAAGTGGTGAATTTGCATGGCGAGATGCGCCATTTTTACAAGCAATGAAATCGGGGGATTGGGTGTTATTAGATGAACTTAATCTTGCATCACAATCTGTATTGGAGGGTCTCAACTCTTGTTTAGACCATCGTGAAGCGATATATATTCCAGAATTGGACAAGGAATTCTTTTGTGCTCAAGGATTCCGCGTTTTTGGTGCACAAAATCCTTTGTATCAGGGTGGTGGTAGAAAAGGTCTTCCTAGATCATTTATTAATCGATTCACACAAGTTTATATTGAACAACTCACGAATAATGATCTACTCTTTATATGCAAGTGCTTATTTCCGCAAATAAAAGACATTATATTGGAAAAAATAATAGAGTTTAATACTCGAATAAATGAAGATATAATGGTTAAATGCTTATATGGTCGAAATGGTGCCCCATGGGAATTCAATTTACGGGATGTATTCCGTTGGCTTGAATTACTTAGTAAAGATTATAGCCTTGGCTTTTATTCTTCACCTGCTGAATATTTAGATCTCATCTATCTTCAAAGGATGAGAAATGAACAAGATAGAAATTGTATTATTTCAACGTTCAATGAAATTTTTGGCATGAATTATCAACAACAAAAACATCCATTTTATCATATTGATCCTAAATTTATTCAAGTAGGTCATTCACTTTTAGAACGTAGAGATTCTTATATAATTCATTCTTCGGCAAATAAGTTGCATGTCCTACAATCTCAACTACGTCCATTACAATCACTGATGAAATGTGTTGAAATGAATTGGATGATCATATTAACCGGTCCTGAAGCGTCTGGGAAAACTAATTTAGTTAGGTTGCTTTCAAATCTTACCGGGAATCCACTCGAAGAATTCATGATGAATAATTCTGTAGATACTATCGAATTATTAGGAGGATTTGAACAATTTGACTTATCTAGACATCGTCAAATAGTAATTAATGAGTTATTAAATTTAACTAATGAGGTTACTAAAACAGTACTTTTGATAACACATATTCCATTATCAAATTCTGATTGCCAACCTGATAAAATTGTGCAAACTTTGATGCAGCTTAATCATGTATTATTCACCTTAAAAAATTATTTCAAATTTAATATGAGGTTGGATTATTCAATAGTTGATTCTTTATTGTCAATACTTGAACAAACCATTTCAAGTTATGGTTTGGCTTTAACAGTTCAATGGCATGCAATCTTTGATAAAGTTACTAGTCTAAAGATTAAAGAAAATGAACCAGTTTCGGGTCTTTTTGAATGGGTTGATGGCATAATAATTAAAGCATTACAGAATGGTCATTGGCTACTAATTGATAATGCTAATCTTTGTAATCCGTCTGTCCTTGATAGACTTAATTCTTTACTTGAACCAAATGGTGTCTTGATGGTAAATGAACATAGTATGATTGATGGCGAAATCAGGATGATTCGTCCTCACAAAAATTTTAGGCTTTTTATGACCCTTAATCCAAAAAATGGAGAATTGTCACGCGCAATGAGAAATCGTGGTGTAGAAATTGCATTATTAAATACAGAATTGCTTGAAAATCGGCAAGATTTGACAAAGCTTGCTAACAATTATGGGCTTTGGCACCCTTATTTTCCTGTTGCTATGGAAAAATTTATAAGCGAAATTAATAATATATCATTACCTAATAAATATCAACCAACCCTAAGATGGTATATCATGATTGTGAAAATGGTAAATGAAAGAATTCAGCGTGGTGATAATTTTTTACGAGCTTTAACCTTATCGTTGCAACATTGCATTGACAATTATAACTTTGAAGTGTATTCTCAAGACCTTATGAAAGCTTACAAATTCGATAAGATAAATCTTTCATCCAACATGTTATTACATTCTAATTTTCCACTTATTGTTGATGGTGACCTATATAAAAATGAGTCAATTTTGGCTAATGTTTGTTTGCAAGCCTCTTATCTCTTACACATTGTGCTTAAATGTGACTATGATTCGAAATCATACCTACCAAGTTCATTACTTGTAGCTAGTGAATGTTTTATTGAGATGACTTCTTTAGAAGATTATCCTATACGACAATATTGGATTAATTTTATTTCTTCCGCGATGCGATCTTCGCATTTGTTAGTCAGCAATAAGCAAAGTTCTTTGGATTATGCTCAATTTCTACTAAATAAAATTATAAATCACTCACTTGCTATTCAACTTGCTGATATTAAAAGTCGATTAGCTTGTGAAATCGGTCTTGATGTGTCCTATATGTCATATCAGGTCTGTGAAAGATTTTTTTATTTCATTCCAGCATTGTGAAATATTAATTTCCTAATTTTTTTTTTTTTTTAATCATTAGCCTCTTGATATCACAAATAATATTCCTTTAATCAATTCACTTGATGTATACACGTCTAACCTTTGTGATAAAACTGGTACAGTATGTATGTTGTGGAAAGAATATTCTTCAAAGATTAAAGCATTTTCTTTGTTAAAACACATTTTGCGGGATGAATATGTTGAAAATATGGCTTGTGAACAAGCTATGCAACAAAAAGTCTCAAATATGACTTTGGCTCAGCAGTCATACTGTTATCATCAGGGTAGAATTTCCGAGAGCCAGCTAAGTAATAAAATTGTCGGGATTATATATCCCTTATTGGAGCGATCAAGACAATGTATCTTTTCTTGTATTGATAGTGTGTTAAATGATAATGAGGTATGTTTACAATTTACCGGCATTTTGATGGCTCTGTCACTTTTTGCTAAACGTGAATGTAAAATAATGGAGATTTCATTACCGGTTACTCTAGTCGTCTTTCTTATTTGATTTTATAAACCAACGAAGATTTTTATGGGAATGTTTGCAAAAGTTATCTCTTAACATTGGAGAGCTATTTACATGCACCAAAATGCTTGATGAAATAATAGTTTTGTTATACGATAAACATCAAGAAATTATGCGCCCTTTACGTGATATTTTGAGTACTATGGCTGAAGCCACAGCATTGACAACCGGATTATTCATGGACATATTATGGAAACATTTTCATCACATATCTCTTAGAAATATGGATCTTTTTTTACTTGAACAAGAGTTATTTTCAACACAAAATGAATTGAATAAATATGATACAAATCAAGATGGTAAAACATTATATTCAGATTTCAAGTTAGCTTATCTTGCCTTTAATTTTAATTTAAATTTTGTTCAGGTGAAGATAGCGTAAAAATAATGCTTGTTGATGCTGCTGCCACATTATATTTCCTCGATGAAAGCACAGATGCAGACTCTAGTAAATTATTTGAGTCGATAAAAAAAATTCCTGAGGTATTTAAAATAATTTGATGAATCATATATTATTATGTCTTTACCCCAAGACCTCTCATAATTTCTTGCATATTAGCACATTCGAACAAAACTTACTACCTCCCATTTAAAGACTATTAATTGTGATGTTGGACCTTCTTTGCAAGATCCAAGTGAACCATTCAATTGCATAATGGATTACTGGAGCGTTATTTACGAGATGCAAATTATCAATCAACTTCAATTTATTGCTACACAAGAATTTAAATCTACAAATGTTTGTGTTTTTCAAATTTCCTAATTACATCCATTTAATACATTTAATACAATTGTTGTATTCGTGCGCAACGTTTTAGGTTGAATATGACACGGTCCTTTGTCAAATATCTGAATTTCGTGATTGGATGCTAATAAATTCGTCAAGAAAACCATTAGACTTTACTCCACATCAACGAATTCTGTGGATATACGGAAATGACGTCAATGGTTTGGCATAGTTTCGAATTAATTTTGCTTTATGTCCATTTAATAGATGCTTAAACACTTTTTGTCAAAAAATTATTTTTGATTTAGTTCCCAAGGATAAAGTTCAATACCAGCTGAACAATATTATTCAGGATATGTTATATGGCTGGCACAATAAATTATGGAATAACAGCTTTAACAATGTTATTATAGGCAATGATGTGACAAACTCAAAATTTTCAAGGGTAAGTCATATTCTTTTTAGGTCACATAATTTAGTATAGTTCGGTTAACTAAACACTCTATTTTTTTTTTTTTTTTTTTACATTATAGCATACTGAAGGTTCCGCTAGGTTATTTCAAAGCGTTTTTAGCGAATATTATTTTAAATTCACGTAAGAAATTTATTAATTTTTACATAATCACGTGTCATGCATTTAAATTTTGGTTCTAATTTAGTTATAAGATACAATCTGTATCTATCGGTTCATTCAATTCTGCATTAATTTGCCTTGAAAATTTTGAAAAAAAATTGAGAAATAAATTATTCATTAAAATAAATCGAATGAGCTCTGATATCGCATGTCTCATGCAGCATCTTAAGCAGGTTAGTAATCTTGATAAATGGAATCGATTTCACGTCAATCAAAATATATTAATATTATTTCGCTTATTAATTACACGATAGATTTTCCTTCCACTTAGTGAATTTTTTTCGTCAGAGTCTTGGAATGAAATATGTTGCAACTTTGAACTTATTCTTAATGAAACTAGATGTACACCGGTTCTCCAAGCGAATGACACTATTTTTAATTCACTTTTTGCTCTGGCTGCTGCTTTGAAGACAACACACGATTCGTTTCTCCGTCTTGCATTAGATCAATGGTTTATTCCAGCAGTTAATTCCATTTCAACCATTTTCCAAAAAAAGCATACACATGATGAGTTGTTGGTGAAAATTGGACGCGCATGGGTCTTCCTTGCATTAGGTTTTATTACATTATATGTTCCAAATTATCCCTTTGATCCAACGATGAAAACTACTTTTAGATGTAAGCAACTGCAATTTAAGCAATCCCAATTGGAAGTTGAAATCAATGTCCGTGCTGATGTTGAACAGTCTATAACTGGCGAGCCTACAAATAATACTATTAAAAATTTGAAGCAAAATCTAGACGAAGTTAGATCGCTTTTGAAATGTAAATCTGCCGAGTTGGCATTGCGTCCAGAAGTTTCTCAAATTAACGAACTCTTCAGACATATTCATTACATTTGTAGTAATGTTATAGATGCAACGCATGTTTTAACACTTTTAGACGATATAGAAAAAGGAAATGATTTATCCGTTCTTGAGCGTGAAATTTTATTACAAGAGAAAGCTCTGCAATTTATTCAACGAATAAATCAAAATTATCCTCTCTATCGTGATTTACTTCAGCCAATTTGTATTTCTATCTTTCAATTAAAACATGGCATTAGGCTGGTTGCTTCATCTTCCAAAAGTCTGAACCTTTCACACGACTTAACAATATTTAATGTGCTGAAATGTCTTTTATCAATTACCAGATTGGGATATCCATTAGAGTATATTGAGGTACTTTCTGCGCCTGATTCCTTAAAACAAATTAAAAAAGTGATTTTTTCTGCAGAATCTGTTATTGATCGATGGGATAAATATTTGGAATATATGGTCGTCATTCTTCAGTGTTTGTATTGTCATATATCAAAGCGTGGTCACATCATCTCTAAAGATTTAGAGTTTGTCCAAAGAATATTTGGAGAGATAACAGACATATACGTTGCTGCTGAAGATCAGAAGAACAAAATTGCTTACGAAAATGAATGTTTATACAAAAATAAAACTAAAGTACATTCTAATATTACTGACGAGCAATATGCTGAAACAGAGTTTAAACAGATGTTTCCAGATTTTAGTCAGGATTTTGATGATATGAAAGATGATAATAATACAGATGATGCTCAATCAAAGTTGTCAGAAGTAGTAATTGTCAAAGATGAAATCATTGTAAAAATATGTACGCTATATAAAATGTTTGTCAATGACTTTAACTTATACCGCACGAAAGGTGTCAAATGTTGTTCAAAAGTAATTGGGCAGACATTCTGGGCAACCTTTAGCATGGCACGGGATCTTGCTGCACTTGGTAGCAGATTATATCCTGAAGAACTCGATGATGCATTTGTAATATGCCAATTATTAGGCACATCGATATTAAAAAATTGGCTTGTAGGAGAGGATGAAGTCATAAATACATCTAGTTCAATTAGTACAGATCCAGAAATGTATGATTTCTACAAAGATCATAACATCTTTGAGGCAAAAAAATTAATTCCTGTGATAACAAATTTGCAGCAACGCATTATGGAATTAATAACAATATGGCCCGAACACGCAGTACTTCACCAAATTAATAATATTTGTGAAAGGATTAAAGGATTCAATTTAAATTCACCTATTGCAAAATTCCTAACGGGATTAGAAATTTTATTACAAAAAACAGAAGATTGGGAAACGTATGCTGGTAGAGATACAACACTTAAGCCATATCAGAAAGAGGTTATTGATCTTATTATTAAATGGAGGCAACTTGAATTGAATTGTTGGCCAAAATTATTGGCAGTGCAAGATAAATATTATGAATTATCCGCATCCAAATGGTGGTTCCACCTTTTTAATTGTATAATTCTACCCATATATGATCTTAGTAAACAATCATATACTTACGATAAAACAACTGAGACTTTCCAACAGCACATAAACGGAATTGTTTGCACTCTTGATCAATTCTTACAAACGTCAAAATATGGTGACTACAAAGCTCGGCTCGAATTGATCCGTTCATTCTATGAACACCTTTGTACACTGGATTATTTTTCAAGTGGGGAATCATATAAGTCTCTTCATAAACAAGCAGCTGATGTTCTTTGGAACATTTACAAGTACTATTCTCAATTTCTTTGTGAACTTGACAATGCATTAACTAACATGCGTAAGCCTATAGAAAAAGATCTTTGTCAATTCGTAAAGATTGCTAGTTGGAAAGACGTAAATATTTATGCATTAAAGCAGAGTGCTCAAAAAACTCATCGACATTTATCTAAATGTGTTCGAAAATATCGAGATTTGCTCAATAAGCCTGTCACAGATATTATAGCATCTTGTCAAATGGATTCCCCCAAGGGCCAGTTGGGAAGTAACAGTTCCAATGTTACAGAGTATCCTGCATACGATTGTCCGGAAGATTGGTTTTTGAATACTAATCCGATTGATCCTCCCACCACGACATTAGAGCTACAAATCACATTAAGCAAAGAAGTATTACCTGCTCCTGACCGATTCATAAACATAGATAAAACCTTGAAAAAGCTCCGCTATTATTGTCTTAATGATATATTCTTATGTAAGCCATTTTATAAGAAATTCTTTCTTGATGATTTTGCTACAGAAATTATTTCTCGAATAAAAACACTTCAAGAGCAAACACATTGCATAATGGATAAAGATAAAAGAAACTACATCAAGAATCTCAAATTGGTAAAGAAAAAATCTTTGGTTGACCTTTTAAAAGAACTAAAAAGGATCGGATTGCACATTCCCAATGTAAAGGTTATAAAGCAACAACAAGATCTGGTTGGTTATACTTTTCAGCTCCCCAGGATTCAAATAACAAGATCATTATATGAAACAATAGATTCTTTGCTCCATAAAGATAAACTCACTTCGAAACTTCCAACAACTACGCAAATTTTCGTACCAATTTTGCAAAAGGCTGACGATTATTATTATAGAATTATCGCACAAATGACACACCTCCGACAAATAGCTACTACTCATTCTAAGGATCTTTCACTTCAAGAAGTGCAAAAAGGGTTAGGTTTTGCAGAAGATTTGTTATGTTTATTAATAGAAGAAAGAAAATTCTTGTGTGAATTGGGACAAGAATACATTGGACTTTCGGGAGTCATGACGCAGTTAAGCTCAATACATTCAGCATACAGTTCTCATCGCTTAAATACTAAAGATTGTGGATTTGTATCTTTCGATTCTCTCGACGTAAAAAGTGTACGGAATATCAAAGAGCTTTTAGATGACGTAGAATACTTGTTATCACATTCATGTTTATTATTTGACATTCAAAAGCAATTCTCAAAACACGACATTTCTTTTGAATATGAGGAGATTAGTCATAATCTCGGTAATTGGTTTGAAAAAATCTCTGCGGTTCGGAAAGAATTTGCTTGCATATACGACAGGGTCGTTTTATATCCCGTTTATGCCAATGGAAGCGCTGCAATTGTAACTCAGGATATTATAAAAATGGTAAAAGATGAGGTGCACGTAATTAATACTTTGCATACATATTTTAAAGATCTTTGCTCTCGGCATTCGGATCTTTCACACATTTTTCAGCCACTTTGTGAATACATAACTTCAAAAAATAGCCTCTTTCAATTTTCGAAACAGGATCATGCGCAGTTAAATTTAGATGATGGAACAAAACTTATTCTCGGACGAATTATTTACAAAGTCAACGATTTGCTTGATGGGATCCTCTTAAATATTCAAAATTTACGAAAACTATCCACTCAAAACATCAATAGTACGCAAAACGATATTCAACAAAATCAAGAAGACATGTGTGATGATTATATCCGTTATGAACATGAGCGTTATATAAACTTTTTAAAGAAACTGCAATTAAAAGTTATTTTGGATTATTTCAACGAACTTCATTCACAACTTTCTGAATTAATGGACGATAATAGATTTAAAAATGATGACTGTAAAGATTTAATTTCATGTTTATTGCAGAGAATCTTTCCATTTATTCAGCAATACTTTATGCTCGTTAATGGTTTTATGACAAATTTTATTTTGTACAATAAATCTTTGTGTAAGCTCTCGTTGATACTTTGTAACTCTTTTGTCACTATATTCACAAAAGGATTCTGCATGCCAGAAACAGAAATGGAGGATGATGAATCAGGAGAGATTGATGATAATGCACAGGGAACTGGTATTGGTGAGGGCGATGGTATGAAAGATGTGAGTGACGAGATTGTCAATGAAGAACAAGTATTGGGAACTCAGAATCAAACTGAACAAAAGTCATCAGATGACCTAACTAATGCAAACATAGAAAATGACGGAATTGAAATGGAAAATGATTTTGAAGGGACGATGGAAAACACTGAACAACCTGATGATATGGATTCATCTAAGGAAGACGATGACTTATCGAATTTGGATGAACAAATCGGTAATCTTGATGACGACGACCAAAACGTTGATGAAAAAATGTGGGGAGATGATGCACCTGATCATGAAGATAGTGGAGAAAATGTTGATCAAAAGCAAAAACAGTCTGACTTAAAAGGTGAAACGGATATTGTTGCAAAAGAAAATGACAATGATTCTAAGCAAGAATCGCATCAATCCAAACAATCAGGCGAACAAAATATCAGTGAAGCAGATGAAGAAACTTCAAGTGAACAAAACGATGATGAATGTGATAGGCAGATCAATAATCAAACTAATATTGAATTTGATGCCCCTCCAGTTGAAAATTTAGATCTTCCAAATGATATGAATATAGACGATTTTGGAGAAGAATTTGACGATAAAGACGATGGAAATCTTAGTGGTGATGAAGGTCTTGATGATCATGATGCAAATAACCTTGACAATGAAGAAGATCTTCCTTCCAACATGGATATTGACGTGCCCGAATCTGACACTATCCAAGAATCTTTCATGAATGATCAAGATGATGATAAGTCCGATTCATTGGTAACTGAGACTATGATAGATGAACCAGACGGCATTAATGAAATGGATAATATGGATGATATACGGCCTGAAAATGAAATTGAAGAACAATTAGAAAAAAATAATTTTGATCCATTAACTGAATCTAACCAAAAAACGGTTCCTATTAGTAACGATCAAATGGAAAGTATTGAAAGAGAAAACAATTCGGAAGAATCATTCAATAAAGAACATCCAAATTCTGAAATAACAGTTGAGAATACTTATGGTATTGACGGACAATCAGGTAAAATAACTAATACCTCAGAAGAAAGATCCCATAAAGACTCACGAGTTGCGAATGAAAATAATAATAAATACGATGATAGTCCTATGAATGATATATACCCAAGTAATGATGGAACCAATAACGATTTAGATAAAAACCTTAGCAATCAAAAAGAAAGACCGAACTATAATTTAAAAGATGTCAATCCTCATCGGAGTCTTGGTGATGCCCTTGAACGATGGCGCCGAAGACTTGAAATAATTGATGACGAAAGTTCAAGTTCCCAGCTTAAGCAAATCAATGATATTCAAAGTAACATAGATCAAAAATTAAATGAAAGTCAAAATTTTGAATTTATAAAAGATGATAATGTTGCTCACGATCTTCAGGTGATGTCAGCGGCTACTGAAGATCAATTAAAAACGATTGACACGATCGGTGACGATCATCAAACTTGTAATTACGAATCTGCTAATGAAGACAAAGAAACCGATGAAGTTGATGAATTCGTCAGTATTCAAAATGACAAACCCATTTATGATGACTCAATCTCTATTAATAAAGAAGAAAATTCCAAGGAGATATGTATTTCTGAACAAGGCATAGAGCATCAAATTGATAAGCAAAAACATTCTTACGACGAATCTGAAATAAAAACTATGAGCAAATCCAATTCGTTTCAAGAGCATCTTCCTCCAGAGGACATGAATAGTTTACGACAGAAACTTGAAATTAAATTGTCGGAATGGCGACAATCTAATCGGGACATTACCAAAGCAAGGGAACTCTGGCGAAAATACGAAAATCTTACTTACGATTTGGCTAATAGTCTTTGTGAACAATTGCGACTAATTCTAGAGCCTACCCTTGCTACAAAATTAAAAGGAGATTATCGTACTGGAAAAAGGCTTAATATGAAAAAGATTATACCATATATTGCCAGTAATTTTAAAAAGGACAAAATTTGGCTTCGTCGCACAAAACTAAGCAAACGACAGTATCAAGTTATGATAGCAGTCGATGATTCAAAATCAATGAGTGAAACTCATTCGATTCAACTCGCTTATGAGACATTAGCATTGATATCTAAAGCATTATCGCAGCTTGAAGTTGGTGACATTTCCATCGTTAGTTTCGGAGAAAGGGTACAATTACTTCATCCCTTTGATCAACCATTTAGCAGTGAAGCAGGAGCACAAGTTTTACATCAATTTACATTTGAACAAAATAAGACTTACGTTAGATCTTTAATGGAAACATCTATCGAACTTTTAGAACATGCCAGAGGCAAATATAATGGTCTATCACAGAGAAAAGAGTTATGGCAACTTCAATTAATAATATCAGATGGTGTATGTGAAGACCATGATATTCTCAGGTCGCTTGTCAGAAAAGCAACTGAGGCACAAATAATGGTTGTATTTATAATTGTTGATAAAAAATCAGAAAAAGATTCTATAATGTCGATGAATCAAGTCAAATATAAATCAGTAGACGGGCGAATGACACTTAATATGGAACGATATCTAAATACATTTCCGTTTGAATATTATGTAGTCTTAAGAGATATTAATGCATTGCCAGAAATTCTTGCTGATACACTAAGACAATATTTTAGTATTATTAGCCAGAATATTTAGTAATTTCTTTTATAATAAATACATAATTAACTGTATAGCTGGACGTAATTGCTGAAAATTTACATCTATATATTTAAATCGTTTGTTTTATCCTTAGGGCGCTGAACATATTATTCTCAACCTTGCCATTATAAAATAACGTATTTATTTCAGAAGAAAAATATAATCAATAAAGTTGCAAATATAACTTAATAGAATAGCAATGGGATAGAGATATTTCTAAGGGGCTTTGCTTGAAAATTTCTTGTGTTCAAAAGGCAAGGAGATTGTTCATCTACCTAATGCCGAATATTTTAAAATAATAAGGTAAAGAAAGGCTTTATATTTGTCACCAATTACGTAGAAATACTAGGATGATTTTTTCATTTTTGAGATTTGTGAACCTAAATCAAATGAAATTTTAAATAACCTCTAAGAAGTTCTGATAAACATTGGTATCATGATTGTCTAAATTTATCAATGACATTTTTAACAACATATTTCTCAATTCGTTAGGTATTTGAAGAATATAAAATTTGTCTATAAAAGGTACAAAAAAAAATTTTTTTTTATTAAATATCGAGATGATTATAACACCAATATTAATCTGTCAATCCACTGAAATTTTGAATTTGGTGATTATAAAATTATCCAAATGATCGATATCAAGAGATTAAGATTTCTTTTGATTTCGAGTTTATAAAATTAATTTCTAATCACTTATTCTTTTTTGTTTTTTCTTATAATCAATTTAATATACAATTATGGTTTAGATTATTTATTGACGGCTCTACATAATAGAATTCTAATTTCGATTGGCACGATTCAGTTTAAAAAAAGTTATTTTTTATTATATGAACTTTTCTGGAATAAAGTATCCGAAAATGAAACAGAGAATATAATAGTATAAGACATATTGCTATAACAATTTTTATTGTAAGGGTGCTGACAGGTTAGGAGCTCAATATAGCCCCCCTTCTAGAGATGTGATCCGTAAATTACAATACATATAAATAAACTGTAGTTTATTTTAAAACTACAGTTTTACAATTAACTATAGTTTATTATAACTAATAGCTTATAGTTCGCACCTCTACCCCTTCCCGATGGCCCCCCAGAACAATGACAAGTTTTAAAATCAATATATAACTGATATAATCTATTGTTATTGTTCTGAGAGCCATCGGGGAGAGACTATATTGAGCTCTTATCTTATCTGTCAGCGCCCTTACAAATTATTTTTTAATAAATTTTGGTAATGCTAATATCTTTAAAAATTATTAATAAAATTAAATTTTGGCCACTTATTAAAAAAAAAAAAACATAACAAATTAAGACACTGTATTTTGATTGGTTTTTGTTTTAAAAATTACTTTCAAATTTGGCTGTATTAAAAAGTTACTTGGTTAAGATTCCTGCACTGTACGCACCTAATCGTAACATGTTACATGCTTATCGTAGCAACATGCAACCTAAATTCTAAAATCTAACTAATATTGGCTAACTTAGAGTTATATGTTACAAGCAGTTTTTACGAATAAATTTTTAAAAAAAAATTTTTGTATTTAATGATGCTTAGTTTAATGATGCTTCCGGAATAAAATAATGCTTTAAAAATTTTACAACAAATAAAAGTTATCATGGACATTTTTAAATATGTCTATTTACTAGTTTAAAATAAAGTTCTTTGTATATAACTTACAATATATATAAACAATTTATCAATTTTTACATTGAAAGACTGGAAGATCTTTACAATTCTCCATCACTCTCACTTTCAATTCCCCCATCATCTATAAGCATTCTGTTACCTGCTCTTCTGATAGGCCTTCCTCCAAGTATCTCATCAACAACATCATAATCAAAATCTTCTCCTATTCCAATACCTGGACCCCCAATTAAACTCAATACCACAGGTAATAATACTAATCCATGCAACGCTCCTGATATAACCATACTAACATACATTCTAAAATAATATACCTCAAATATTTTGCTTCTAGTAAATGCCAATACTAATATACCCCAAAATTTTGTTAATGTAATACCTGAAAATACAGAACTTCCTACATCTACTATCGCACCATACGCTCTTTCATTTCTCTCTACTCCTTCTCCTCCTACCACAAATGCTCGTACTACATGTACACAAAATTCTACGCCTATTCCTACGCATATTACTAAATTTACTAAGCTTACCGCATTTAATGATACACCCCATATGGCCATTATTCCGAGCACATCTACAACTATCATTATCACATGACCTACTACAATTAATCCCGTCCATACGCTACCCAACAGTACTGTAGTTACTATCCATATTGATATAAATGCAAATAAAAATATTTCAGCTGATAATCCTACTATATGTTCGTATTGTTCGAAAAATATATAAAACACAGAGTAAGGAAATACATCTACTGTTGGATTTTTCTTTTTGATTAATTTGCTAACACGATGTGCTGCATGATAAGCTGATATGTAGTCTTTTTGACTTTTGAGTGGTGTATGGAATGTACGGAAATGACTTGCTACTATTGTATTATTTTTTGGACTTGGAACTATTGCATCACCATATGCAGCTTTACCTGCTAATGGACATGATTCATCAGGTGCTGAATTTTTCCATAAATTCATATAATATATAAATTCATTTCCTTCTGGTAAACCACCCATTGTAATATTCCAATTAGGTTCTCGATCTTTAAAACAAACTTCACAATCATCTTCGTCATCATATATATCGCACATTTCGGCAGGATTGGAATCTTTTTTGAATCGGCAACACATTTCAAGTGATGGATTAAGCCAATGTAAGAAATCATCTATCCATGATGCTGTAGGTTCTGCTATATATGATACATGTGGTCTTTTGCGTTCTTGTTCTAATATATTGGACAATGAAAATTGTTCGCATGTACTAAAACGTCCACATAAAGCCCGTTGGCCTTCACTTTTTGTAACGTTTACACCTTTAGCAACAAAATAAACAGGTGGACCGACACGAAAATAATCATCCAAATCATTGAAATAATCAATAAGATAGGAATCACTTGGTAATGCGATTCGTTGGTCTATGAAGATCAAATAATTAATATTTGAATATGATAAAATGAATCTGTAAGCATTATTTTATTTTTTTTAAACTTACCGAGTCCTAACTCAACTTGGGGTACCAAACTTAATCCAATCATAAATACACCAACAAAAAATGCGATTATTGCGATCTTAACATTTTGATGTAATATGAATTGCGCATAATACTTTCTCATCCATTTTTGAAGTATACCTTCTCTATCAATCCTTTCTGAAGCACGTTCAACTTTAATGCATGGGAAGCAATCCATCCTATCATCCTCCTGTCGCTTAGCATCTAAGGACAGAAACGCTACAAATACAGTTACTTGCAATAAATAATCCACCCATACAGCTAAAGCAGCATAAAGAGCAAAATTTCGTACAGCAGGCATTGTAACTATTCCACCTAAACCGAATGCAATAGTTTCACTCAACGCACTAAGAAGTATACTTGGTCCCATTCTACCTAAAGTCTTTGCAATACGTTCTTCAATAGAATCTTCACCACCTGATCTTAAAGTCAATCTCTCAAATTCGTGATTAAGAATAAAAATGTTATCCACTCCTACAGCTAGTACAAGAAATGGAATAACTTCAGCGATAATAAGCGTGACCTTGATTCCAAGGAATGAGAAAATTCCAACAGAGGTTGACACTGACGCCAAAACTATAAAGATGCCGCAAATGCCAAGCATGAATTTTGTATCAATAAATAGGCGTGAGTAAGATGTTCTATTACCCAAAGCTATAGATACATAAAGAAACATGACCAAATACGAAAGCATGATAGTGTAAATATCAGTGTTGGTCGATTTGTTTAGTTCAAGTTCTAAAGAGCTCTGACGTATAAATTTTTAAGTTTAAATTTTTCCATCCCAAAAAAAAAAAAAAAAATAGAATCATTTATAAATAAGATTAATAAGTTAGATGATAATCAAATTAAAATATAAAAAAGGAATGTGTACGTACTTCTGTTGAAAAACTTATTCTAATATCAGTAACGTTAACATCATTATTTTTACCCTCAATAACTTTGTACAAATAACTTCTCAATTTATCTTCCCATTCTTCGGCCATCTTTGCCTTATCCTTTTCCAAATAATTATTCAAAACAAAGGTAAGTACCAAAGCCTTTGCTTCTTCATAATTTGAATTTTCGAAACCTCCAAGAATCATATCTGGTTTTAATGGTTGCTGAAAATCAGGTAAACAAAATGAAGGAGCAGCTGTGCAAGAGCTAAATTCATCTTCCCAAGTTTCCTCATTAAAATTGTCAATATCAGATTGCCAATAGCCTGCTACAGATTGAACAATACACGCATCACCGTTTGGATGAAAACATAAATTTTGTAAAGTATAATTGTGAGGGGACGATTTTAGTTCACGAATTTGTTTTTCAATTATGAAAAGCTTCTTGAGATTTTCGTAC
The DNA here is from genome assembly GCA_003550325.1 of Gigaspora rosea. NCBI lineage: Eukaryota > Fungi > Glomeromycota > Glomeromycetes > Diversisporales > Gigasporaceae > Gigaspora > Gigaspora rosea. Next base: position 164,344 of record QKWP01000633.1, read on the forward strand.
GTTACGACACTTTGCGTTTCATTTTTATTCGTAATGAAAATTTGTTGAGTTCGATAAAAAGGACCAAAATTTTGATCAAAATATTCTTTTTGAATTGCTGAATCAGAATTTGGAGCGACCCAAAGTCGCACTGGGTCAGTTTCCACAGTAAAGCAGGCCCAACCCGATGAAGCGATCAATACGAAAATACCAGCAAAAATAATGGTATACCAAGGGTATCTTGCACAAATGAAACCTTGTTGATAGAAATATTCTTGTAGTAAATCGTTCAGCCAATAACGTTTGGATGAAGGTTGTGTATCGGGTACTCTAACCTCAATGCTAGATAGAGGAACACGTTCATACCCAATATTATTATTGTAATAATTTGGATCAATAACATAACATATTGCAAAAACACTTAATATTATTATTATATAACATAGATATATACTAAATGACCAACAACTAATAGAACCAATACGACACGGGGGTTTTTCTTCCGGTGTTGAATCCAAAATAGGACAAACTGATTGGCAATCCATGCAAGAACAACGATAATTAATGTCTGTGTCATTACATCGTATCGCCGGCTCATCAAAAGGGGTCATCGCCTTTAATGGATCACTAAGTGGAAAATTAATCTGAAAAGGTGAGCCGATCATTGGACGTTCCTTACCCAAGTAAGTCAGAAAATCATGATAATTAGTTGCACCACCACCAATGAAATCCATAACATATCCATTTGTTGCAGCAAATTTGATGTCTTTGCAGGAATTAAAAAAACCTTTTCCATAATGTTCACCCACAAAGAAATCTACACTCGTTACAATTTCCTGGTAAGTAGTAGAATTACCAATTGAAGTCGCGTTAACAAAAGTAGATTGATTTGGCGAGCATGTAAAGGTGCAGAAAAAACCGAGAAAGTTCTTCCAACATGCGGGACAAGCACTAATTAATGTCTCTGCCTGTTTTGTACTCTCTTTAAGATCATCCAATTGAGCTGCATCACAACATGTTAAGGAATTTTCAAATTGTGATCCACAAATTTCAACGAGTTTTAACCTCAAATCTTCATCCGGCTTGAATTATGAAATAATATAATGCACGAAAAAATTGTGAGTATAGATTGATCACAATTAAAAGAATGAAAATCTTAATAGCTTTTATAATTGTCACACAAATCATATACATAAAAAATAGCTTACGAAATAACTATAGAATTTCGATAAGCCACTTTGCCCCTTGCATTCTGATAGTAACACAAATATATAGAGTCATTTACCTCTTCAGCCGGTCCATTGTAGGGGCAATTTAATTGTTTACCGAAAGCTTGCTTTGAGCCACACTGGCCGCGCATAACACAATATCCATCTTGGTGGATATCGGATGCTAAACCAGATACAATCAACAAGATTAAGAGTATAACGGATACAAAAATACGGTTCTTCATATGTCCAATTTTTCGAAAGAGATAAGGCAAAAAAAAAAAAAGTTACGTTCAAAGAAGAAAAGTACTACAATTACTTAACTTTGAACAAAGCCAGCATATAACAAGTAATGAGATATCGAAAACAAATAATAATTTAAAATATATTTTAATAATTAATAATAATAATAACAATAATAATAACAATAATAATAAAATAAAATAAAAAAATCTTTGGTACAAGAATAATTCATGAAAAAGTTGAAAGATCAACGAAAATCGTTTAGGCCCAATGCTGATCCGGTACCGAGCTCAAATTTATACGTATCTTTAGAAAAATGTAACATTGAAGTGATCAACATAACATCCTCACGGGATTGTTACACGTGTATCTGCATATATTTACAGTTTTAATTTTCGTCATCATCTGTTATGCGATAGAGATGACGAATTGCAGCGAACCCAACTAAATATGAATATTCAAAGTAACGAACGAGAAAAAAAAATCCACCGGGGAGTGAAAAAATATATCAAAATGCATAAATCAAACAAGTTGTTTCGAATCTTTTTTTTTTTTTATAGTTACTTTTTTGTAACAAATGAGTAAACTAGTACGTAACTTTAAGTGAAAAAAATCTTTTTGTATAATACATACATTTTGAGAAATGATGCAGAAATTATTTAGTAAACAATGCATTCATTGTACATACGTAATCACCCCAAAATATCGTATTTGTTATCACAATTATTAATTAATCTGCTTAGTGTTACAATAAAAAATTCTTTGTATTTTTTTATATATTATATATATAAGGAAAACCCTGTAAATTGATTACCCAACATTTACTTTATTTATCGGACTCGGCTCTTATACACGTCACTCTGGTTATACCAACATCTTGATATAACGACATCATAGTAAATCTTTCTATACCCGACATTTTTTTTCAAAATTTTAATATAAAATGTCACTGTATTGACATTTTGAATTTTTTATCAATTGACTCAAAAATGTCAATATAACCTGGCCACAATTAAAGATGATTTAGTGCAACATAGCACTATCCATATATTTCTGGTTTAGGTACCTATGATCATGAACAGTGACCCAAATACCAATTGTGATAATTATGCTCTAGCTTATGCCTTGCACTTAGGATCAATATTATAGCATTTTATGAGTTTAATAATAGAACCAATTGGTAACAATTAGTAAAAACTTTTAAGTAGCAAATCATGATTAAAGGATCAAAATGATTGATATTTTATAATAAGATATATATCAGTGAATTATATAAACATAATCTTATGAAAGTTATTATGACCCCATAATCTTACAAAATTCTTATAAGGCCACGCAAATTAAATTAGTTGGTTCTCATAACATGGGACAAGCAAATAAGACCCAGCTGGCTGGCAAAAAATGTTATATTTAAAAATTTTTTTAATATAAAAATTTTTATAAATTTTTTTTCAAAAAAAATTTTATTATAACAAAAATATTTAACTTTTCAAAAAAAGTAACCCGGCTGGGTTATGAGAACCAATTTTATTAGTTTGCGTGGCCTAATTGGCACAGAATATTTCAAAATTGATTACAAAATATTATAGAATTTATTTCGAAATATTTTAAAATATATTGCAAAATATTGCAAAATAAACCAAATAAAAAAATGCAAACCTATATTTAATATCCTCCTTTCAAGGGTTGCAGGAGGTAATATTTCGCATATTTTGTGATGTTTTCATATTTTGCAAATTTTTGCAAATTTTTAAAATTTTTTAAAAAATAAATTACTAATATACATATTCACATAATCATACTTTTATACAGGTTTTTACAATTTAATATAAAATTTTATATTTATTTATTTATTATTATTATATATTATATTTTATTGTATAGTTTCTTATAATTGGATCTTTAATTGTCAGACAACTATACAATAATACTATTATTGTATAGGATTAGTTTACACTATCATAAATAGTTTTCTGATTACATGCTAGATATAAAATTTGATTGGCCGATTCTCAGCCAATCAAATTTTACATCTTGTATATGATTAGAAAAATAAATATTCACAATATTAAAAATTACCTATAATAAGGGTGGTGATATATATTACATAATATAATTTTACTATATTCCCTACCCCCCTCCCCCCTATATAAGAGTAATTTGATTGGCTATTATAAACTTCTATATTTAACATAAGATTTCAGAGACCCCCCTCCCCCCCTAAAATATTACGTAATATCTGTCACTACTCTAACGATAAATTATATTTTATTAAATATATATTTTAATTAATATTACATATTTTTTTTTGAACTTAGACAGCCTCACCAGCACTTTTATTTAAAATGATTGTATTTGTAACCAAAACAAATAATTATTTAAATTCTAAGTCTGATATCACCCAACATTTCGCTCAATTCGATGAATTCTCAAATGCGACCTGCCACACTACTTCAAACTAAGTTTGAATTAGAATGCCTTATCATGACTGCCTACTTTTTAAACCCCCTTCTCTTAACTTCCTGAGTAGAGGTAATCTACTAGAAAAAAAACATATCATGAAATAAAAGAGAAAAAATATAAAGGGAGAAAGCTTCAAACTCTAAACGAAAAACCCAATAAAATCAAAATAAACAAATAGAAATAAAAAGAAAGAGGCAAAAAACTGCAGTATATAATAGCGTAGTGCCGCTAAACAGCATAGAAAAAACAAAGAAAACTTAAAATATAAAAGAAAAATCTAGAACTAATGATAAAAATTATATAATACTACGCAAGAAAACGGCACGCTAAAGTATTTTATGTACATAAAAAAAACAAAAAAACATTTTGGAATTTAGTTCTGCAGATCTGTCTACTCCACTATGCCACGTCTCATTACATATCCGTTTCTGTTTATCAACTTGCATGCCTTCTTCCCGATTAGAATAGGAACAACTATAGATGCTGGTAAAATTAAACTATTTCACCAAGTGAAATGGTAAAATAGTTTCACCAGAATTACACCAAAATTTTATTTTGGTGAATTGGTGAAATTGGTGAATTGGTAAATTGGTGAAATTGGTGAAATTGGTGAATTGTTAAATTGGTAAAACAGTGAATTGAATTGGTAAAACGATAAATTGGTGAAATGGTGAAATTGGTGAAATTGGTGAATTGTTAAATTGGTAAAACAGTGAATTGAATTGGTAAAACGATAAATTGGTGAAATGGTGAAATGTTGAATTGGTAAATTGATGAAACAGTGAATTGGTGAAATGGTGAATTGGTAAATTTGCTCAGTTCTATAAATGGTTAATAGTTCTGACCTCAAAGTGTGCCTGTAAAAACATAAAATATAAAAACTTGAACAAAAACCTAACTGAATTCCAGGCTAAAATAATTCTAGACTCTGGAAATTCACTATTTCACCATTCTGCTGTTTCACCATTCCACCAATTCACCAATTTACCATTTCACCAATTTACCAATTCACCAATTATACCAATTACACCAATTCACCAGTTACACCAGTTTCACAGAACCCCGAACAATCTATATGAGGTCATAGTTGAAAAATAGCTAATGGAGGGCCATTTGTTAAAAAAGGTTATATTTGAAAAGTAGGTATTGGAGAAAAAAGTTATATTTGAAACCTGCTAAATGGCAAAATAAGTATATTTGAAAGAATGCTAATAGGGTAATTTTTATAAATATTATATTTAAAATGTGCTAATGAAAAATTGGGCTATAATAGTAACCCGGCAGGTAAAAAGGAGAGAGGGGAAAAAGGTGAGAGGGGAAAAGGGTGAGAGGAGTAAAAGGAAGAAAGGGAAAAAAGAAAGAGAGAGGGAAAAAGAAGAAAGGAGAAAAGGAAGAGAGGAGGAAAAGTAAAAGAGGAGTAAAAATAGATCGAAACGGGCTTTTTTTTTTTTTTTTTTTAAGTTTTTTTTTGTTTTGTAGTATATGTAGTTATGATTTAGAACCTATTACAGATTAGATGGATATAGAAAATTTTTTAAAAATTTTTTTTTGTTTTTTTTTTTTT
>QKWP01000633.1:169842-199630 GCA_003550325.1 Gigaspora rosea
TAGGAAACGTTTTGTTTTTTTTTTTTTAGGGAACATTGTATTTTAAAAAAAGTTAAAGATGGGTAAAAGTTCTATCTAATATGTGAAATATAGCTTATATATACCAAACCAATATGGCTAACCAAAAAAATTTTTACTATAATGCTCAAATATAACCTCACATAAATTGTTCGGGGTCCTAGTTTCACTATTACCGATTGTGATTGGTGAAATGGTGAAATCATTTCACTACTCTAATTTAATTTCACTAGCATCTATAGAAACCACAATGCCAATCTTTTGGAGCGGTATGCCGAATTTTCTACTTTCTGTCAAAAATTCCAGAAAAACTGCTTTAAGCGAGAATATGATAGTGGGTATATGGTCGAATATGTTCTTGTAACCAAAAAACTTTAAAGAGAATAGGGTGGTAACATATATTACGTAATATTAATTTACTATACCCCTTATCCTCCTCCCCCTACATAAGAGAAATTTGATTGGCTATTATGAACTTTTATATTTAACGTAAGATTTCAGAGTCCCCCTTCCCCTCTAAAATATTACGTACTATCTGTTACTACTCGTATTGAAAATATCATTTTTTTAGTTCACCGCCTAGCCAAGCTAAAATACCTTCGTCAACAAAAGAAAACTTCTACCAGAATTTCTTGTACTAAGAGTACCCACTGCCAGTTATCTTGTACAACTGACGATTCTGGCTTGCGTGTCGAATATATAAAGGAGTTCCCCGGAAAAGAGATAAGGTTGACCTTTATGAAAACCAGTATTAGAATGCAGCTGCTTTATTTTTTACTAAAAAATTTTTTGTTTTTCTTTTGTTCAGAAATTTGTACAAGTGATTGTTGGAAAGAGTTTTTTACTGTTTTTCTTAATATTATATATTTTGTTATATATTACATTATTATACAGTATTATTTTTAAATTATTACAAATATTTTAAACTACTTACATATTTCATCGCATCTAATTCTATTACTATATACAGAAAACTAGCCCTACACACTTATTTTCACTTACTCTGCAGTTAGCTATTATCTTCACTTTTTTGTTTTAACTATCATCTTAACTTTGGCTATTTATTTTGTTTTGGCTATAACTTTTATTTTATTCTTTTTTCTTAATACTTCTTAAAAATAATAAAAAAGTAAAAAAAAAAAAAAAAAAATATTCACTCTTTCCAATGATCACTTATACCAACAAAAATCAAAAATTTTTCACAACAAAATTTCAACAAAACTGGTTCTGATAAAGAGGTATGAACTGGGAATCATAAGACAGCACCTGTCATTTAGAGGTAGAGCTCATAGACTACTTGCTGACTGGCTCAGAGTTTATTATTTACTGCGGGAATGGCGCTTGTTATTTAAAGATAGTGTTTATAGTTTATCTGCTGACAAGCTTAGAGTACCAAAGAAAAAAGTACCAGACCCACTCCAAGAAAAGCTTAAGTAAAGTGACGTTGGGTTTTTGCAGAGAAGAATACATACTCTTTAGAAATACTACAAGTTAAAATTTTTGATGTCAATGGTTTTTTCAAAATTCCAAAAAGTGGGCTTTTCGGCGTACCTCTCCAAAAGATCGGCAGTGTTTACTCCATCCAAATTGGAAAGGCACCTGCTATATTGGACTCAAGGTTATGAGAATATTTTGGAAACAAAGTAAATGATGAATGACACATGAAGTTTTTTGGAGAAACCACTAGAGGAATTGTTAGAGAATATTCTCGAATATTTTTTTTCTTTTTTTTGTTTTTTGTTTTTGTTTTTGTTTTTGTTCTTTTTTATATGTATGTCATACTATTGACTTTTTTTTGCTTTTTTCATCTTGTCCATCTGAATTTGGTCCATCGCTTAGGTTTGCAGTTTTCCTTTTTTTTTACTTACCCTTTTTTGGTTACTTTTCCTATCCCCTTTTCATATATTTGTCTTTTTTTTAGTTCTTTATACAGTTTTGTTAGTTAACATTTCTGCCGTATCTAGGCAGAAGAAGTTTTAAAGAAAAGTTAGTGGTTATGACCGGCTGTGGTTCCACGCCAGTAATCAAGTAACTGGAGGTTTGTAAATACTCTGGTATTAGTAGGCTGAAATCCACTCTGGCAAGTTGCAGATAAGTGCCTATAGTAACTGAACGTGTTGTATTTTAGTTGTAAGGTTGGGGAGCTGTCGTAAATCAGGTAATTTTTATCTCTTAAAGAACTACCCCTACCCACTCACACCTGACACCTTATTAGCCAATCAAATTGCGCAAAAAATTGATATATTAATTAATAAAAAACTTTGATATTATATAACATTTGATCTATCAAACCATTTGGGATAATTTAACTACCAAAATGATCCTCTCAAAGAGAGGATTCTAACAAGCCCAAAACTATTAAAATCCAATTACTAGATCATAAGATCAATCTAGATTTAAATAATATTATATAGTATATTAAAATATTATAATATTTATAGTAATACAAATCAAGAAGATTGCGATTGTAAGTTTTCTGGACAAAAAAATGATAAAGAATTCGATGAACACAAGGCTTAGTTTGGAATTGGTATCACTGAACCAGTTAATAAACCCAACAGGCACAAGTTTGATGCCATGGCAACAAGTCAGAGGTATAAGAGAAAGAAGCATAAGGGGAAAGACACCTGTTTGGTTCAGTAGGATCGAAAAAAGGGTTTTGATAAACAAGTCCTCAAGGGAGCTTAAAAAGGAATATCGACTAGAAGGTGAAAGTAATAAGCTTACGTCACTAATAAGGAAAAATGTTCGTGATGATAAAAGGTGCAAGGATTGGGTGGTAGGAAGAAAGAAGAATTCAACTACACACTTTCTGGGATGCATAAGCAAAAAGTTCAGGTGCAAAGCCATAGTAGAACATTGGGTTGAGACCCAAAAAGTGAAAGGTGCAGTTAGAATAAATAGGTGTAAAGGCTGTGTGTTAAATAAAGGTGGAAAAGAGAATGATTGCCAATTCTCAATAGAAATGAAAGAGTGTATTAGCAGAGTAGACAGCATAGTCAAAAAGGAGAATGACTGGTTAATGTCATTTCCTTTGAACTATTATAGTCATACTGCTTATGAAAATGCATCTGAAGATCAAAGTAGTATGGAAAAAGTAGCTATGGCAGTAAAAGTTAATAGAATAGAATTTGAAATAATTAAAAAACAAGGGTTAAGTAGAAAAATTACGAATTTACTATTAGGCATAGTCAGAAAAAATATACAGTAGGAAAGATCAGATTATGTCTTTTATACCAATGATTCTTGGTATAAGGAGGAGGAAGGTTTTGAGGATAGGATGGGTTCTGCTTGGGTACAAGTAGATAAAGAGGAGGTGACGGTAAATTTGGTTGGGAAAATCAGGATGGCCGATTGGCCTTTATTGACGAGATCTGAATTGGTTGCAATTTTTTGTGCACTGTTAGTAGTAAAATCAGATTCTGTAGTTGTAGTTAACAGTATTGAGAATGTGTTCAGGTCACGAAGTTTCAAAAAGAGTCTTAAATTAAAAAACAGGTCAATTTTTGACAAGATTTATGAGATAGTCCAAGTCAAAAATCTCTCTGTGGAGCTCTATAAAGTGAAGGCTCACAATGGTAATTATGGAACAAACTTGCGGACAAGTTAGCAAAAGAAGCAGCACATCTAGAAGAAGATTGGAAGTGGATAGTTGTCGTACCCGGATAACTCTTTACCCGAAAGAGTATAACCTTTTATAAAATCTAATAACCGGTTTTATACCCTATTGAAGTAAACGGATAACGGTTATATCCGATTGTACCCTAAGTATAATAACCGGTTAACTGCTAGTTATAAAATATCCGGTTAACTGCTAGTTATAAAATATCCAGTTAACTAATAAGATAATAGGCATTGTATCCTCATCTATTTTTGTAACTTTATATATATACGTCTCGTTGATTAATGTTCGTCGATGGACTTTTAAAAAAAAAAATTAAACCAAAGAAAGAAACTGGGTGATAAAGAAAGGGGTCTTGATAGACAGCAGAGAGCTTATATAAAATTTTAAGTAGAATTAGGAGTAAAGTATAAGTCTGAAGTGTCGATTAAAAGAAGCATTATGAAATAAAAATTTACAGTATAGAACATTTGATAAAATACGTAGTATTCAATTTTATCTGTTTTAATACTGATAAATTTTAAATTAATTTTTAATCCGCTTATTAAGTGGAATTTGAATCTCTAATCAACTAAGTAAGTTTAGAATTTCGTTGCAATATAAGTTGATTTGAAAACCAAAAAAATCTGATTTTCGATCTACAATACAAATTTGTGGAAAACGAAGCGAAGATAAATTAGTATATTTGATTTAGAGGCATTTTTGATTAATGTATTGTATTAACTACGCTTATATTTTATCAGGTTTTATGTGAATCTTTACAATTCTAATACATAATTAAACCTTGCGGCTGTAAATTTCTGTATGAAAGTTATACTTTACTTCTTTTGGCAATTCATTTAATATAAGAAAAATATAGTTTATTGAGATAAAAAATTATTCGGCGGGTTTATCAATTTCTTAGAAAATGGTCTATCCCATTTGGTTGGTATTATGAAAATACGTAATAATATGTTTATGTGTAAATACGTAATAAAAAATAGAAGATCTTACTGGATACAATGGCCCATTCTATTGAACTCGTTAAGGACTTCTTTTGCCAGTCTACAGAATTATGTAAATTTATAAATTTACATTCCTGGTTTTGTGTGATAGCATCGCGTAGCTACTTTATTTGATTTTACCCTATATTATCCTATATTATCTTATAAGTTAACCGGATAACTTATTTGTGTAACCCGTTTATTAATTTTATAATCCGGTCATCCGGGTAACCTAGCGGTTAACCGGTTATTATACCCTAGGGTATGACCTCTAGAAGTGGATACCTACTAACTCCACACGTTGGAATGCATCTCTGTGGTGGAATGGAAAACATATCGACACCTGTCCACATAAGTTCATATTGTGTTAAAGAGAAGAGCCTTTGAGGGAAGATGTCTCCTGTCAAGTAAAAGTCTAGCAGCAGAATATAATTATAATAGTGATAAGCTAGACTGGACCTACAGATGGGCAAGGCTTAAGAAATTGGGAGGAGTCAGATGTAGAGGAATGGAAAGCAGTTTCAAATTAATACTACGAATCAAAGAAATGTTTCAACTTCTTCCAACACTAAATGAGTTGCATGCCCGTAAACCTTGGTTGTATAAGTCGCCAAACTGCATTTTGTGCAAGGAGGAGACTAAGGAAACCATGAAACATTTAATTCGGTGTAGTTTTGCAGAGAATTTTGGCAAGAAACAGAAAATACAGCACTAAGCGCTGCATGGGCAGTACTTTCGGACGAAGCAAGACTCCTGCTAAATGCTTGGGAATTAAGTGAAATTCTGTTAAGTGATAGTAAAGAAGTTCGCTTCAAGGAAAGAGAAGTTTATTTAAGTAGTCTTGTTGAAAGCGAGAAAATCGAGTTATTTTACAAGAAGGGACTATCTAAAAAGAATGCAAAAATCTGTATAGATGCATTTTTGTATATAGAAGGAGAGATGTAATAAAGTTATTAAGTGGGAAAAAGGTGCTAGTATTGAAAGATTCCTAAAAAGAAAACATAAGGATTTTGAAGTTCGAAACAAGGAGCCACATGATCTGGAGCTCATAGAAGCTAAAAGAAAAGACAGAAAGCGGAAAAAAACAAAAGAAACAAGAGGTGGAAAATTCATTAAATAGGTTAGTCGAGAACTCAATGTTAAGTCAAATAAGTGGGTTTGCACATAGTAAGTTGGTGGATGTGAAAGTAGTTTTTTGTATATATTAAATTTCGTTTTGAAGGTAGCTGAGGACCTGAACATGCTCTCATAGAAATATATGAGGAAAATCGTATGTAACTGCGAGACTATCAAACATAAGTGCAACAACCGTACCTGGGCACTAGCGGAGTAAGCCGGATATTAGTCTATATTATAGTTAGTTTTTAGTTCATGTAATTTTTTTTACTTAAACTGCTAATAAAGTAGAGCATAGTTGTTAAGTTTAAAAAAAAAAAATAGTAATACAAATCTATATTGATATTACGATCTAGTAATTGGATTTTAGGTTTGTTAGAATCCTCTCTTTAAGATATCATTTTGGTAGTTAAATCATCTAAATTGGTCCAGTAGATCAAAAGTTATTTAATATTAAATTTATATATAAATTTATAATTTTAATTAACAAATTTTTTATAATTTTGGCCAGAATTTGATAATTCCGGCCAGAATTACACCTGATACATTTGCTAACCCACCCACTCACCAAAAAATCACCTGATTTCTGTCAGCTCCCTTAGAAAACTGGTAGCGAATTGACATTTGCATATGTAATTCTCTATTATCTAACAAATATGACATGATCACCAGGTTAATTAACAAAAAAAAAATAAAAAAATAAAAAAATATTTCTTAAAAGTGTTGGTATTCTTGCAAATTGCTGAAAAAATCTAGTATGTTCTTGCAAAGTGCCAAAGAAGTTAAAGTTGGTGTTCTTGTAAAGTGCCAGAAAAGTCATAAAGTATTGAAGAAGTCAGAAATAAATAAAATAAAATAAAAATTAAAAAAATAACTGATAAGAAAAAAAAAAACAAATAAAAAAGCAAAAAATGTAAGCAAACTGAATAAAAAAAAATAAACAAAGCCCCAAATCTTTATTTCTCTAAAGTAAGAGATCATGTTCTTGTAAATTTAAAAATTGTAAAAGCAGGATTAATGTTCTTGCAAAATACCAAAAAAGTCATGAAGTGCTGAAAAGTCTGTATTGGTTTTTTTGCAAAGTAAGGGTTCTGTTTTTGTAAAGTGCCGGAATAAAATAAATTAATAAAACAAATTTAAAAAAAAAAACAAAAAACAAAAATGTTCTTGCAAAATACCAAAAAAGTCATGAAGTGCTGAAAAGTCTGTATTGGTTTTTTTGCAAAGTAAGGGTTCTGTTTTTGTAAAGTGCCGGAATAAAATAAATTAATAAAACAAATTTAAAAAAAAAAACAAAAAACAAAAAACAAAAACAAATTATGTCAAACAAAAAAATAAATAAAGCAAACTAAATCTTTATTTTTTTAAAAAAGCATTCTTGAAAATTTAGAAATTGCTAGAGAAATCAGTTGTATAGTACATATAACCTAGAATCGGTATCAAATGACTTAGATGGCCAATTTTAGAGGTTTTGAATATTTCCAAATAGAACTTCGTTAAGCATAAAATACAAACATGAATTTCTGAATATTTTGATTTTGTCCCTAAAATTTAAATTTATCATTAAAATTTATTTTTAAATATATCATTAAAATCATTAAAATTTATATATTACCAAATTCGTTATTAAATTTAAAATTTAAATGTAATTGTAACAATAGTAAATAGTAACAATAGCTATTTAAATTTATTGGAATTAAATTAGAAACCTTTTTTTCATATGATTACTTTTTTTTTCTCATATGATGATTGATAATTATTTATTTATATGTGCAATGATATCATAGTCATGAGTCAAAGAGTGTCAAAGTATAAATATATAAAAGTACTAGTAAACAGTTAAATTAAGTTAGGGGCATCCATAAATAACATTATGTACCCCCTCATAGTAGCGCTTGACTCCCCCCTACTATATAAAAAAATTTTTCAAAATCTGTATGTTTATATATAAAATTTTACAAAAACTTGAATATATTGTGACACAGTAATCCGATTTGGATTATTTAGATACTATTCGATTCATCTCAGTGAAACAAATCCAATGATACCAAAATTATTTCATTTGGATCACTGGATCAATAGTTATTCACAAAAAACTATTGATTTTATAGTTATTTTATAAGAAACTATAATAACCAATAGTACTTGGCCAATACCTTTTGATCCAGTAATCCAAATGAAATGAAATTGGTACCATTCAACTCCTCTCACCGAGATGAATCGAATAGTGCCAAAATTATTAAATTTGGACTACTGGATCGGTTTTTAGACAATTTTTTCTAAAAAAATTGCATTATATTTTTTTGACTCTCCTCAATTTAAGAGGAAAAACATTATATTTTGTCAGACCCCCTCTCCCCTCTTGTATAACATTACTTCTGGATGCTCCCTATTCAGCACACAAGCCAGAAGCATCAGTTGTGCAATATAACTAGCAGTGGGTGTTCTTGGTACAAGAAATTCTGGTGGAAGTTTTTTTTCGTCAACAAAAATGTTATAGCTTGGCTAGGTGGTGAACTAAGAAAAATGAGTTTTTCATCACCTTTTTAAGGTTTTAGTTACAAAAACATATTTGGCCATATACGCACTATTATATTCTTGCTTGAAATTGTTTTTTCTAAAATTTTTGACAAAAGTGAGAAATTCAGCATACCTCCTTCAAAAGATCAGCATTGTTGTTCTTATTCTAATCAGAAAGAAGGCATGCAGGTAAATAAACAGGAATGGATGCATAATAGGATGTGCGTAGTGGAATAGGTGAATTTGCAGAAATTAAATTCCAGATTTTTAGTTTTCCTTTTTACGTATATAATACTTTGACGAAGCGTTTCCTTGCACAATATTATATAATTTTAATCATTGATTACAAATTGTGTTTTTTCTTTTTGTTTGTTTTCTTTTGTTTTTTTCTTCTTTGTTTTCTGTATCACTTTGCGGCACCATACTATTATGTACTGTCATTTTTTGCCTTTTTCTTTTTTTTTCTATTTGTTTTTTTGATTTTATTTGGTCTTTCATTTAGGTAGTATAGGTTTTTCCCTTTATATTTCCTCCTTTTACTTTATTATATATATATATTTTTTTAGTAGAATACCTCTACTCAGAAAGTAAGAAAAGAAGGTTTAAAAAGTAGGCAGTCATGATAAGGAGTTCTGATTCAAACTAAGTTTGAACAGTGTGGCAGGTCGCATTTAAGAATTTGTTAAAATAAGCAAAATGTTGAATGATGTCAGACTTGGAATTTAAATAATTATCTGTATTTGGTTACAAATGCAATCATTTTAAATAAAAGTGTTGGCAAGGCTGCCTAAGTTAAAAAAAAAAATCTGACCTGCTAACTGAACACCATGTTATGCAAACAAAAATTAACTTTACTTATGAATTTTGGTGACTATAATCCTATAGGCTATATAGGTTGAGATAATTTGATTTGGCAGAGGATTATGACCTTTTAAATAAGTTTGTAAGTTCTTTACCAATTTGTTTTTTTTTAATAATAAAAATTTTATTTAGTTAAAACTTTAGATAAACATAAGCATATTACTTTACATTAGATTAAAAAAAAAAAACTGATCCATATATATGAACTATCAATTAATCCAGAAAATTAAGATTACTATCACATGACACTGGTGAAAAAATTAAGTAAAAAAACGAAATAATTACTTTCATTAGAATTAAAAAAAAAAAAACTTTGGATTTTTTTGAATCTATCGAGTAATCCAGCAAATTAAAGTTACTATTGCGTGACAGTGGTAAAAAAATTAAGTAGAAAACCTAATCGACCAATAAAAATCAATCACATGAATCACGTGCTCGATTGAGATCAATTGAGTACATAATTCACGTGATCGATTTTTATTGGTTGATCATAGGATCGCTATGGTGATGGGCTGCCATAAACTAATGCCCATATATATATTATAAATTATAAACAATTTTAATCTATATATATACCTAAATCATATGACACCAATTCTAGATTACATGTACCATAAAATATTCTGAAAAGAAATTTTAAATTAACTTTTAACCAAAACATTTTATGTATCATTCATTGTTTATCTTAAAACCCAAAATTTACTTATAACTTGATTTCAATATAGTAGGCATGTTTTCAAAATAGAAGAAATAAATATTGCTAATCTTTGAAAAAATAAACCAAAATGTCCACTTTATTAAAATTTTAAAATTTAAAAAGACCAAGAGGATAAAAAAAAGCAACAAAAGGTCCAACTTGTTTTGAAGGTTTTGAACTATATAAGTTTTGTAATTTATAAAATAATATATTAACAATATATCTTAAACCAAGGTTTAAGTTATACTAACAAAAATGTTTAGCTATACTATAGCTAATTATGATTGATAGTTTTTGGATTTTATTTCAGAAAACCAAGGCTAGAAAAATCTTTTTTATCTTTTTTTTAGTTATTCTCAAATTGAACCTGTATTACAAATACTTATAGAGAAAAGTTTTGTAATTATAGTATATATTAACTATAAAATTCTACAGGTTAAATTTTTGAAAAAGTTGATTCAATTAATTATTGTAACAGTTTAAAATGAAATCAGATTAAAATAAAATTTTTCTATTTTTTAAAGAAAATTTAAAATTTTTTAGAGACCATTTTTGGGGTTTTTTTAGCATTAGGGTTAGGGTTTAGGGTTAGAGTTATTAATAAACAAGTATATATGGGTTTTATAAGCTTTAAAAGTAAGCAAGAGAGGTCCCTAGTTTTATTTTAATCTAATTTCATTTTAATCTAAAACAATTATTAAAAAGAGTGTATTTTTGATTGACCAACTTATTTATTTATTGATTGTTTATTTTTTTTTATTCAAATAATTTATTTTATACTATATTATTATATTCTAGAGTTGAAAACAATTAGTCAATACAAATGGCAATTAATGCTATTAAACAAAATATATCTATAGTGAACTATTATATAAGTATTTATAATATAGGTGCTTCGCAATAAAAAGGGCTAAAACTACCCAAAAAATGAAAAATGAGTTTTTAGAGAAGTGACAAAAATCAGGTGATTTTTTAGGAGAGAGGGGGTAAAAAAAGTTGAAATTATATTTAAGAACCTGACTATATATATATTAAAAAAGAGGGAGAGGAGTAGGTCTCTAATAAAAATAATCAGGTAATTAATGACATGGCCCTTATTAGATTTGGGCATATTTCAATGTGGTAACATTTTTCTATTATAAATAAAGATCGATTTGCATAATAAAAAGTCAAAATAATGTAGAAGAAAAATTGCACGAAGCTTCCTAAGGCCAAGTGCATCATGAGAATACCCATTAGTCACATGTTATTTTTAACCAATCAAAATCATGAATTTCCAGATCAGTCCGAAAATAAAAACAAACAATTAAACTCAATTATCTTAAAATTAGATATATTTGAGTATCCACCTTTTCTACTACTAAGTGCTCATATTATAAAAATTTTTCAAATAACAATAGATTTAAAAGAATTTGCAACTATAATATCAATCAAGAGTGGAATCTCTATGCAATGATTGATAAATATCAATCTACCAAGCTTGGAGTTAAAGAACTTATGTATTGAATCAATATGCTACCAAAATTGATTTTTGAAAAATACCTGTTTTTGGGTTTTTAAAAATAAAATGCAATTTTTTATAAGGAAGAGCAAATAAGATTTATATATTTATATTTCTTATAATTTTGTTAATCAAAAAAAGTATTAAAAATTTTAAGTTTTAAGTAAAATAAATCAAAAACAATTTCAGAAAAAAAATTTAATTTTATGTTCCAAAACCCAAAATAATTTCATCACCATATATATTTGGAACTATATTTTGCTTGTTTCATATTATACAAACATTTGGTAATAATCTAAAAGAGTAAAACATTTCTTGTCAGTTTATTTATTATTTTATCTATTTATTTTTAATGTATATTTACTAAATATAAAATTAATTTAAATATAAAATATATAATTGGTTAAAATTTAAGCCAGTAGATTAATACTGTACTAAGAAAAGCCTTTGAAGTAGCAGATTATTACAAGAAATTTATTGTGATACTTCCTCTTATTCAAGAGTAATAATCTTTATTAATTGAGAATTTGAACAAAAATTGGATATGTAATGAATAAAGATTACTTAGTAATTCGTGAGAGATAGAAAGAATTACTATAGTAATACTATATATACATGTGGGGATATTAAATATAATAAAAACAATTAATACCTATAATCTAGAGCCGGAATTAAAATTTCTCAATTCCTGTCAAGTTAACATCTTCTGTATTGCTAACCAAACTGTAGAGACAAGTTTTCTCTTTCTAATGGTGATAAAATCATCAAAATTGGCCTAATATATCAAGAGATATTCTTATTTTTGTCTTTATGATCATATAAAATTTCTTTGCAGATCTGCAAAGAAATTTTATATAGCCACAAAGACAAAAATAAGAATACCTCTTGATATATTAGGCCAATTTTGATGATTTTACCATCATTAGAAAGAGAAAACTTGTCTCTATAGTTTGGTTAACAATGCAAAAGATGTTGGCTTGACAGGAATTGTGAAATTTTAATTCCGGCTCCAGATTATACGTATTAATTGGTTAATATCCCCATTTCTATATATAGACATTCTGTACATCTTTCGCGAATCACGAATTACAGTTTATTGATACTGGGTGACTTGTAACTATAAATAATACAAGTTTAATAACTACCAATAATTATATAGAAAGAATAAATTGTACAATTGAATCTTAATTATTAGACAAACAAATAGTTGTTATATTTATTTAAATTAAAATTATTATATAAAAATCTAAATAAAAAAGAAACAAAGCAATATACAAAGCAGATTTAGTTACATTATTTAATGCACAATTGATTAAATAAGTAAGTATCAACTGTCTCATTTAAATAAATATATATAATTATTACAGATTAGCAATTTAATAGATATTTAAGGATTATATGTAAATGTGTTATATAAAAAAAAAAAAAAGAGAGAGAAAAAAAATGAAAAAACAAGTAAGAAATAAAAGAGTTAAATATAGAATAGTTCAGAGACTTGCTAACTTGAATAGACTTGCTTGGTAACATGCTTTCTAATGCTTATGAAATACTTGATGGTATGTTTAAAGAATATAAGTATATAATATATGTAAAAAAAAAATCAGAAAAAAAAGTTATATACTCAATTTTTTTCTTTTCACATTATATAATTATATAAAAAGAAATTGTAAATAATAATCTTGTAAAATGTATAGCAAATGTTGGGCACATAAAGTAGTTGCAGCATAGCACTAATCCCCATAGTGTCTTCTCTATATCAATAAACTGATTCAAGTGATAATAATATACTAATATATTACAAAAAATTTGATTCAACTTTATTTTAAGATTTACTATTATATTTGTTTGTTAACATACAAATTTTAAACACTTTGAACATTGTGTTATCAATGTGACAAGTTGATGACTTATTTCCCAGTATTCAGAATTGAGTATTATTTATATAATTTTTATTTTAAGTTGAAAACAAAATCACTCAGTTTTGTTCACTATAACATGAAATATTATCAAAATATCCTTTACCGTAGTAAAAATGATCCCGTAACTAAATTTTATTAATTGCTAAAAATTTTTTTTATTAATGCATTCAATAGTAACCAAAATCAAATGTATAAATCATTAAATCAAGAACACTGTCTTATTGAAAAAAGACCAACCATGAAAGATCATGAGCGATCAACATAAAAATTGATCTAAAACTAATTATGCGTTCTCCACTCGGGTCTTTTACACGACAAAGATAACCTACTCATAGTTGGTAAATAATATAATTTTTTGCAGTAATTTAGTTACGTTATAACATCAGTAAAAGAAATGAAAATTATAGAATCTTTGACTACATACTCTGGATCATTTACAAAATAGTATTGGACTTCTACTTCAATATATAGTTATCACAATTAAATGGAAAATTTTACTCATTCTAGAAAGTACATATATATTAAATATTTTCTTTGCTAATACGCAACTAACAAACTTCCTCCACTCAGGCTTTTATAACGCTCATGACATATTGCTAAGGTCAACCTTTTATTTTTGCGTGATAATAGGATTGTCTTGTAAGTATGTACATATTTTACTGGATTTTATAATTATAAATTTTTAATAATTTAGCATTCGAGGAATCAAAAAAACTAGGTGTTAAGACTATACCGTAAAAACTATAGATGCTGGTGAAAGCGGTAAAAAGTGGTGAAATAATTTCACTACTATTAGTGAAATTGGTGGTGAATTGGTGAATTGGTGAATTGGTGAAATTGGTGAAATTATGTCACCAGCATCTGTAGTAAAAACAAATAAAATTAATTCTCAGTACTTTAAAACTACTTATTCTTAATGAAACTTTGAGTTGACACCATTCTAAAATTTAAAATAACGAATTTAACACATGCACATTTGAAAATTTCTCAATCGTTTATATAATATAAATAAACGGTTAAAGACGGTTAAACGATTAATGGTGCCAATCCCTCCCTAGTTTAATAGATCTATACAATCGGGCGGTTCAAAATAATAATGAACAGGAGATAGAAAAAATTTTTGATAAATTTTCGTTGAATCGAACTAATGATATTGGAGAACAAATAGATCAAATGCAAGGAAGTCAATGGTCTAATCTAGATTCGCATAAAAATTTTACCGTATTTCGTGGTAATAATAATGCTTTTATTGAGAAAGTTGACGATATGATAAAATACTATTTGAGATAGTACAAGATATTGTAGTTTTTAATAAAATTAGAATTTGTCGTAATGCACTGTGATAAAAATTCTCGCACAGTTTAGCTTTCATTAAATAAAGTGTCTTCTCGCATATGCTCGAAGCCGGAGAATGAAGTAAAAATTTATTGATAATTGTTTGTTTTCGCCGACCATCGATCATGTGAATGGGTGGGCTATTTTTTGTATGTATTAGAAAAATAAACAAAAGATACAAAAAAATTTTTAATACTACTCCCTCTTTGATAGCATCATAAATACAATATTTCAATTATTCCATTTATATCACTTAGCTGCTTTTTTCTAATAATAAATTTTCGCTCAGATCGGGCTTCTGCATTTTAATCATGTCTGGTGTAATCCTAAAGTGTACAATCTAATAATATATGAGAATTTTTCTTGACAAAAGTACGATCTTTAGCTGATAAAGGGCTGATGTCCATCAAGAAATGACTTGAATATCTACTGACTCATACATAACTTCACCGCCAATTGCCTGGAACTGACATGAAGTATGGCGTCTCCAAGGTAAAAATACCAGGGGAAGTACTCGCCTGGAACAGACACGAGGAACTTCAGCAAAGTCAGAGGATCAGCTGCCGCCGCCAATTGCTTGGTAACAGACACGAGCAGTTGCTAGCCACCAAGCGATTTATACTTCACCGCCAATTTGCCTGGAACAGACATGAAGTATGGCTTCTCCAAGGTAAGTATACCAGGGGAAGTTCTCGCCGCCAATTGTTTGGAACATTTGGACATCCACGAAACTTCGGCATAATCGCACCCACTTTATTTCAGCTTGAAAACTGAAGCTATGATACGTACCTAGCGTCACCAATTTCAAAAGTTTCACTAAAAAATTTTCGCAGATAAATTAGGGTTAGGGTTTGCTATTAAATTAGGTAAGAAAGGATTTTCTAAAACCAAATTTTCGTAAGACAAAGCATATGCTCGAAACCGGAGAATGAAGTAAAAATCTATTGATAATTGTTTGTTTTCGCCGACCATCGATCATGTGAATGGGTGGGCTATTTTTTGTATGTATTAGAAAAATAAAAGATACAAAAAAATTTTTAATACTCCTCCGTCTTTTAAATACAATATTTCAATTATTCCATTTATATCACTTAGCTGCTTTTTTCTAATAATAAATTTTAGCTCGGATCGGGCTTTTAAATTTTAATCGTGTAATCCTAAAGTGTACGATCTAATTTGATGTGAGAATTTTTCTTGACAAAAGTACGATCTTTAGCTGATAAAGGGCTGATGTCCATCAAGAAATGACTTGAATATCTACTGACTCATACATAACTTCACCGCCAATTGCCTGGAACTGACATGAAGTATGGCGTCTCCAAGGTAAAAATACCAGGGGAAGTACTCGCCTGGAACAGACACGAGGAACTTCAGCAAAGTCAGAGGATCAGCTGCCGCCGCCAATTGCTTGGTAACAGACACGAGCAGTTGCTAGCCACCAAGCGATTTATACTTCACCGCCAATTTGCCTGGAACAGACATGAAGTATGGCTTCTCCAAGGTAAGTATACCAGGGGAAGTTCTCGCCGCCAATTGTTTGGAACATTTGGACATCCACGAAACTTCGGCATAATCGCACCCACTTTATTTCAGCTTGAAAACTGAAGCTATGATACGTACCTAGCGCCACCAACTTCAAATTAGGGTTAGGGTTTGCTATTAAATTTAGGTTAGAAAGATAAGAAAAACGCAAAAAATCATCTGTCGCATGAATTTGCGTGATACCTAAAAATAG
Source organism: Gigaspora rosea (assembly GCA_003550325.1). NCBI lineage: Eukaryota > Fungi > Glomeromycota > Glomeromycetes > Diversisporales > Gigasporaceae > Gigaspora > Gigaspora rosea. Next base: position 186,150 of record QKWP01000633.1, read on the forward strand.
ATTAACCAATAAAATTGTAAAAAATTTAATACTGAAGCAATTTTCAGAAAAACTACCTTTTTGACTTACTTTCAGCTAATAATTAAACATGTAGTTATTAAAATATTCTATACGCTTAATTATGGATTAAAAGTAAGTTTGAAAGAACTCACTTTGTAATAAATTTTAATACACATTCTCACTATTATTATTTGACGGCGATTTTGATTATAAAAACACAAAGATTGGTAAGACGCTTACACATTTTGAGGGTACCAGTGGTCAAACGTAAATATAAAAATGAACTATTGTTAATAAATAAATAGTAATTTAAATTTATTTGAATTAATATTATGTTTATACATTTTCTAGCGTCAACGCAAGCTTGAACAACAAAAACTTTTAAAAGATTTTCAAAAGACATTAACAGAATTTCAGAAAGTACAAAGGCTTTCAGCAGAAAGATAACGGGAATATGTTGATAAAGCAACAACGCATAATGTACGAAATGATGCATATGAAGCGGTGAAGTAGTTATTCATGAAACAATGTGGTCGAATACAATGAATCACTAATTGCAGAATGGAAAGGTGAGATAAGGGAGATCGAACAAGGACTTAATGAGTTGAACGAAAGTTTCTGAGATTTTAGGAATACTAGTATCAGAACAACAATCGATGTTAGGTCTGTTAATTTTTGATTATACTTAAGCCTATAGATTAACTATAGATTAAAAGATTACATAAATTAATAATTTTCCTATATAGTTATAGATACACGTAGCATTGAGTAAACGTTCGAAATTTAGCAGATGAGTTGAACAGTGCTTATTTTCGCAGTAGTGTGTGCAGTGTAGGAAATTAGTGTTCTCAGAGTTCTCATGAGAACATTGTTATAAATTTGTGAACAGTAAAATTTTTTTACTGTTCACTATTAAAAAATTTTTTGAGAACAGTAAAATAATAATATTGTTCTCATAAGTATAATAATTAGCTATATAATTTTATGCCAAAATCAAAAATTGATAAAAATTCTTATTTAATTTTGATAAAAGGGATTTCAATTTGTTATAATAGCAACAATAACAACTACTTATATTGGTGTTTTTTTTTTTTTTTTTTTTTAGTAAGAACACTAACCAATTGGTTGAGAACACTTGTAGCTAATATACTGTTCTTATGAGAACAGTATTTGAGTCCGAAATTTCCAACACTGAGTGTGTGGTGTTGTAATTTTTGCTGCTTTGATGTAACAATCAACTTTGCTAATGATTGAATCCGTCTGAAAACTGTGACCTGGGTGATTCAGCGAGTTACTTGAGTGGATAAGCTGGCACTTTTTGCATGTTACAATTATAAAATCAGAATATTTTATATATCTGAATTTTAATAGTAGTTAGGCGCGTCCAAATGTCCATTCAAAATTTTAAATTATATATTGAATATTTATCGCATTTTATTTTTATGTTTAAAGTATTAATTAATTTATGTTTATTTTTAATTATGTTTTTATAGTTTGGAATTGGATTTTCTACTAATTAATAAAAATCTTGGGCATTCTGTCTAAATTCAGTTAAATTCAGTTTATCTAGTGTACGATATCTCTTAAATAGGTTAAATGATTACATCATAAAGTAATTAGATATGTCATTAGGGTTGTTAATGGAGTTCTCCAGACACTAATAAAACATATAAACCACTTCTGGAGTGCTCCGGAGTGGGCTATATATTTTATTATTGACTGGAGTGCTTCATATGTCATGATTATTATCATATATCCTTACAGGTAATTTTTGCCAAAGATTCATCTTTTTTTTTCATCGCGATATTTGAACCGAATAATTTATACTACTAATTTATGTGCTTGAAAGCACCCTCAATCTTAAAAACGTTCTTCTGATGAGTTATTTAGTATTTTACTGGTTAACAACGCAAAGTATTTATAATGAAATAGTTTTTAAATATGTTTATGATAGTTTAATTTATGTTAATATTTATTACTTGTAAAAATTATACAAAAATTTCTATTTCACAGCATATATATTTTCGAAATCTATTCAACTCTGTTCTTATATTGCATTTAATGTTCGATTTAAAGAAAATTTTTTACTTTAAAAAATAATAACAATCTTTAAGAACTTTATAATAAAGCGAACAAAATAACGAGACAGTCGTTGCTGAAAATCGAACCCAGTGTGAATCACCAACAATCAAAAAATTATTGCAAATTAGTAATAATCGTATCAATTTAAAATATTTTTAATATAAATAAAAAACTTTGGATATGTGAATTTTTTGTTTTACTCAATTGATTTATTATGGCATTTTTTATAAATCGTTTGTATTATAACTTTTAGACTTTATAAAATTTTTTTTTAGAAATTAACTAATGTTTACCACAGGTAATTATCACCTGTAATAAATAAATAAATAAAAACAAACAATTTTTATTAAGTAAAAGTTAAATTTTTTTAATATTAGGGTAAGGGTAAAAACTGGGATGGGACAGGGGGGCATAGTTTATACCAAAATTTTACAAGGGATTTTTTTTTTGCATAAAAAAAAGTAGTTTTATAGGCAAGTTTTTAGGCTAGAAGCAATTTTAGCAATTTTTTAAAAATTTCTTTGTTTTTGTTACACAAAGATTGATTTACATGTTACACCTGATCCTGAATTTTAATTGGCAAATTGACTATAGGTGATAATCACCTGTGGTGTAAATTAGAAATATTCTTTTTTTTAATTTATTAAAATTTTATTATTTACAACATAATATTTACATAATATAATTATTACAACGTTGAAAAAAAAACTATATATAAAAAACTCGAGTACAAAAAAAAATTAAAAAAATATATTTCAAGATACTTTCAAAGCAATAGCTTTTACTTGTCCCAACCACTACAAAGTAGTGTATCTCATTGGTTGAAAAGGCGAACCCCAACCCATCTCTTTTCTACTAGTACACTCCCCTGACATTGATCACCGGATTTTTGATAATCACGTTACCTACTGACGATCGTAGCCATATATACAACTTTTTTTTAATGAGAAAATTAAACATGGCGTAGTAAGTAAAGTTGTACAGAATAACGATTTGCATGTACTCTAAAATTTTTAGGAATTTTAGATAAAATTTTATTAAGTCGTATTTAGCATTTTTGATCAAAAAAATGAAAATTAAAAAATTTTATATTAGGTCGACCATTTTAAAACCCTATTATAAATAATAGTTGGTTTTAAAATATGTCATTCTCCATACCTAACGGCATATAGGATTAAATTTTCATAGAGCAATTCAAAAAAATTTCTCATAAAATTTTTGAGTTTAATTAAAATTTTTGACAAATAAAAAGTTGCAATTTTCGTACTTTAAAATTCGATATAGTAGAACATTATAAAATTTTTATTAAAAATCTCCCAAAATAAAGTATTTAAGTATTTATTATTTAATACATATATAATTATTTTTTAAGCTATTCTAATACAAATTTTATAATGTTCTACTATATCGAATTTTAAGGTACAAAAATTGCAACTTTTTATTTGTCAAAAATTTTAATTAAACTCAAAAATTTTATGAGAAATTTTTTGAATTGCTCTATGAAAATTTAATCCTATATGCCGTTAGGTATGGAGAATGACATATTTTAAAACCAACTATTATTTATAATAGGGTTTTAAAATGCGTCGACCTAATATAAAATTTTTTGATTTTCGTTTTTTTGATCAAAAATGCTAAATACGACTTAATAAAATTTTATCTAAAATTCCTAAAAATTTTAGAGTACATGCAAATCGTTATTTTGTACAACTTTACTTACTATGCCATGTTTAGTTTTCTCATTAAAAAAAAAGTTGTATATATGGCTACGATCGTCAGTAGATAACGTGATTATCAAAAATCTGGTGATCAATGTTAGGGGAGTGTACTAGTCATGGTGCAGTTTCCAGCTTCAGGTTAGTGAATCATCAATACTTAAGTACTTTTGAAGTACAGAAATATTTCATCAATAGCTTTTACTCAAGTTTTTCTCTTTGAGTTAGAGTAAAAACCATACTATTTTAATATAAAAAACAACCATTTTACTTATTTGCATGGGTAACACAAACCAAAAAAGGCAATCCAATTTTGTAAATGCGTGAGATAAAGATTTAGGGTTAGGGCCTTAACATTAGAGGCTATAGGGTTAGAGTAATGCTTAATATAAGTAAAATTTCATTCCCATCATTTTTAATTAGTGCACCAAGATCGATTTAAACATTAGCTTTTGCATATTTTCGCTTTTTTCTTTTACGCGTGTTCGAATTCTTCGTCAGGCTGATCTGGAATAGTCAAAATTTGCACTCTCTAAGTGGATGCAAAAACAATGACTATTAAGTAGGTAATAGGGGTAAAAAAAAAAATTAGAAGAACGAAAAATGGGAATATGAGGTTAGAGGAAAAAAAAGATGACCCTTATATCTTTTTTCATCGACGTGTTTATCAACGCGTTTATTGTTTATATCTTTTTTTGTCAACGTGTTTATTGTTGAGATCTGCAAACACGTTTAGCAAACACGTTTAGCAATCGCGATTTTTGAACGTGTAATTAGTAGGGTTGGGGCACGGGGTACAGGTAGGAACGTCCCAAATAAGAAAATGATGAACCCGATCATGCATATTAGTTTAGCCAATTAAAATCATAAATTTTAATCATGTGAAAAATATCACATGTTGATTAACCAATCAGATCATACATTTTTATAAAATGAAAAGAACGAAATTTAATTAAAGTTTATAGCTGAAGTTTAAAGTAAATGCTGTTAAATGTTACTTTTTTTTAGATAAGCATGCATATATTTATTAATTTAAATAAAATTATTAATTTTTTATAGTATTTAGGTTCATTTATTTACAAAACTTCAATAATAATAATAATAATCATATCTAATTCTACGTTTAATTCTATGTTTAATTCTATATCTAATTCTACATCTAATACTACATCTAATTCTACATCTAATTCTACGTCTACTCAAATTTCTAATATTTTACAATATTCTAACAGCTATTATTTTTATAAGAGATCTTTATAATTCTAATACTTATTATACATAATTTTCTTATCGTATCTTAAAAATCCCTATAGTGATAATAATAATAAATTACATAGTTAGTTAATATTATTCATGATTTTCGATTTTCTAAAAGATTTTATACAACACGTATATAATAAAAAAAAAAATAACTAATTCTTTCCTCCTACACTATCGCTGTTAACTATTATTTGAAGTTTTTTTTCGCCTTTTTTTTGTTCAACAAACGAAATTTGTCAACATAGAGATTGTAACTTACTTATAACTTCTACAGGTAAAATATAGCACGAAGGACGAGGGATTCAGAGGGATTCAACTGATATTCTTATAATACAGCACGAAAACTTCCAAGTTTTACTTAATACGCTTTGTGGGTTCACAGAAGAGATAATCTACCCGAGCTTCCGAAAAAAGTATTGTAAAACGTATAAAAAAAAACATTAATAAATTGTGTAACGATCTACAAACTCGGGGCACTCGGGACGTTCCTACCTCGAGGCACGGGGTAGAGCTCCGACCCGGGTCGACTCGGGTTATGACCAGTTGTTACCATCGCGTAACCAAATCTGTAAATCATGGGATCAAAGCAAAAAAAAAACAATTCGGATAGCCAATCAGTGTGTTGCTGCCTCTTTCATAAAAGCCTTATTTAATCCTCTCACACTGAAAATGAATTCTACCAAATATGTAAAAAAAAAAATCGCAAAAAATAAAAAAATAGACACGATTTCAAAAAAATATACACTATGACTTTGATTATGTATACTTAATAAGATCTCTGTTATATTGGTATGTAGCTCTACGTAGCTACAATTTACTAAAATGTTAGATTCTTAGGTACAACTCCGGACTCTCAAAAGCGTCTAAGACAACATAATGGTGAAATTGCCGCTGGTGCTGAGGACAAAGGCAAAACGACCTTGATATATACAGTATTAATTATTATCGGCATTACGTTATGAGTTGGCACCTAAGATTCTCATTGCTTTCTTGATCTAGGAAATTCGTTTTGATCGTTTATGGATTTCCTAATAAAAAGGCCGCATTACATGTTTCTTTTCATGGATTCATAGATGCTATTCTTGACAAACATCATTTATTCAAAATTGATTGATTGTCATTCTAATTATAGTTCGAGTGGGCGTGGCAACATCCCTATCTTAGCAGACATTTGCAAAATTCTAATTATTGGAAAAATGGCAACACAATAAAGATGAAGTTTCGCGTGCTTCAGGAAATGCTAAGAATTAACGTTTTTGGCCGGTGGTCACTACATTTGCATATTGTGATGTCTCTTAAAGATTTGGCTGAACTTGTTAATCCTTCTCACCCAGTATTTGACATAGGACAATTTCCAAAGCACATGAAAGTTACACAAGGCCCATTTGAACGAAGTTATGGCGATAAATATGCTTTCGCTTACGTTAATGGTATTCCAAGAGGTAAATTTTATATTACATTTATTATTCTTTATAATTAGAGATAGCATATATACTGTAATTAATATAATTTAAATGTCTTAAAATTATACGTTAAAGAACAACGCCTTGCCCATCAACTTAAAAAACATGAAGAGAATATAAAAACAAATCGGTTTGTTACGTTTGTCACGAAGGTTTTGCATTATTGGTGCGTGATTCGATAGTTCTTTATTTGCTCAATCTTCTCAAACACTTGTAAGAATTATTGTTTTTCAGTATATGTTACATGCTTGGCTTTGACGTGTATCATGAATGCACACGTTCATTGTCTTGCAAACTTATTTACCATAAACGATCGTTTTGAAATACTACCAGTTGATTTTTTTGCGATTTAATAGCAAACTCTAACCCTAATTTAGCTGCGAAAATTTTTTTAGCGAAATTTTTGAAGTCGGTGACGCTAGGTACGTATCATAGCTTCAGTTTTCAAGCTGAAATAAAGTGGGTGCGATTATGCCGAAGTTTCGTGGATGTCCAAATGTTCCAAACAATTGGCGGCGAGAACTTCCCCTGGTATACTTACCTTGGAGAAGCCATACTTCATGTCTGTTCCAGGCAAATTGGCGGTGAAGTATAAATCGCTTGGTGGCTAGCAACTGCTCGTGTCTGTTACCAAGCAATTGGCGGCGGCAGCTGATCCTCTGACTTTGCTGAAGTTCCTCGTGTCTGTTCCAGGCGAGTACTTCCCCTGGTATTTTTACCTTGGAGACGCCATACTTCATGTCAGTTCCAGGCAATTGGCGGTGAAGTTATGTATGAGTCAGTAGATATTCAAGTCATTTCTTGATGGACATCAGCCCTTTATCAGCTAAAGACCGTACTTTTGTCAAGAAAAATTCTCACATCTTATTAGATCGTACACTTTAGGATTACACGATTAAAATTTAAAAGCCCGATCCGAGCTAAAATTTATTATTAGAAAAAAGCAGCTAAGTGATATAAATGGAATAATTGAAATATTGTATTTAAAAGACGGAGGAGTATTAAAAATTTTTTTGTATCTTTTATTTTTCTAATACATACAAAAAATAGCCCACCCATTCACATGATCGATGGTCGGCGAAAACAAACAATTATCAATAGATTTTTACTTCATTCTCCGGTTTCGAGCATATGCTTTGTCTTACGAAAATTTGGTTTTAGAAAATCCTTTCTTACCTAATTTAATAGCAAACCCTAACCCTAATTTATCTGCGAAAATTTTTTAGTGAAACTTTTGAAATTGGTGACGCTAGGTACGTATCATAGCTTCAGTTTTCAAGCTGAAATAAAGTGGGTGCGATTATGCCGAAGTTTNAAAACAATCGAATTTAAGAGTAATAAGCTTTTAACATTAAGTTAGAGACATTGAGTTAGAGTTAGGGTAAGGTTAGGGCAAGGTTAGAAAGCAGAGTATATACTAAAATTTGATGCGGAATTTTTTTGTTAGAATATGAAAGGTGGTTTCTTATGCGGCTTTTCAAGAAATATGCGATTTTTGACAAAGCAAACATTTGTTTTGAATTTTCCTGATCGTGTAACGTTACACCTGATCTTGAAATCTGATTTGTTGCGCAGAATTTTTGGAGGTGTTCTTGGGGTAGTTGTCCAGGGGAGACTGTCCCAAATTAGGGGGTCGTTTAAAGCAGGGTGCAGTTATATGATTTTGACTTTTTAATTAAAGTTAGGGTAAGGGTTAGCAGCGGTTAGTGTTAGAAATAGTATTATAGTAAAATTGCCTTCCCGACATTTTTTGTTAATGCCCCAAGGTAGGTTTTGACACTCGTTTCTTGTATTTTTGCGTTTTTTCACTTTTTTTCTTCTTTGTTTCTTTGTCGGGCTGATCCGGGTTGATCAAAACAAACAAGCTGATTGGCGCCATATCACGTGATTGCACCCTGCTTTAAACGACCCCCAAATTAGGGGGTCGGTTAAAGCGGAGCGAGTTTGATTGTCTACGAATCATGTGTTGTGTAGACAATCAACGAACAAACAGATAAACCGATCAGTCACGTGCATAAGTTAGCCAATAACCAATGTTGATTTTTTTTTATTGTAAATTGAGCTTTAAAAAAAACAAATTTTAAATGCATTCTGCATTGGCAAAAAAGATAAGTATTGTTTCGCAATTCTTACTGAATTTTATTGAATTTTCAAAGGCCTAATTTTTTTTTATTTTTTTTATAGTTTTGCCTCCGAAACTACCATATATATGAATGTCCAATTTTTATTTTAATTGATATTAAAAATTGGATGCAAAGAACCTTTTAAACTAGATATAAATGCCTCCGCTTCGTTGGCTCAGCCTCTTTCTTCGACACTCCAATATTTTTCTAGCAATCTTTCGATTAGCTCATTCATGGTATGACGTCGATTTTCTGCTCTTATTTCTTCTTCACTTCTTTCTGTTACTCCTACATTTACTAACTCCCGACCTTCATACACTTCGAAACCACTCACCTCAAAAATTTCTTGAAACATTTTCCAGGCTTCGGTAGTCAATAATCGGCGAGAACCGTAGATATGTTCATGAAATATATGTTTGCATGGCAACATATAATTATTATGGAACAAGCAGCCGCAATTAAGAGAAGTAAGCCCCGGAGCACCTTTACCATTTGCTAACCTATCCATTACTGCGCTTGTTTCTTTTACAATCATTAATTGCATGGGATAGGGGAACTTGTGGATTTCTTTAGTGATTTCGTCTTCGATACCATAGACCGACACTTTTTTTGTACGAAAATTAAAGGCAACATTTTCAGCGTCGATTTGTTTTTTACGATTAAGGGCAACAATTTTTTGAGATGCACCGACCAACCCGTGTAAATGGGACGTCATAATTTTTAGCTTACTATGAAAAGACTCCAATGCATTAGTTGAAGTAACTTGGAGCAGAAGTGGGAAATAATTTCGCGCCCAAAGGGCCCACTGGTAAGTATTATTCGCATAATTTTGTCTAACATAATTGCGGACAGTGGGGACCAGACAATTGGTAACTTTTTCGACAAGTTGCTCGCAACTTGCTTTTGTTTTTTTATACATAGCTTCAAGCATAATTTTTCGGGCTCCATCCTCATAAATTTTTGAAATCCATGTGCGCATTAAATGGACAGTGCAAAATAAAATTCCACACTCTTGTTCTACAGAACTAACACAAGGAAAAGCTTTTTTTATGCTGTTAGCTTCGGTACTACTTTGGTCAATTAAAATATACCGGGGGTCCAACGACGACATTTACTTCGAATTAATCACAGCGCCCTCGCAATTGTAACACTATCCTCAGTGCACACAAAAAAATGTGAACCGCTTTCCCAACATCCATGATTGTCTCGGACATACAAGGTGAAGAGCTTCCAACCGTGTTTGTTCGTCTTATGTGTGGAGTCCATTAATGTGAGCCAACCGTGGCGCTGAAGTTTCTCTATTTGTCTAGGATTCATAAAAACTATACCTATAAATATAAAATCAACGTTCCATTAGAGTGGATTTAAAAAAAAAGAAAAAAAGAAGAAAAAAAAAAAGAAAAAAAAAATGAAGAAAAAAGAAAGAAGAAAAAAAAAAAAGAAAAAAGAAAAAGAAAAAAAAAAAGAAAAAAAAAGAAAAAAAAAGAAGAAATAAAATATTTTTTTATACCTTCTGTACGTTTTACTTTATTCGCAGATTGCTGAGAAATGTGGTAATGTTCTGCATAATAATCCTCTCACCTTAAATACGACAAAGTCTCGAATATATCTATCCCTAAATTTTCGCTACCTACTTAATGAGCATTCATAGGCCCTTGAAGTTTGTATCTTATATTTGCTACCTCCTTACATCTTAGATATTCAATGCTGTTATTTAACCCTAACTCATTTTTTGCATATTCTTTGATTGCATTGGTTATTGCTACGGGAGCGTAATTCTTGACTGCTTCGTTTGTGACCAAGGTACGAATAGTATTTGAGCGTTTATTCATGTCACTTTCACTTAACGTATGCGTGTGATCCGGAGAATCTTTGAACCGCTCAATTCGAACCAATCTAGATGAAACAGACCAGATTACTTTAATTTTGGCCTCGCAAATACCAGCCGGTCGAATGTGGGTTTTTCTCCTTTTGTCATCTGGTACACCTTCTTGTTGCGTACTTGAATTTCNATTATTTTCTACATATTAATTTTTTTTTTATTCATGTTTCGATATTTTTATTAATCTTCGATCAACCAATAAAATTTTTATAATATCACGAGATGATCTACAAAAATTGGCCAATCACTATGAAAGCCCGCTATGTTGGGGTCAGGGACACGGAAAAATTCATATATATATAGATATGAATAAAACGGAATTTTTAGTACAAAACGGTATAAAATGGAATTTTTGACAGCAACGAATTTTGGGCAAAATTAAGAGCAGTGCATGTTTAATTTGGGCCAGGTAATATAATTAGGAACGTCGGAAAGGTTCGGGAAAGTTTGGAAGATATCAAGAAATATGAAATATGGGCGAGTTAGTCGGGAGGTTGCAGAGTTATAGAGAGTGAGCTCTCCATCTGGAAAATGTGCACTTATAGAGAGATCTAATTACAACTTATGATAATAATTACTCTAAATGCAATATATTTTTATTGTGAAGAAAAAAGGAGCATTGGCTGTATAGATAAAATAGAAGTAAAATTTTATATCGCTATAAAAAGGATTTTTTTACTATATCGAAATGAATTTTTTACAAATCAAAATGGTATTTTTCCGTGTCCCTGGTTGGGGTCGTCTAAAGCAGAGCAGAATCACGTTACATGTGACCAATCAAATTATAGAAATTTGATGATCTTCGACGAAGCAGAAAGCGAAAAACATGAAAAATACAAAAAACGGTAGTCTAAACCTACCTTGATGGATTAATTAAAAATGTTGGAAAGGCAATTTTGCTTATATATAACTACCTAAAAACCTATCGAACTTTAATCTATGATGACCCTAACCCTAAAGTTAATTCGCTAAAATATATATTATAAGAATCTACTCCACTTTAGACGTCCCCCAAATATGGAAATGATTCCGATATTATGCATTAGCCAATCATACCTAAGTCACCTGCATGTCAGCCAATAATATTGCAAAAAAAAAGTTGTTGGGATTAACATGGATTAAAAGAATATGTTATAAGACGAAGCGAAAGCATCAATTCATCCGTTGTATTTTTTACGTTTTATAAATAGTTAAGCTACCCAAATGTTTTAAAAAAAAAGTATTGTAAAACGTATAAAAAAAAATTGTTTATCAATTGTGTAACAATCAGTTGACTCAGGTAATCAATTCCATATTTGGGACGGTCTCCCTTGGAGGAAGGACTTTTGTATTTTTCGGAAATGCATGGGTCTGATCATGAGGTAGTTGACCAATCATAAAACAATTTTTATCCACGTGATACACTTTCAATGAAAACAGATAGATAATCATTAAACATATTACGATTTCTTTCGTAACTTTGAAGCAAACTAATTTGTATTGATAAATGAATAAAACTATTCACCAGGTTAAAATATAGCTTATAAACACAAGAGCTTTATTAAAAAGTTTCTTATAACAAGGGCACTGACATTTATTGGGTAATATTTTAGGGGGTGGGAGGGTCAAGAAAAATCTTAGTTAAATTTGATTGGCTAAAATTCTATTTATAGATCTTACCTGGGGGTGTGGTAAACCTCTATAGTAAATGGATATTAGGTAATAAATGTCAGCGCCCCAAGTTACACGCCCTTTATTCCCATTTTTTATACTTCATCTATAATTAACAAAACTATACTATCGCATATAAAAATGAATCAAATGTCTTATAGAGAATACATATAACTTTCGAAACTTTCGAAAACAGTTTACATAAATTTATAAATAAAAAAACAAGGCAATTTTTGGATAACAAAAGAAAAAAAGACGAAAAAAACAAAAAACGACATTAAAAGTTTATAAAAAAAATATTTTTATTGTCTTCTGCTATACAGTAAACAATACTTCAACTCTTAGTATATCTACCTTTTATTGTGTGACTTGGTGTGATTCATCGTGATTCAACAAAGAGACGCTTGCTAGGAAGTTCTTAATAAAGTGTTGTATCGATTGTTATGTTTTTTTTAAGTTTGCTTAGACCCAAAAAATTCTGGTTTTACAGTACTACGATATATAAATACTTGTATAACATCGATCCCAGAAATCATCAGAAACAAAAGTCACCCCTGCTTCACAAAAATTTATTAAGTGATCAGACTTTCATTATTAAATAAAAAGGTTTGGACTTTAAATTTTACACATGGTCAATCAAACAGGTTAACTTTCAAAAAATTGTCAATTGTCTGGTTTCTACTTTGAGGGCCCAAATATGTACAATACTTACAAGACAATCCTATTATCTTGAATAAAAGATTGACCTTAGCAATATATCATGAGCGTTATAAAAGCCTGAGTGGAAGAAGTTTGTTAGTTGCAGATTAGCAAAGAAAATATTTAATATATATATACCTACTTTCTAGAATGAGTAAAATTTTTCCATTTAATTGTGATAACTATGTATTGAAGGTGCAAGTAAGTCCAATATTATTTGCACATTTGCAGTGTTTTACAAACCTCACGATTTTTACCAAAAACATACTAAGAGTGAAGACTTAGCATACCAGTTTTAGGTGTCAGTGCTAACTGATCCAGAGTATATAGTCAAGGTTCTATAATTTTCAACTAGTAAATGCATCGTGTTAATACAGCGAGCTTTGACAATTATGGGCCGGTGCAAAAATGTAGATACACGACTAATAGCATTTTGTGATTTAATCGTATCAACAATATATAAAAGTTTTTATATATAAACTATTTATTTACAATTTTTTTATACCAAATAAAGTAGGTTTTGAGCCATCTTTTTATATATTTTTTATTATTATTTAATAGAAAATTTATTGAGTAATAATTTTTATAAAAAATTCAATTTTTTTTT